>OY757026.1:62421484-62880876 GCA_963580285.1 Lucinisca nassula | reverse complement strand
TGTCATGCATGCAAGAGGAACCCGGTTCTCAGGGGTAATACAGGGATTTTCCTTGTGCAACTTTGGGGCCAGTAATCGGCTCCTATTTTTCCCAATTTAGAGACAGATATTCCCAAATTTTATAACAATTTTTCCAATTTCTGATGTTGTGGTACATTTTGATAAAAATTTCATGAAAATCGAACCAAAATTGACAAAGTTACAGCTGATTTAAATTTCCAACTATAAATATTAGCGAGCTTTTTTCCCAAACCCAGCGGCCCCTGGACCCTGATTCTGAAGGGTAGAAAATCCCTGTAATAAAATTGAGGTGTCTGAACATGCACAGCTGGCATCATTTGCAGAGCTGAATGCCACAAATTGCACCGTCCTTCGCATGGGAATGTTAACTGGAGCCCCACCCCCCTATGCAGGTAAAAGATCTCTACTATATTAGCTATAATACAGGATTTCTTAAAATTATCTTCAGAAGAAACTAGACCTTAAAAACATTTCATTTCAGCAGTAAATTCATTCACTTTCATCTCCTCTACTGTTTCAAAAATAAAAACAATTCAATTCATTAAACTCCCCTCAATGGGGGTATATAGTTTTCGTTCATCCGTCTGTGTGTCCATCCTTCCATCTGTCAGTTAACATTTTGGTTAAAGTTTTGCTTCAAAGTTTCTAAGAGATTGTATCTTCTGAACCCTTTGATAGGTTTAGTTGATACTTACACTGAAGTTACACACTGGTCAAAAGATTTCATTGATGCATGTCCCAACCCCCACGATGACCTTGATGTCACAGACTTAGAAATTTTACATTTGGTTAAAGTTTTATGACAGTTTATAGATGACTGTATGTTCTAAACTCTAAGACAAATTTATTTGATACTTGCAATAAGTCTTGCATCAATGTTTGAAGAAATAGATGGGATGCATGGTGCTTCCACGCAGAGCTGAAACTGATCACACACAAGTACTGGTAAAGCGCTTAGAGGATCTAAGCCTATCCAGGTAAAGCAGTGCAAGTCGGTCTGTCCATGCTTATAAAAACTATCGGCTTCATTGGATGACAGGGCATGAGATGTCATTTCATCTCAGTGTCGGGTAAAAGTCCCACAAAATTGGAAGCAACGTCTCCAAAATGACCTTTACAGTGTTGACGGTGACATTAAACCTTAAATCAAACAAACAAAACTTGCACAATGTTGCATACCAATCCAAAGATTCCATTGATACATACCCCACCCTATTGCTTCAGTAAGATTGATGCCCCCAACCCTTAAGTAACTTTGATGCCCTCACTATCTTGGTCCATTTAGATATTTTATGTTTGTTTGGCTTTTACAAGCACATTTATAGATTCTTATAGCTTCTTGACTTCTTCAGTCATATTACATACAAGCTCGAAAGATATATCACAGGGTGGCGCTGGCCGGGGGTATACGTGACCCACTGGTCGCTTTCTCTAGTTTGCAAAATAATGGTGCTTAAATTTAGGGCTGGCTAATCGGAGCTGAAAAGATAATCGATTATCAGTCCTGCCATTGTGATCGATAATCGATTAGTAATCGATGAAGATTTGGATATAATTTTGCCTGTCTGGCTTTCTGTCTGAGCATGACTCTTACCATATGTTATACTTTACCATATGTACTTGAACAGACATACCTGAGCAAACAGTGTAGACCCAGATGAGACGCCGCAGAATGTGGCGTCTCATCAGGGTCTGCACTGTTTGCCACTCATCCCAGCTATTTTAGATACAACTTTGGGTTATAAATTCTACATATGAAATAATCGATTCCAAGCAATTCAATAATGATTGTCATTTTTGTGGAATTTATCGATCGATTAATCGATTATCAGATTAATCGTGCCAGCCTTACTTAAATTTTTAATTTACATGAAGAAACAAAAAAGTTCTTATGTCAAACATCATAACCCTTCAAGTTGGTCTGACAATTTATTGATTTATTGAGACAAGAAATTAAAAATGACATCAAAAATCAGCATGATCTGTATGTGAATAACTTGGTAGGTGATGTAAAGGCAAATCCCAAGGACTTCTACAGATATATCAATAGCCAGAAGAAAGACAGGCAAGGTATCCCACCCCTGATTTTCTCTGAAAATAGTAGAAAAAAATCAGGGGATAACTGTTTTCAAACTTGACACTTGAGAAGGTTTTACGGTCGGAAATTTCATTTTACAGCCATGCGTCTGTTGGGGCCATAAAGCAGAATTAGCGACCATAAATCCCAAAATGACAGTTTTCAATACAGTTGGCCCCATTTTAATGCTCTTAATCGGCTGTTTTGATAAAAAGTATACTATTTTGCGCAAAGCGACAGGCCCTGTGAGCTGCCTAAAACCAAAGACATGTATCTGCCAATGAAAAGTGACATGACATTGGGTATCAGACAGTGTATCACAGAATTTGTTTGATTTGAGGTTTAACGTCCCGTCAACACTGTATAGGTCATTTTGGAGATGTTGCTTCCAATTTTGTGGGACTTTTACCCGGCATTGAGATGAAATGATATCTCAAGCCCTGTCACCCAGTGAAACCAATAGGGTTTATAAGCAAGGAACAGGCAGACTCACACCGCTTTGCCTGGGCAGGCTTAGATCCTCTAATCTCTTATAACAGTACTTGTGTGCGGTCGGTTTCAGCTCTGCGTGGAAGCATCATGCAGCCCATCTATTTCTTCAAGCCCCTATGGACGGGCCCCGCTTTGCCTTGGCAGGCTTAGATCCTCTAAGCGGTTTACCAGCACTCGTGTGCGTCGGTTTCAGCTCTGCGTGGAAGCATCATGCAGCCTGTGTATTTCTTCGATCCCCGATGGGCGGGGGGGGCGTATCACAGAATATATTGTCGCATATTTTTGACATTATCCAGTCAGACATCACATGCATTAGAATGGACGTCTTTTACAGGTAATTGCAGCACAATTTTGTTTGTGCTTTGTTTTCTTCAAAATTTATTTGAAAAAAAATGGCTGAACTTTTAGCAAACAGTGGAGGCCCTGATCAGATGCCGCATTCTGCGGCATCTGATCTGGGCCTGAACTGTTTGCCAGGGTACCCGTTTTGGGGTTTCTGGTACTAAATGGGTTAAAGGTCACAGTATTGTATGAGTTTTTCCGGTCGAATTTCAGAAGCTGAATGAAAGATGGAGAACTTTGTATTGTATGAAGAGTTGGGAAGGGGAAATCACTCTATCATTTACAAGGGCAGAAGGAAAGGAACTATTAATTTTGTGGCCATACATTGTATTGACAAGTGTAAGCGCCCAGAAGTCACAAACACAGTAAGTATACAGCATTGCTTCATTACACATGCACCTTATTTGCATTATCTGCTGGTTCCTAGTCTGAAGATTATCAGTGTTGGGAAAAACAGGTAACCAGACCCCCTGACCTTTCAATATTGATGTGTAAGCTGGGAGCCAGCAAATATTGCAAAAATGGTGAATACAGTCAAACTTCATGTCCCCCACCCATTGGGGCTTGTAGAAATAGATTTAGCTGCATGATGCTTCCGCGCAGAGCTGAAACCGACTGAACTCTAGTACAAGTAAACCGCTTAGAAGGTCTAGGCCTGCCCAGGAAAAGTAGTGCAAGCTGGACCGCAGCTTAGACCTTAGTGGTTCATGTGGAATGTAGCCATTTTCTGGGAAAGTAACTGTCCTTTTGGCTTTCCGCTATGGATGTTTCCATTAGGGTCTAGTTGTTTCATGTTTGGTGTCACTGATGGGAGCTGTGGGTTAATTGTATTGATTCCTGATCATTGCCTTCACTTCTATTTTGAGATGTCATCTCATGTCAAGTTTCGGATAAAAGTCCCACAACTTCAGAAGGAATGTCTCCAAAATGAGCTAAGTAGTGTTGATGGGGATGTAAAACATAAATACAAACAAACAAAAATCAGTTGCTCAAACACTTTTGACACATTGCGGAACTTTGCTCTGGTATAGAAGCAGATAATGTTGGTATTTGGTTATGAGGTTAATTTTGGCAATTCTCCATGAAAACCAATGTTGTGGTTTTTCATTTGAACTGCCTCAATTCAATGAAGCATTTCAAATGAATACCCACATCTTGGGTTTATATTATGGAGGAATAAGGAAACTGATGCCACAGTTATCACCAGATACCCACCTCAACTCAGAGTTGGAAAAGTTTGAATGAGCCATTATGGGCTCATCATAGTGTCAAGTTTAACCCATAAATGTACAAAATCTAGGTAATGGTTGTTTATAGCAGCACTGTTCTCCCTGTGATGCCAAAACGCTGTGTGAAAAGGGTTGGTTAATCGTAAAATCTGGACTGGGCTAGAGTACTTACTGGGGTATTGGCAAACAGTGTCAACTTACATCAGAAGCTGCAGAACGTGGAATCTGATCAGGGTCTACACTGTTTGTTTAAAGTACAGATAACTAAATGTCAGGTAAAAGTCCCACAACATCGAAAGCAGCACTTCCAAAATTACCTAAATAGTGTTGATGGGGACATTAAACCTCAATTCAAACAAATTAAACAGATAATTAACCCTTATCCTGCTTTTCACGACAATCCCTATCTTTGCAAACAGTGTAGATCCAGATCAGATGGCTTCTGCCATCTGATCAGGATCTACACTGTTTGGCATTCAGTTTTTAAATTTGTAGCAATAAATTACATCAAGTAATTTGATTGGTTGAAAGACAGAAATGGGTGTGGCTTAAATGAATATTCAGCAAGATAAGGGTTAAGGGTTAAACAAAACATTCTTAGTCCCCATTCAGGGTCAAATTCTCAACCTACACACAGAGAGGATCGACCCACCAGTGCTCAGAATCAGAATCAAAATTGTTACTGTTGATATGTCAAATGGCATTCATACAACGGGACCTGTGATATGGGAAGTTAGTCCCTAGCTCTCACCAAAGAGGTAAACATAGCTACACAATCCATAACACCTTAAGCTGTCAAGAAGATCAAATGTGGAAGGGCATTCCAATCTCTAATGGTTTGAGGGAAGAGCAATTATTTATAATAGTCAGTTCTTGCAGTAAGGACCTGAAATGCCAATGAATGATGATTTCTACAGTGGGTAGCTGGGTGAACAAGGTCAATTCAAACAAACAAAACAGATAATTAACCCTTGTCCTGCTGATAGTGGATATATCTTATCTTTCAAACAATGAAGATCCAGATCAGATGGCTTCTGAAGAAGCCATCTGATCAGGATCTTCATTGTTTGCCATCCAGTTTATGAATTTGTTGCAATAATTTGCATCAAGTAATCTGATTGGTTGTTAATCAGTAGTTGGTGTGGCATAACTGAATATTCAGCAGGACAAGGGTTAAGGGTTAGACAAAACAGTCTAAGTCCCCATTCAGGGTCAAATTACCTGTGCTGTCAGTGCTTTGATTTTTGTTTAAGAAAAGACCTACTGTTGAGGGAGACAAAAATATTTGTGAAAGAACTGCCTACCCTAATGGTGTTTCCAATCCATTACATGCCCTAAAATTTCCCAAAATTCAGACACTTTGACGACTTGCTGTAATTCTCCTAAAATTTTGACAAGTTTCTTTCGCAGTGCAGCAAGGAGTCCAAAAGTTGAGATGGAATGACAGACAGTGTAAACCCTGATCAGACTGCTCCTTCAGGAGCAGTCTGATCATGATCAGCACTGTTTGCTTAGGCCTGTTGGTCCCGATACTTAGGATCATTATGGTAGTTCAATTGGTAGTTGACTGGGTGCTACATGTATGAAAAATCCTCATTAGCTCAAACCCTCCCTATCTCAAACAAATTTTCATACCGTAAAAATCCTAAAAATTCGGACACTTTGATAATTTGCTGTAATTCACTGGAAATTTTAACAATTTATCCTGATCAGACTCTCCTTCAGGAGCAGTCTGATCTGGGTCTGCACTGTTCCTTAGGCCTGTCTGTCCCAATCCGTAAGATTATTACAGTAACATAAGAATCCTGAAGACAGGGATTTTTCCTGATATAGCTTATGAGTGATAAGTACCCATTCTTACGAAAATATCTCGATCTGCTGTCATTTCGATTGGATGTTTCCAGTTCCAGATGTCACACGAGATGTGGAGCTTTGATTGTGATGTGTAAGATCTAGGAACATCCAAAAGATGTGATACTGTGTGGCTAATTAAGTTACCATAATATGAAATATGATGGTAGTAGAAACTAGCATTACCTGTAACGGTCAGTTTCTTCCCCCGACCCGTTTCCCCCCCGGGGGAAGAAACTGACTAGTCAGTTTCTTCCCCACCCAGTCAGTTTCTTCCCCACCTTAATTTTTTTTAGAACCATAGTCAATGAGTAATTTTCCGCTCACAATTTGTTATAAATGAGAAAAGTGTCCATTCTGAATAAGTTCTGAGTCCTTTTAGCTTGAATGATAAAATTTGCTCTATGCTACACCATTCATGGAGATGCAATAAAATATGCATCCCAATTCAAGCATCTTTGATGAATTTTCTTTGCTTTATAAGACATAAATTAGTATTGACTAAACAGATATAATAAGAAACAAATGTTTGGAGCTCAAATCTAAATATAATTTGGAGACTGGGGGTGGGGGATGAACTGGGCCGGCCTGTTTCTTCCCCACCCCAGATTTTTCTATTTACTATAAATTCTTGTGATAAATTTTCTTCGCTTTTTAAGACATAAATCGGTATAAATTAAAAAGATATAATCAGCAACAAATGTTTGGAGCTGAAATCTAAATATAAACTAAAAAGAAGTAATAAGCAACAAGTGTTTGGAGCTCAAATCTAAATAGAATTTGGAGACTTGGGGTGGGAAGAACTGGGCCGGCCCGTTTCTTCCCCACCCCAGATTTTCCTGTGTTTACAAAAAATTCTTGTGATAAATCTTCTTCGCTTTTTAAGACATAAATTGGTACAAACTAAAAAGATATAATAAGCAACAAATGTTTGGAGCTCAAATCTAAATAGAATTTGGAGACGCAGGGTGGGGAAGAACTGGGTCGGGCCATTTCTTCCCCACCCCAGATTTTTCTGTTTACAAAAAATTCTTCTGATAAATCTTCTTCGCTTTTTAAGACATAAATTGGTATAAACTAAAAAGATATAATAAGCAACAAATGTTTGGAGCTCAAATCTAAATAGAATTTGGAGACTGGGGGTGGGGAAGAACTGGGCCGGCCCGTTTCTTCCCCACCCCAGATTTTTCTATTTAGAAAAAGTTCTTGTGATAAATTTTCTTTGCTTTTTAAGACATAAATTGGTACAAACTAAAAAGATATAACAAGCAACAAATGTTTGGAGCTCAAATCTAAATAGAATTTGGAGACTGGGGGTGGGGGTGGGGAAGAACTGGGCCGGCCCGTTCCTTCCCCACCCCAGATTTTTCTGTTTACAAAAAATTCTTGTGATAAATCTTCTTTGCTTTTTAAGACATAAATTGGTACAAACTAAAAAGATATAATAAGCAACAAATGTTTGGAGCTCAAATCTAAATAGAATTTGGAGACGCAGGGTGGGGAAGAACTGGGCCGGGCCATTTCTTCCTCACCCCAGATTTTTCTGTTTACAAAAAATTCTTGTGATAAATCTTTTTCGCTTTTTAAGACATAAATTGGTATAAACTAAAAAGATATAATAAGCAACAAATGTTTGGAGCTTAAATCCAAATAGAATTTGGAGACTGGGGGTGGGGAAGAACTGGGCCGGCCCGTTTCTTCCCCACCCCAGATTTTTCTATTTAGAAAAAGTTCTTGTGATAAATTTTCTTTGCTTTTTAAGACATAAATTGGTACAAACTAAAAAGATATAATAAGCAACAAATGTTTGGAGCTCAAATCTAAATAGAATTTGGAGACTGGGGGTGGGGAAGAACTGGGCTGGCCCGTTCCTTCCCCACCCCAGATTTATCTGTTTACAAAAAATTCTTGTGATAAATCTTCTTTGCTTTTTAAGACATAAATTGGTACAAACTAAAAAGATATAATAAGCAACAAATGTTTGGAGCTAAAATCTAAATAGAATTTAGAGTTGCAGGGTGGGGAAGAACTGGGCCGGGCCATTTCTTCCCCACCCCAGATTTTTCTGTTTACAAAAAATTCTTGTGATAAATCTTCTTCGCTTTTTAAGACATAAATTGGTATAAACTAAAAAGATATAATAAGCAACAAATGTTTGGAGCTCAAATCCAAATAGAATTTGGAGACGCAGGGTGGGGAAGAACTGGGCCGGCCCGTTTCTTCCCCACCCCAGATTTTTCTATTTAGAAAAAGTTCTTGTGATAAATTTTCTTTGCTTTTTAAGACATAAATTGGTACAAACTAAAAAGATATAATAAGCAACAAATGTTTGGAGCTCAAATCTAAATAGAATTTGGAGACTGGGGGGTGGGGAAGAACTGGGCCGGCCCGTTCCTTCCCCACCCCAGATTTTTCTGTTTACAAAAAATTCTTGTGATAAATCTTCTTTGCTTTTTATGCCCCCAACTTCGAAGAAGTTGTGGGGGCATATTGGTTTTGCCCTGTTCGTCCGTCCGTCCTTCCGTCCTTACGTCCATCCCACTTTTTACTGCATAGCATAACTTTAGAACCATGGGTGCTAGGTTTTTGAAATTTCATATATGGATTCCTCATGAAAAAATAATTGACCCGTGTTTTTTTTCTCGTCAGGATTATGCCCCTTTTTTGAGTTATGCCCCTTTGCAAAAAATACTATGAAATCTTGTAAGCAAGATATCTCAAAAACTGTTTGAGCTATTGCCCTGAAACTTTACATGCTGGTTGGGGATGATGAGTAGATGAACTGATTAACTTTTGAAAAAAATCCGAAATTTTTTTCTTGAGTTATGGCCCTTTGAAATTTTTCGCGTTTTAAGTTTGTAAGCAAGATATCTAAAAAAACTATTTGAGGTTTTTCCCCGAAACTTCACAGACTTGTCGGGGATGATGAGTAGATGAACTGATCAACTTTTGAAAAAAATCCGATTTTTTTTTCTTGAGTTATGGCCCTTAGATTTTTTTCGTGTTTTCAGCTTGTAAGCAAGATATCTCAATAATTGTTTGAGCGATTGCCCTGCAACTTTACAAGCTGGTTTGGGATGATGTGTAGATGAACTGATTAACTGTTGAAAAAAAATCCTATATTTTTTTCTTGAGTTATGGCCCTTTGTGGAACTTAATGCATGCTTGCTTAAGACAGGTTGCTCGCTTAATAAAGGTGGCCACTAAGACAAGTTTGACTGTATCTCTAAAACTGTATGAGCTATTATCCTGTAACTTAAAAAACTAGTAGGGGGTGATAAATAAACGACCTGATTAACTACAGCTTTTCTTGTGTAATTTCAGCATTACAGCCACATAAAAACAAGATATCTCAATTACTGTTAGGGACAAGCAGTGTTAGGGTCAAGCAGTTGGGGGCATTGTGTTTCATAAACACTGGCTCTAGTTAAGACATAAATTGGTACAAACTAAAAAGATATAATAAGCAACAAATGTTTGGAGCTCAAATCTAAATAGAATTTGGAGACGCAGGGTGGGGAAGAACTGGGCCGGGCCATTTCTTCCCCACCCCAGATTTTTGTTTACAAAAAATTCTTGTGATAAATTTTCTTCACTTTTTAAGACATAAATTGGTATAAACTAAAAAAGATATAATAAACAACAAATGTTTGGAACTCAAATCTAAATATAATTTGGAGACTGGTGGTGGGGAATAACTTTGGCCAGCCCATTTCTTCCCCATCCCAGATTTTTCTGTTTACAAAAAATTCTTGTGATAAATTTTCGTCGCTTTTTAAGACATAAATTGGTATTAACTATACAGATATAATAAGCAAAAACTGTTATGTGTTCAAATCTAAATGGAATTTGGAGACTGGGGTTTCTTTGTCTTTTAAGACAAAAATTGGTATAAATTAAAAAGATATAATAAACAACAAATGTTTTCAGCTCACTTTTAAATAGAATTTGGAGATTGGGGGTGGGGCAGGACTGGGCCGGCCTACCACAGACACCCTAAACGTCATAATTGCTTTAATGGTACATCACTACCCAAGGGTGGGGAAGAATGGGTCGCCTCAGACATCTTCAGCCATATAACTGACATAACTGTACAACACTACCCAAGGGTGGGGAAGGGTAGCCCAGTTCTTCCCCACCCCAGACACCTTCAATGTCATAATTGACTTAACAGTACAACACTTATCAAGGGTGGGGAAGAAATGGGCGGCCCAGTCCTTCCCCCACCCAAGACATCTCCAGCAATATAACTGAAATAACTGTACAACACTACCCAAGGGTGGGGGAAGGAATGGGCTGCCCCAGTTCTTCCCTACCCCATACATCTTCAGTGATATAACTGACATAACTGTACAACACTACCCACGGGTGGGGAAGAAACGGGCCGGCCCAGTTCTTCCCCACCCCAGACATCTTCAACAACAGTACAACACTTACCAAGGGTGGGAAAGAAACGGAACAGCCCAGTACTTCCCCACCCAAGACATCTTCAGCAATATAACTGACATAACTGTTCAACACTACCCAAGGGTGGGGAAGAAACAGGCCACCCCAGTTCTTCCCCACCCCCAAGTCTACGAATTATATTGAAATTTAAGTGCCAAACATTTGTTGCTTGTTATATCTGTTTAGTTAATACCAATTTATGTCTTTAAAAGTGAAGAAAATTTATCACAAGAATTTTTAGTAAACAAAAAAATCTTGGGTGGGGAAGAAACGGGCCGGCCCAGTTCTTCCCCATCCCCAGTCTCCAAATTCTATTAAGATTTGAGCTCCAAACATTCGTTGCTTATTATATCTGGTTAGTTTATACCAATTTATGTCTTAAAAAGCAAAGGAAATTTATCACCAGAATTATTAGTAAGCAGAAACATCTGGGGTGGGGAAGAAAGGGGCTGGCCCAGTTCTTCCCCACTCCAGCCTCCAAATTCTATTGATATTAGAGCTACAAACATTTGTTGCTTATTATATCTTTTTAGTTTATATCAATTTTTGTCCTAAAAAGCAAAGGAAATTTATCACAAGAATCATTAGTAAACAAAAACATCTGGGGTGGGGAAGAACTGGGCCGGCCCAGTTCTTCCCCACCCCCATTCTCCGAATTCTATTGAAATTTAAGGGCCAAACATTTGTTGCCTATTATATCTCTGTAGTTAATACCAATTTAGGTCTTTAAAAGTGAAGAAAATTAATCACAAGAATTTTTAGTAAACAGAAAAATCTGGGGTGGGGAAGAACTGGGCCAAGAACTGGGCCGCCGGCCCAGTTCTTCCCCGGGGAAGAAATGGGCCGGCCCAGCTCTTCCCCTACCCCACTTTCCAAATTATAGTTAGATTGGAGCACTAAAGAGTTGTTGCTTATTATATCTGTATAGTTAATACCAATTAATGTCATAAAAAGCTAAGAAAATTAATCATAGATACTGGAATTGGGATGAAAATTTTCTTGGATCTCCATATGGTATAGAGAAAATTTTGCCATTCAATGTGTAAAGACTCAAAACTAATTGAGAATGGTTTCTTTTCGAATTTTTAACAATTTGTGAGGCATAAATTACTCGTTCTCTATGTTTCAAAAAAAATTTCAGGTGGGGAAGAAACTGACTGGGTGGGAAAGAACCATAATATGATGATTAGGATACTTTTGAACCACGCCGGGGAAGAACCACGCCGGCCCATTTCTTCCCCGGGGAAGAAACTGAATGGGAGGGGGGGTGGGGGGGGGGGGGGGGGGAGAACTGGCCTGTTACACCAGGTATTGTAGGTGGTAATCGAAAAAAAAAGTATCAGGAAAAAAGTATCAGTTTTAGGTAGGAAAAAGGGTAACAGGAAAAAAAGTATCAGTTTTATTCATATTGGTTTCTGGTGTTATCATAATATGATGATTAGGATACTTTTGTATGTTTTTTTTTTTTTTTTCAGTTTAATATTCAATTTTGCAACCTATCTCTGTAATCCTTGCTTTATAAAGGGGATGAGATGTCACTTCATCTCGATGTCTGGTAAAAGTCCCACAAATTGGAATCAAGTTCTCCAAAATGACCTATATAATGTTGACCGGGATGTTAACCCTTTACCACTCGGGGATTTTGTGAATTTCGCCAATTTTCATAGTGTTGCACCTGACAGCAGCTTCAACTAGCCATTGTTTCATAATGGATGGTCTGTTTTACACCAAACTCGGTATGAATGTTCATTGGGCAGTAGTCTTTCAAATGCAACCTTTCTTGACTTGATCATTGTTGTCATGGTAACGAGGGGGCATCTCAAAATTGGCAAAAAGTGTGTTTTCACATGAATTTTGACCACATTTTAATCTTCACACAGCTGTCAAGGCAACAATTAAGGTGTTTGACACTGGCCATTTTCACTGTTTGCAGCATGTTTTATCAGCATCAATTTTCAGGCATTTTTGACCCCAGACACCCTCAGATACAAATTTTAGCGACCGGTTGGGCCATACACCCAAAAATTTTGGGATGTGAGGGGGGCGCTGCCCCCCTTCAATCCCCCCCCAAAATATTTTTGGTGGGGAGGCGCGCGAAAAAACAGGTCATTTTTTTGCCCAACAAATCCTAAAGCAAACTTAACTATCCAGGGGTAGAAATGCAGATTTTAGGTGCTTCTGGGGCTTAAAATGGAGGGGGGGGGTGCAAACACGTAAAAACACGTATCTGAGTGGTAAAGGGTTAAACCTCCAGTCAGACAAACAAAAGTGGTGCGAGTCGGACCTCCATGCTCATAGTCCCAATTTGGTTTCACTGTGCAACAGGGCTTGAGATGTCATTTCATCTCAATGTCAATGTACTTTCTTCCTGATATTTTTTCCTGATACAATCATGTACTTATTTTCCTGATACTTTTTTTCCGACACTTTTTTCCTGATACTTTTTTTCCTGATTCTTTTTTCCTACATTCATTGTAGGTATATAATAAAATGTAATTGTTTCAATTTTTCTAGGTTCGTATGACACATGATATTGTGCACCAGAATGTAGTGAAATTCTATGAGTGGTACGAAACCAGTAATCATCTGTGGTTGGTTGTAGAACTGTGTACTGGCGGAAGCTTGGAAAATCTCATCTCACAGGACAAGAACTTACCAGAGAGCTCTGTTAGGACATTTGGACTAGACTTAGTTACTGGACTACATTATGTACATTCTCTAGGAATACTCTTCTGTGATCTGCGGCCATCAAAGGTACGGTAAATTTCGTATATTCAGACCACCTTTGGGACTGTTCAAAAGTGGTCTGAAAGACCACTTTTGAACAGCCCCAAAGGTGGTCTCTTTCTAGAGGACTCTGGGTGTGGAAAACACAAAGAAAGAATAACTGAAATCTTCTAAATACATGTATGGTTTTACAAGCAGAAAAGAGCCTTAAATTTAGCTGTCAGGACTTACTAGAGGAATTTCACTGTATACAGTTTTGAAAGGGAAACAACTTTTTTGTTGTGCCTGCTTTTGGCATATTGGGATATGTGGATCCAGTTTTCCATTTGTAAAATGTTGCTTTTGTCCAATATTTGCATCAAGCCCTTAACAATAATGTTATAGTTCATTTCTGAAGGGACGTAAGTCAGATTTGCCCCTCAGAGTCAGAGGTCAGACAACCTTCATCTGTATCACATGGACATCTATCAATGTCTTCTAATAGCCAGTAGACAAGATATGTTATCATCTACCTATCATATGGACAAGGGAAACATAGAAAATTAAAATCAAGTCTAATTCTGTGAATGTACAAATCACTTCCGATCATGGTCATTGGCAGTTTAACTCAGAGAATACCAATTTATCTTCAAATAATAAAAAAAGTTTTCATGCAGGGTTATCAAATTATCAACACCTCTTGTCTGTCTAATGATCAAAACACAAAAAAGAATAAGTGTTTACTTGTCAGGGTGAATTGCAAACGTGAGCAAATGAGCAATTAGCCTTGAGTGATCCTAGCTGTCCATCACAAACACGCATCATATCCTTCTCAGGCTTTGATTTACACTGAAATGTGCATATGCATGCACACATGCACTTATGCATACATGTATGCATGCACACATGCATGCATGCACACACACATGCATAAACACACACACCCAGGCATGCATGCATGCAAGCACACATGCATGCACACATACACTCATGCATTCATGCACACACATGCATGCATGCCTGCATGCACACACACTCATGCAGGCATGCTTGCACACACATATGCATGCATGCACACACACATGCATGCATGTGCACTCACTCATGTATGCATGAACACACACACATTCATGCATGCATGCAGCATGCACACATTAACACATACATGCAGTCATGCATGCATACACATATGCATGCACTCATGCATGCATGCATGCACACACTCACCAAGAGGTAGGGTATAACAAGTTATTTTCTCAAGCAATATCAACTTTAAGGGTTCTAGGCTCAAGGTCAAGGCCACTGTCTATTTCTAGGAAACCTTTGTCAGCACCGTAGTGCCTACATTTATAAATGGAATTAAACTTCACACAAATGTTGGGTATGAATTGCTGCAGCAGAATGTCATATTTTGGGAAAAAAACTTGCATAATTGAAATTTTATTTGGATAACTTGTTCAACTTAAGCCCCTATAGGTGAGCTATGTTGCCTTCTGCCAACTCTTGCTACATATGCAGGTTGCAACTTTGCTGACGTCAAAACTGTACTGAAAAACCCATCCATAATGCTGTTAGGCATTTTTCTTGTTATACAGATATTACTGGATGGTCCCGGAATCTTAAAGTACTCTGATTTTGGATTGTCTAAAGTGGAGGGAGAAAATCTTGAGGATTTATTCCAGAAGTTTTCTGATGCTGGGGAGACTTGGGCAGCAGATTCAAATCTTGATGATTCAAAAAAATCTAGAACTGCAGGTCAGTATAGTGCTCATTTCATTGTGCTTATGTCACATGTTATCAGGTATCCTTTAAGCACTGTAGAAAGCTCTAGAGAAGAGAGCAACCTATTGTGTGTGTGGGTTTTTTTTTCAGCAAAAATAAGGCTTGAGATTTCATGTGAATTGTCTGCTGGGCAGATGATTCACCTGTAATGCCAAGCCTTATTTCCACTGAAAAAAAAAATAACTTTGACAATGTCGTCTGCTTTGCATGCTTGGCGTTTGAAAGTTTAAAGGCTTAGCAAAATGAAACCTAGATTTTCAAATCACCTCGTG
This sequence comes from Lucinisca nassula, assembly GCA_963580285.1. NCBI lineage: Eukaryota > Metazoa > Mollusca > Bivalvia > Lucinida > Lucinidae > Lucinisca > Lucinisca nassula. The sequence continues at coordinate 62,865,658 of OY757026.1, read as the reverse complement.
ATTCCTAATGACTTACATGAATACTTTGTATTCAAGGTTTTACAGTATTGATCATGATGCTTGCCTTCAGTACCAAGCGTGTCTTGGTAGCTAAGTCAGATCTACGTCTGACTGGTGATCAGGAGGTTGCGAATTTGATACCTGCTGGGGTCGGCAACATTCTTTCGTGTAACTTGATCATGAAAGCTTTTTTTCCAGCCACTCTTTTACTGCTTTTCACGGATTCAAGAAGGTCAGTAACCTATTGAGGTAGACAAGGTATCCTGCTTAACAAATAAGTTTAGCCACACTCATTTCTGACTTTCAACCAATCAAATTACTTGATGTTATTTATTTATTTAAATTCACAAACTGCATGACAAACTGTAGATCCTGATCAGATGGCTTCTTCAGAAGCTATCTGATCTGGATCTACGCTGTTTGCATAGATAAGGCTTGTCATATTCAGCAGGATAAGGGTAAACAAATATTCAACCAACTTCATCTGTCTTTCTAGGACTAGCGTTGGTATATTAGATAATGCGAGAGTCAGTCAAGGGAGGTACTTGTATTATTTAATGCCTTTGGTTAGGGCTGGCTAATGGGAGCTGAAATGACAATCGATTATCATTCCTATCATTGTGATTGATAACCGATTAATAATCACTGAAGATTTGGTCATAATTTTACCTGTCTGGCTTTCTGTCTGAGCATGACTCCTACCATATGCTATACTTTGCCATATGTACTTGAACAGACAGACCTGAGCAAACAGTGTAGACTCAGATGAGATGCCGCAAAATGCGGCGTCTCATCTGGGTCTGCACTGTTTGCCACTCATACGGCTATTTTAAGCACAGCTTTGGGTAGTAAATTGTACTTATCAAATAATTGATTGCAAGCGAATCAGTAATGATAATCATTGTTGTAGAATTTATCAATTGAATAATCGATTATCAGATTAATCATGCCAACCCCACCTTTGGTATGACCAGCTGGGATGGGAACCCAAGCCTGAAGGCCTCCCAATCCTGAAGTGGATGGTAGTCCATAGACCCTGTGAGGCCATAATATCTCTTAGTATTGCTTATTTATTGAAGCTATATCAAAAATCCCCTTGGGACTCAAGAACGAATTTGAATCGACCATGCAGTCCCCGCCCATCGGGGCTTGAAGAAATAGATGGGCTGCATGATTCTTCCATGCAGAGCTGAATCTGACCACACATAAGTACTGGTAAACCGCTTAGAGTATCTAAACCTGCCCAGGCAAAGCAGTGCGAGTCGGACCGCCCATGCTTATAAACCCTATTGGTTGCATTCGGCGACAGGGCTTGAGATGTCATTTCATCTCGATGTCGGGTAAAAGTCCCACAGAATTGGAAGCAACATCTCCAAAATGACCTATACAGTGTTGATGGGGACGTTAAACAATCAATCAATGAATCAGCCATGGCAAATGAACATTTTTTTGGTTTTGATTTTACGGCCCTTTCAAGATTATTTTACTTGTTTCGAGCAGATCATTTATCAGAGATGTGCAAAAAAATGGAGTACATGGAGAAAAACCACCTAACCTTCTGTTGCACAACTTTACGTCTCATGTGACGTGAGCGAGGCTCAAGGCCTTATGATTAAGAGTTTGCGCCACCCACCAGGCCTTGGAGGCCCGTTATAAGCAATTGGTGACAGTAATTGGTTTCACAAGGTGCTATATGAGCAATTTCTTTCCTGTAAGAGTAGATTTTTTTTTCCAGAGGGACTTTGTCCCAACAAATGTCTTTCTTGTTAAAATGGCAGAAAATAAGTCAGATGTATCAATTTTTGATTGATTGCAGGTTCTCGGAACTACACTGCTCCGGAGGTGCTACAGGGAGGGGAGATAACCATACTGAGTGATCTCTGGTCACTGGGTTGTGTCTTCTATGAACTCTTCACTGGTGAGTAATAAAGGGGGTTAATTAATATATTGAGTGATCTCTCTTCACTGGGCTGTGTTGGCTATGAACTTTTCACTGGTGTGTAACAGAGAGGTGATAAAATACTCAGTGACCATCACCAGTGAGTAATACAGAGATAACTATACTGAATGATCTCTGGTCACTAGACTGTGTCTTCTATGAACTCTTCACTGATGAGTAACAGAGAGCGGAGATAACAATACTGAGTGATCTCTGATTACTGGGCTGCACTGTATATTGTATGACCTCTTCACTGTTGAGAAACAGAGATTGCAGATCGATATACTGAGTGATCTCTGGTCACTGGGTTGCATCTGCTATGAATTCGTTCACTGGTGAGTGTCAGAAGCCGGAGGTGAGCTCTGGTTACTGTTTTGTTTCTCCTATGAACTCTTCATTGGTGAGTAGCAGAGGGGGAGATAAGTATACAGAGTGATCTCTGATGACTGGGCTTTTATCTTCTATGAACTCTTCAGTGGTGAAAACAGAGAGGTGAGATAGATATAATGGGTGATCTCTGGTCAATGCTATGAACTCGTCACTCCATTCACTTGCAAGATAATACTTTTCAACAAGTACTGTACTGGCCAAATTTAAACATAGCCAGTAACGGCATATATTGGTTCTCTGCAATCAGTATCCAAGGTGCGGACGATCTTTGTCTTAGATTCTAATAGCCTAGGCTAGCTAAACGTTCACTTTTTGTATTTCCTGTTAGTTTCCAGTCTGACAAAACAAAAAAACAGGCAACCAGACCCCTCCTGCCCAATCTTTATGATTATCTGGGGCACTGTGTATTGAATATTAAAATTAGGTCATGAAAAACAACAAGTGTGGCGCTTCCCTTTCTTCAGGGAACATTTTATTACAACGAAACACAATCAATAAGCTCGTCCAGGACCTCCTTGGATCTCAAGGCATAAATTTAAAGAGGGTTGCCTTTTTCATCGCCATAATTGACAACGATCACAGAAACAGCAGCCAGAACATATTTAGATTCAGTTTCAGCTCAAGTTTTTTTAGCTCACCTGAGCACGAAGTGCTCAAGGTGAGCTTTTGGGATCAGTCTTTGTCCGTCGTCCATGCGTGCGTGCGTGCGTCGTCAACTTTTGCTTTAAACAACTTCTCCTCCAAAACTGCTGGACAGATTTTGATCTAATTTCACAGGAATGCTCCTTGGGTGATCCTCTACCAAAATTGCTCAAACTGTTCCGCTTGGGTGAACAAGATGGCCGCCAGAGCTAAAAATAGAAAATTCTTAAAATGACTTCTCCTGCTTAACAAGTGGATGGATTTTGAAATTGTTTCACAGGAATGTTCCTTGGATGACCCTCTACCAAAATTGCTCAAACCCTTCAGCTCTGGTGAACAAAATGGCTGCCAGAGCTAAAAATAGAAAAACCTTTAAAGGACTTCTTCTCCTTAACTAGTGGATGGATTTTGAAATTACTTCACAGGAATGTTCCTTCTGTGACCCTCTACCAAAATTGCCCAAACCGTTCCGCTCAGGTGAACAAAATGGTCGCCAGAGCTAAAAATAGAAGAAGCTTTAAACGACTTTTTCTCCTTAACCAGTGGATGGATTTTAAAATTATTTCACTGGAAGGTTCCTTGGGGGATCCTCTACCAAAATTGCTCAAACCGTTCTGCTCAGGTCAACAAAATGGCCGCCAGAGCTAAAAATAGAAAAACCTTTAAACACCTTCTACTCCTTAAACAGTGGATGGATTTTGAAATTATTTCACAGGAATGTTCCTTTGGTAAACCTCTACAAAAATTGCTCATACTGTTCCCCTCGGGTGAACAAAATGGCCACCAGAGCTAAAAATAGAAAAATCTTTAAACAACTTCTTCTCCATAACCAGTGGATGGATTTTGAAATTATTTCACAGGAATGTTTGTTTGGTGACCCTCTACCAAAATTGCTCATACTGTTCCGCTCGGGTGAACAAAATGGCCGCCAGAGCTTAAAATAGAAAAACCTTTAAACGACTTCTTCTTCTTTACCAGCGGATGGATTTTGAAATCACTCAATAGGAATGTTCCTTGGGTGGCCCTCCACCAAAATTGCTCAAACTGTTCAGCTCGGGTTAACAAAATGGCTGCCAGAGCTAAAAATAGAATAACCTTTAAACGCACTTTTTCTCCTTAACCAGTGGATGGATTTTGAAATTATTTCACCAGAATGTTCCTTGGGTGACCCTTTACCAAAATTGCTCAAACTGTTCCGCTCAGGTCAACAAAATGGCCGCCAAACAAAACCTTTAAACAACTTCTCCTTAACCAGTGGATTGATTATGAAATTATTTCACAGGAATGAGGTTTGAGGTTTTTAGCAGTGGTGGCCATCATGCTCAGTGAAGCAAAATATTTTTAGCAATTTTGTTAGAGGGTCACTCATGGAACATTCCTATAAAATTGCTTCCTTTTAGAGACAGATGTCTTTTGAAAGTTTTGGCCCCCACCCACCTTGGCTGCAAGGTGCTTCTACAGGAGTATTGGTAAACCACTTTGAAGGTTTTAGCCTGTCTAGGCAAAGTGGTGCAAGTGGAACCATCAATACATTTAAACCCCATTGGTTTCATTGGGCGGCAGGGCTTGAGATGTCATTTCATCAAAAATGACTTCTACTTGTCAAAATGACTTCTACTCCTAAACAGGCAGACTGATTTTGAATTAATTTCACAGAAATGGTCTTTGGGTCCAACCAAAATTGCTCAAACCCTCCACTCCACCATATATTACCCACAATTCCATTTGTACAATAGGATCAGGTGAGCGATCCAGGGCCATCATGGCCCTCTTGTTTTACCTTCAATTTCACTCTGGTTCTTACGGTTACCCTGTTCGTAGCGATAAATATTGACAAACATTGATAAGCAGTCTAACAGTCTATAACAGTCATGGTAAATCAAGCGCTTAGCAGGTTGCCTCAATGCAATATCAAGCGTCTAATAATTTGGAGGAGAGTACATGTACCTAAAAGCAGATAACGGCTTTGTGGTCTTATGGGTTGCTGGAAAAGACATACTGTACCGGTAAAAACGTGTCATATTTGGTATGTGCTACATTTCATCTCAACCCATGTTTAGGAAAAACGGACCCATAATTTATGGCCGTACAGCCCTTATCTGGAGCACTGTCACTAGACTGTGTCTTCTATCAACTCTTCACTGGTGAGTAATAGAGGGGAGATAACTATAAAGAGTGATCTCTGGTCACTGAGTTGTGTCTTCTATGAACTCATCTTTGGTGAGAAAAAGAGACGGGAGATAACTACTGAGCGATCTCTGATTACTGAGTTGTGTCTTTTGTGAACTCTTCAACTTATAGTAACAGAGATGAGAGAAAACTATTCTGAGTAATCTCTGGCCACTGAGTTGTGTCTTCTCTGAACTCTTCACTGGTGAGAAAAAGAGAGGGGAGATAACTATAAAGAGCGATCTCAGGTCACTGAGTTGTGTCTTCTATGAACTCAGCACTGGTGAGAAGGAAAGAGTGGAGATAACTATACTGAATGATCTCTTGTCACTGAGTTCTGTCTTTTATGAACTCTTCACCTTTAACTCATTGTATACTGGTGGACTCCTCCATTGCTATACATGTATGTTGGACAAGACTATTAAAAATTTTGTCATATAAGGGATGTCGGGTCTATATTTTCGTCGTCATTCTATTTTTGACGGGAAATTCTATTAGCAAATAGTGTAGGTCCTGATCAGACGCTGCTTTCTGCGGCATCTGCTCTGGGCCTGCACAGTTTGCCATGGTACCCCTTTAGGGGTTTCCTGCATACAATGGGTTAAGTAACAGAGATGGGCGAAAACTATACTGACTAATCTCTGGTCACTGAGTTGTGTCTACTCTGAAATCTTCAGAGAAGGGAAATAACCATACCGAGCGATCTCTGGTCATTGGGTTGTGTGTTTCGTGAACTCTACACCTGTTTGTTTGTTTGTTTGTTTGATTTGAGGTTTAACATCCCGGTAAACACTGTAAAGGTCATTTTGGAGACGTTGCTTCCAGTTTTGTGGGACTTTTACCCGACATTGAGATGAAATGACATCTCAAGCCCAACAAAACCAATAGGGCCTACAATCATGGACTGGCCGACCCGCACCGCCCCACCTGGGCAGGCTTAGATCCTCTAAGCCGTTTACCAGTGCTCATGTGCCAGTCGGATTTAGCTCTGCGTGGAAGCATCATGCAGCCCATATATTTCTTCAATATATTCAAGATGGGCGGGGGCCAACTCTACACCTGTATGTGAGAGAAGGGAGATAACTCTACTGAGTGATTGCTGGTTACTGGGATGTCTCTGAACTCTTCACTGGTCATGTGAGAGAATGGGTCTCTCTCTCCCTCTCCCTGTCTCTCTGCCCCTCTATCTCTCTCTGTCTCTCTCTCAATATTACCTGCTCAGATGAACAGATTCTCAGATTTGCCTTGTGCGCAATATTACCTACTGGGGTAAACAAAACATTGTAAGATCTATAGCCACAGTCTTCTTAGCATTATACTCAGTTATTGTGACATTACAGCTTTTGGGCAAACAGTCTGGTGTTTAAGATATTATCAACAAGTAAAAGCTTTTTTTAAAAAAAAACAACAGAAACCCTGGATCAGATGTCTTACACGCGGGGTCTAATCAGATTTTACACTGCTTGCTTAAAGTTCAGGTATTTAAGAGTTTGAGGAAACAGTCTAATTTAAGAATTCAGTCAGGTCAGTGCTGTCAGTGCTTTTGGTTTTTATCTCACCAGAGCCGAAGGCTCCGGGGGAGCTTATAGGATAGGCAGTTGTCCGTCATCGTCTGCGTCGTCGTCTGCGTCTGCGTCGTCTTCGTCAACATTTTCAAACGACATCTCCTCTGAAGCCACTGGGCCGATTCAGCCCAAATTTCATCTGTAGCATCCTTGGGCAGGGGGATTGAAAGTTTGTGTTTTTAATGAAAATCGGCTCATAAGTTTGGTTGCTATGGCAACTTAGAGTTTCCATAGACTTATAATGGGGAAAATAGAAAAATGGCATTTACTGCCAAGCCTCTGCAGATATTTTGACAAAACTTTCATAGAAATGTTCCATAGGTAATCTACTATCTGCCGTATGATTTTAGGCCTTCTGCTCATTTTTATTGGTTACCATGGAAACCAAAATGCAAAAAATAGACAAAAAAAAATACTTAAAAAATCATCTCCTCAGAAACCATATGCTCTAGGAGGCTGAGACTTTATGAAAATATTCACCATATTTGCCTTTACAGGTTTTGTGTTTTTTTATGAAATTTGGCCTTTTAGTTTTGTTGCTATGGCAACTTAGAGTTTCCATTGACTTATTTGTTTGTTTGTTTGATTTGAGGTTTAACGTCCCCGTCAACACTGTAAAGGTCATTTTGGAGACGTTGCTTCTAATTTTGTGGGACTTTTACCCGACATTGAGATGAAATGACATCTCAAGCCCTGTCGCCCAATGAAACCAATAGAGTTTATTAGCATGGACGGTCCGCCTCGCGCCGCGGTTCCTGGACAGGCTTAGATCCTCCAAGCGGTTTACCAGTACTAGTGTGCGGGACGGATTCAGCTCTGCGTGGAAGCATCATGCAGCCCATATATTTCTTCAAGCCCCTATGGGCGGGGGCGGTCCATTGACTTATAATGGGGAAAACTGAAAAATGGCATTTACTGCCAAGTCATTGCAGATATTTTGACAAAATTACATAAACATGTTCCTTGTGTAAACTTCTCTCAGCCATATACTTTTATGTCAACCTGGGGGTCCCCTAGGTTGTGCCGGGGCCATGCCCCGCCCCCTCCACTTCATAAAATGCCTTATATCTCAGAAACCTTACAGATCCCAGCCCCTAAACCATATATATTCTTGTTCCTTATGATAAGATGCATTAAGTGACACCAACCTGGGGGTCCCCCGGGATGTGCCGGGGACATGCCCTGCCCCCTCTATTTCATAAAATGGCATTTATCTCAGAAACCATTCAGATCCCCACCCCTAAACTATATATATTCTTGTTCCTTATGCTAAGATGCATTCAGTGACACCAACCTGGGGGTCCCCCCGGATGTGCCGGGGACATGCCCCACCCCCTCCACTTCATAAAATGCCATATATCTCAGAAACCATACAGATCCCTACCCCTAAACTATATATATTCTTGTTCCTTATGCTAAGATGCATTAAGTGACACCAACCTGGGGGTCCCCCGGGATGTGCCGGGACCATGCCCAACCCCATCCACTTCATAAAAGGCCAAATATTCCAGAACCCTTACAGATCCCCTGCCCTAAACCATATATATTCTTGTTCCTTATGATAAGACACATTCAGTGACACCAACCTAGGGGTCACCCAGGGTGCTCCCGGGCCATGCTTCACCCCTTGACTTCACAAAAGACCATATATCTGAGAAACTGTTCAGAGCCCTACCCCCAAACCATATATATTCTTGTTCCTTATGATAAGACGCAATCAGTGACACCAGCATGCGGGTCCACCCATGGTTCCATGGGCCATGCCCCACCCCTTTACTTCATTAAAATCCATATATCTCAGAAACCATACAGATCCCCACCCCTAAACAATATATATTCTTTTTCCTTATGATAAGATGCATTAAGTGACACCAACCTGGGGGTCCCACGGGATATGCCGGGGATATGCCCTGACCCCTCCACTTCATAAAAGGCCATTTATCTCAGAAACCATTCAGATCCCCACCCCTAAACCATATATATACTTGTTTCTTATGATAAGACGCATTAAGTGACACCAACCTGGGGGTCCCCCGGGATATGCCGGGGACAAGCCCCACCCCTTTCACTTCATAAAATGCCATTTATCTCAGAAACTATTGAGATCCCCACACCTTAACCATATATATTCTCATTCCTTACGATAAGTTGCATTCAGTGACACCAAATTTGGGGTCCCCTAGGATGTGCCAACCCCCTCCTCTTCTTGTTCCTTATGATAAGACTCAACTTCATAGTAGGCCATATATCTCAGAAACCATTCAAATCCCCATCCTATAATCACATATATTCTTGTTCATTGTTATTAGACACATTCAGTTACCCCCATCTTTGGGGGTCCGCAGGGGCCATTTCTCTCCCTGCCACTTCATAAAAGTGCCTCATATCTCAGAAACCATTCAGATCCCCACCCCTAAACCATATATATTCTTGTTCCTTATGATAAGATGCAATCAGTGACACCAGCATGCAGGTCCTCCCGGGGTGCCACAGGCCATGCCCCACCCCTTTACTTCATTAAAATCCATATATCTCAGAAACCGTTCAGATCCCCACCCCTTAACCATATTTATTCTTGTTCCTTATGATAAGACTCAACTTCATAGTAGACCATATATCTCAGAAACCATTCAAATCCCCATCCTATAATCACATATATTCTTGTTCATTGTTATTAGACACATTCAGTCACCCCCATCTTTGGGGGTCCGCAGGGGCCATTTCTCTCCCTGCCACTTCATAAAAGTGCCTCATATCTCAGAAACCATTCAGATCCCCACTGTTTAACCGTATATACTCTTGGTCTTTATGATAAGACTTATTCATTGACAACAATCTTGGGCTTTTCTTGGATCTGCCATGCCCGATTCCCTCCATTGCTTAAAAGGCCTTACATCTCAGGAACCATACATATTCCCACTGATAAACCATATATTTCTTTGTTCCTTTTGATAAGACGCATTTAGTGACACCAACCAGGCTCCATTGGGTCCATGCCCCGATCTCTCTACTTTATAAAACACCTAATATTTCAGATACAGTCCACATGGGTGCTCATTTGGGTATGGGGTTTGTTTGGGAGACTTTATAATTGGTATAATAAAATCATATCATGTTATAATACATGGCTGCCATTGGGCAGTGTCCACCTGAGCTCTGGTTTATTAACTTTGGCTCTTTGGTTTGTTTGCTATGCCAAGTTATGAGTTTCCATTGTCCTATAATGGGGAAAATTGAAAAATGACATTAATGCCATTCAAGATATTTTGTTACACTTCCATAGAAATGTTCCTTTAATAATATTCTTTTTGGCCTATTTGTTGCCACAGATGGGAAATTGTCAGTTGTCATCTGTTGTCCGGCAACAACACATTCAAGCGACATCGAATCTAAAGCCATGAGGCTTATTGGGTCCAAATTTTATCTGTAGCATCCAAGGGCACAGGGCTTCCATGGTTAATTAAAATACATTGCTGCCAGTGGGCAGTGGCCCCCTGAGCTCTGGTGAGCATTGTGGCCCATGGGCCTCTTGTTTAGTGTTTATTCATATCACGTTATCTTGCAGGACATCCACCTTTTCTGGCAGAGAGTTACCCTCAACTACAGGACAAGATTGTCAATAAACCATATCCTGCACCAAAGGTCAAAGGTAAATCAAATGCACAGCTTCTGCTAAAGCTGATGATAGTAATTAAACGACGTCAAGATAATAAAGAAATGGATATATTATCATAGCAACGGGTCTCCATCGTCTAGTGGATACGAGTGCTGACTCTTAATCATTAGGCCTCTCACCGCTGTGGGTTTGAGCCTGGCTCAGTTCACATGTGAGTGGCCAAGTTCAGGTGGTTTTTCTCTGGGAACTCAGGTCTTTGCTCACCTCTGATAAACGATCGGCTCTATATGAATGAAATAATCTTGAAAGGGCCCTAAAACCAAAACCACCCCAAAAAAAAAAATAGCATAGTCCCAGATAAGAGGGGGTATCCACACATTATTTTTTCTTATTTCTGCATGAAAACATGTGGATGCTCATTAGAATGCCTCACAGAGGCGCTTCTAATGAGTACCCACAACATGATTTTGTGCAGAAATAAGAAAAATACCGGTGCTTTTCGGATGAAAAAAGAACCTTATCTGGAGCTATGAAATTTATTCACCATTTTTGTTTACAAGGGAAACAAGTTCATGACTCCCTACACTTGATTTATTTGACTTATTGATTTAGATGTCACTTTAAAAATTCTGCTTCTGAGACAAATTTTGTCCAGACTGTCTTGAGGTGGAAGAAAGCCGGGGTAGTTCTTTGTTGTATGGCTGGGAAATACATACACTGACACCAAAGTAACACTGCTGCTGACAGTATAGCCATCAAGCATGCTGGTAGGTTTTTTGCCCCCGCCCATCGGGGCTTGGAAGAAATAGATCGGCTGCATGATGCTTCCACGCAGAGCTGAAACCGACCGCATCCGAGTACTGGTAAACCGCTTAATCTAAGCCGGCCAAGGAAAAGCAGTGGGAGTCAGACCGTCCATGTTTATAAACCCTTAGGTTTCATTGGGCGACAGGGGTTGAGATGTCATTTCATCTCAATGTCAGGTAAAAGTCCCACAAAATTGGAAGCAGTGTCTCCAAAATGACCTATACAGTGTTGACTGGGATGTTAAACCTCAAATCAATCAAACAAACAATGCTGGTAGGTTCAAAGCAACAGTTAAGCTTGGTATTATTTGATAACTGAAGGATTGTTTTCTTTATTTCTTCAGATAAACCTATGTTGTGGGTATTTGCTGAGGCGGTTCTAATGAATACCCATAACATAGGTTTTTATTGAGAATCGACAAAAACTATCCTTCAGTTATCACAAAACACCAAGCGTATCTGTTGCTATGGTAAGGTTTGATATTTTATTTCTCCACTGGATATTTTTGCTAAAATGACACAAACCTAGGCAGTTTGTGCCCCTGAGATATGTGGTGGAAAATGCGAAGTCATCACGTAACATCCATTTTCATTGCCTGACATTCAGGTTTATGCAGCTTAGAGGTCTTTAAGGGGAATGGGAACACCTGGCAGATTTTTCTGACATTTTTCAAAGGGAAACAACTTTCGGGACTTCCTGTTTTGCTTTTTTATAAGCCCTGTCCCACTGAAAAAGGGGTCTACTCTTAAAGGAAACAATTTGCTCCTCAGAGCTGAGCCCTATTTACATAGGAGACAAAAATACTTTTGCAGGAGTTGCCTTCCCTGAAGGTGTTCCCATTTCACTTAAATACTGATTTGGGCAAATATTTACAATTTCTAAACCTTACAAATGAATAAGTGCATTAGAATGGGGAAAACTGCATTGAACATTGTTGTTGGGGTGGTAAATTATCCGTTTTATGGCCGCAAATTATGTTTTGAGGCTATGCTGATGCATTGAGGTAAAATGAAATATGTGACTGTAAAACAGCTGATTCACCTCCCGCATTTGACATTTTTGAATACAGTTTTGGTCACATGTGAGATGCCAAGTTCTGCAACAGAATGTTAGGTGGTTTTTCTGTGGGCACTCCGGTTTTCGCCCAGCTCTTATTACAGCCCCGCTTTGAAAAAGTGGGGGCTATATTGGATTTGCCTTTTCCTTCTGCGGTTCCGTAATTCCGAAATTCCATAATTCCGTAATTCTGTTATTTATCGTAACTCAAAAACCGTTTGAGGTATTTTCATGAAACTTCACAGAAATGTTAAGCACTATGGGGTGATGTGCAGAGCGCATGAACCATAACTGTGGATTGCATACTTTTGGCATTATTGCCCTTTGAACATTGAAAAAATTTGTCTTCATGATAACTCGAAAACTGTTTGAGATATTTTCATGAAAGTTCACACAATTGTAAAGCACTATGAAACGATATGCAGACCGGCCCCGATAGCTCAGTTGGTAGAGTGTCCGCTCCGGGGAACGGGAGGTCTCGGGTTCGATCCCGGGCCGCGACATACCAAAGTCGTTAAAAATGGTACTAGCTGCTCCTCGCTTGGCATTCAGATTTACGGGGTAGAGCTAGGACTGGTCGATCCAGTGTCAGGATAATGTGACTGGGTGTGGTATCATGTAATGTGTCTGGGACATGATACTTAGTGAGGCAGCACTATAAACGTGAGCATTGAGCTCCCTGTCGCAACCAGACACCGTCGTGATATGACTGAAAAATTGTTGAAAGCAACGTTAAACCCGAATTCACACACACACACACACACGATGTGCAGAGCACATGAACCATAAGTCTGAGTTGCCTACTTTTGGAGTTATTGCCCTTTGAACATTGAAAAATGGCAATTTTTACCTTGTCCGCTCCATAACTCAAAAACCTTTGAGATATTTTCATGAAACTTCATGCAAATGTAAAGCACTATAAGACGATGTGCAGAGCACATGAACCATAGCTCTGGATTGCCTACTTTTAGAGTTATTGCCTTTTGAAAATTGAAAAATAGCAATTTTAACCTTGTCCGCTCCATAACACAAAGACCGTTTGAGATATTTTCATGAAACTTCACACAAATGTAAAGCACCATGAGACAATATGCAGGGCGCATGAACCATAACTCTGGATTGCCTACTTTTGGAGTTATTGGTCTTTGAACATTGAAAAATGGCAATTTTAACCTTGTCCGCTCCATAACACAAAAGCCGTTTGAGATATTTTCATAAAACTTCACACAAATGTAAAGCACCATGAGTCAATGTGCAGAGCACATGAACCATAACTCTTGATTGCCTTTTTACCACATTTAATTAGAATCTGAAAGCTGAAAACATATATATGTGTAATTTTTCTATTCTGGCTTTGTTTTCTTAGGTTCTCGATTTACAGCCAAGCCATCCCATGACTTCCTCAGTCTGATAGATGGATTGTTACAGAAAGAAGTGGACAAAAGGTTAGTATTGTTTTGTTGGCTTGCAGTTCAGCTGTTGCGGCTATATGTCTGGGAAATACGTCTGCCAATTTGTGTTAGATGAAACACAGGTTAACCCATTTGGTACCGTAAACCCCAAAACGGGTACCCGGGCAAACAGTGCAGGTCCAGATCAGACGCCGCAGAACGCGGCATCTGATCAGGGCCTACACTGTTTGCAAAAAGTTAAGCCATTTTCCGAATAAATTTTGAAGAAAACACAACCTGACACCCCTAAATTGACTCCTGCTGGATATAAGGTGGAAGATTCCATTTGGTAGAAAAGGGTTAAGAGAAAATTCAAAAAATTATTGGAGGAAATACAGGCTAGGCAGAAGAATAGATAATAGAAGCTATTTTAACCCATTTTGTACCGAAATCCCAAAACCGGTAATTGGCAAACAGTGTAGGCCCAGATCAGATACCGCAGAATGTGGGTCTGATCAGGGCCTAGAGTTTGCTAAACATTCAGCCATTTTCCAAATAAATAGAAGAAAAACACATCTGACAGCCCTAAATTTTGAAATGGACTTCTGCAATATATATATAAGGAGGAAGATTCCATTTGGTACAAAATGGGTTGATAATTTTTTTCATTTTTAGCAGACAGGACAATTGAAAATGATTATGCTGGCATTTTTATACCCCCGACATACAAAGTATGTCAGGGGGTATATAGTTTTCGTCTTTCCGTCCGTTCGTTCGTTAGTTCGTTCGTTCGTACTTCCGTTCGTCCCGCCGTTTGTCAACCTTTACGTCAAAGTTTTGCGTTAAACCTTTTTGATAGCTCATATCTTTGTAACCACATTTTAAATTCTCTTCATATTTGGTAAATGATATCTCTATAGCATTACCTTTCATATGGAATAACTAAGCCCCTGGGTCAAGCCCCTGGGTGGGCTGTCTGTCTGTCCATCTGTCTGTTCATCTACTTTTACGTCAAAGTTTTGTGTTAAACCTTTTTGATTGCTCATATCTCTGTAACCACATTTTATATTCTCTTCATATATGGTAAAGGATATCTCTATAGCATTACCTTTCATTTGGAATATCTAAGCCCCTGGGTCAAGCCTCTGGGTGGGCTGTCCGTTTGTTTGTCAACTTTTACGTCAAAGTTTTGTGTTAAACCTTTTTGATTGCTAATATCTCTGTCATCACATGATGGATTCGCTTCATATTTGGAACAGGATATCTCTATAGCATTACCTTTCATATGGAATATCTAAACCCCTGGGTGGGCTGTCTGTCTGTCCGTCTGTCTGTTCATCTACTTTTACGTCAACATTTTGTGTTAAACCTTTTTGATTGCTCATATCTCTGTAACCACATGTTAGATTCTCTTCATATATGGTAAAGGATATCTCTATAGCATTACCTTTCATATGGAATATCTAAGCCCCTGGGTCAAGCCCCTGGGTGGGCTGTCCATCCGTTTGTCAACTTTTGCATCAAAGTTTTGTGTTAAACCTTTTTAATTGCTGATATGTCTGTATTCACATGTTGGATTCTCCTCATATTTGGAACAGGATATCTCTATAGCATTACCTTTCATATGGAATATCTAAGCCTCTGGGTCAAGCCCCTGGGTGGGCTGTCCGTCCGTTTGTCAACTTTTACGTCAAAGTTTTGTGTTAAACCTTTTTGATTGCTCATATCTCTGTCACCACATGTTTGATTCTCTTCATATTTGGTACAGGATATCTCTATAGCATTACCTTTCATTTGGAATATCTAAGCTCGCGGGTCAAGCCCCTGGGTGGGCTGTCCACCCGTCAGTCCATTCATCAACATTTACGTCAATGTTTTGTGTTAAACCCTTTTGATTGCTCATATCTCTGTAACTACATGTTAGATTCTTTTCATATTTGGTAAAGGATATCTCTATAGCATAACCTTTCTTATGGAATATCTAAGCCCCTGGGTCAAGTCCCTGGGTGGGCTGTCTGTTAGTTTGTCAACTTTTATGTCGAAGTTTTGTGTTAAACCTTTTTGATTGCTTATATCTCTGTAACCTCATGTTACTTCATATTTGGTACAGAATATAGCTATAGTATTAACTTTTATATGGAATTTCTAAGCTCCTGTGTCAAGCCCCTGGGTGGGGCTATGGGTCAATAATTAGGACTTACACATTTTGATCACGTCCATGATGAATTATACTATATTTGTTGAAATACAATAGTTATTCTCAGTGGACTAAATGGAAAGTTTATATGGAAAGGTTCAATGCTACAAACAATTTTCATTTCCACTAAAAGGGGCTGGCACTGGTCGGGGGTATACGTGCCCCACTGGGCACTTTCTCTAGTTTTCAATTGTGTCTTTTCTTATGAAACTTAATTCACACATCTGCCATGATGAGCGGTTGATGGTGACATGTATTTTACATCACTCGGACAACCAACTGACTTACAGTTGGGCAAGGCCTGTTTTCCGTGCAGCAGGTATGGGTAGTGGGTAAATGTTATTTCTTCAGGTTCTAAAATTCCATTAATTTTCTTCTTTGTCTCCTGTCCTTCACTTGCACCTCTACTGTCTATTCTTTTCTCCACAGAAGCCTATTTGGTGTAGTGGTTATGCTACTCGCCTTGTAAACCAGGGGTCGCAGGATCGATCCCGGGCTACTCCAGACTTTCCGATGTGTCTTTAAACCGTGATTCCGTCTCCGTGTGACCTTAGCGGTTGGTGAGACGTAAAGCTCAAACACTCACTCTTTTCTTCCTTTCTCTGTCCCAATACTTAGCATCATTATGGTAATTGTTCTAAAATTTGAAAAGTATAATTTAGTACCAGATGTTGTGTTTAGAATTAGCTGGATGAGTGGCAAACAATGCAGACCCTGATGATACTCCACATTCAATCTTGTATGTCCGAATACATACGGTAAATATGCTATATGCTTATTGATCTGATTGATCTTTGCTGGCTGGCTACACAGTGAATTTCTTTGCCATATTGCCCTCAAATTGTGGTACAACATCTTGAGTCAGAAGTTTCCTTCATTTTTATAGCCAGGCTTATGACACTGGTGGGCTATTACTATTTTTATGCCTTTCGGTGTCCAATCATCTATCCACTGCTTGCTTTGAATTGATAAAAAAGAACCCCCTTCACATCTTTGTTTTTTTTTCCATCCCGTGAACAAGTCCGTGAAATAAAGACCCCCATAAACCCCACTTTATATAGAGAAAACTGGAGTTTACGGGTGTAAACATTATTTTCCTTGTTTCTGCTTCAAGTCATAGGTTGTGTGTACTCGTTAGAACCGCCTCAATGAAGCGGTTCTAACGAGCACCCAAAACTTATGTTTGGAGTATAAATAAGAAAAATATCACAAATTTTCATCAGAAAAAATACCTTTTTTGAGGTTTGAAAAATGCACTATATCACACGGATGTGTTATCGTAATGCCCAGTTAAGACACTAGCCGGCTAGCTCAGCTACTCGGACAAGCAACAGTCTAAAATTTTAGATGCAGAAACTAGAGGTATTGTACTATCTGTCAAATGCTGATGGATTTACGAACAGACAAATGGGTGGAAGCAGGGCTTCCGTTAGGCGGACGTACGGCGTAAATTACGTCCTGAAATCGCTTCCGGACGCCCAAATTAAACATCAAAGGCGTCCTGCAGACTTCCGAAAATTTCTCTGTACGACCAAAAATCATTACCGAGACGTCCCAACCTGCGCAAATAAACCCGCCCACTTTGAGTGGTTTGTAAAAAGTTTGCTCCGCCTTCTTATCTGAAACCGCTTTCTGTGTTTATTGAGTACAAAGGACGTCCCATTTTCCGCTTGTGCAGTATTATATTGACAGCCAGAATCACGTGCGGCGGCACATGGCCTTTGATTGTCATCGGTGTGTAAAAAACGTGTTGAGGTGATTGCTCGGTGTTTGCATATAATTAAACGGATTAGCAGTTGATGATAAACTAATTATCTCATTGACAATAAGTGTATTTCTAATCTTGTTTGGTTTGTTTGTTTGATTTGAAGTAAACTTGTGACTGTTTAAATTAAAGAGGGTCGTAATTTGAGAATTTGGTTGTGAGACAGTTAAATACAATTATCACATTAGCGATGCAAAGTGTGACAAAAGTTTCAAAGATAGATACACATTTTTTTGAGTAAATAGCAGGTGTTCAATAGTGTAGTGTTTATAAGGTTTTGTTTGAATTTATAAAATCCCAATATTTTGCCGCGATCGCTGTTTGGGCATCTCAAAAATACGTAAAGCTGACGAATGTGACCAGACCTGTTCGTCAGGGTCCAAGCTGCAGTCTGATCTATCTGTTAGCAATGAACAGCAGCCCAAACAGCCACAAGCTACCATTGACTCGCCAGAGTCTGCTACAATTGACCAAAGTTGCGCATGTTTCAGCCTGTTTGTCTGAAGCAGTTCGAGTGGTTAGAGTATAATGAAGACTCGAAGCGTATATTTTGCAAAGTCTGTCAGGCTGCTAAAAGCAAAAATTCTTCTTTATTTCTTAATAATCCATATATGACAGTGGGTGTCAGGTTTGTTTTGTTTGTGTTAAGTTCTACAAAGGACTTCGGAAACTTTGTTAAGACATTTGCCCCGGAAATTATAAAATTCTCAAATTTAACCAAAAGAACTCATCACAGAGGCAACTTAAAGGTAACACTTTGTTCTATTATGATATGCATTTTGGTCTACAGCTCAAATATTAATTTTGTTGATTTTTGGCTTAATTGAGTCAAGTTTCTATAAAGTTGCATAGGAAACAGAAACTTTTAAATAAGTATATGTTCCCCCCCTTGCCCAATAAAACAATTTGGCATACATTTGTATTTTTAACTTATACATCCTCTGACCAACTGTCGTGTTTGGGCAAGGGGGGGAAGGCTGTGAAAAATCCTAAAAACCAACATGCATGCTTAGCGCTATCATTGAAAAACTTCACAGGATTTGGAACTATACTGTATCATTATACAGTAGGGTTTATTTTTAAACTAAGGACATATTTATGCTTGGCTGAGCATGACAATTGAACTACCTACAGTATGCCTGAATGAGCAGGCTACCTGTCTTCAATAAATAACAGGTGTATATCTAATATTATTATTTATGTACAGGTGTGTCCATTTGTGATGAGCACTGTACCTCCTGGTGTAAAATGCATTGAAGTAGTGCACCTGCGTTTTATGTGTGCACAGCACTATATGTTAAAATTTTGAGTTGTAACAGCCCTAACTTGATATCAACTTGAAAATGAAACATGGAATTGTCATTTTTTTACCTTATATTTTTTTCAAAAATTATCACCCCCGCCCACTTCAATGTGGAATTTTTCTACTAGTGTGCCATCCTTCTACATTTGGTAAATGCCATGATGTTCGACATACGTCAGTTTTTAGTATACATTAGGTCAATTCCATATATACACACTACAGACGCTTGCAGAAGCTTTCAAAATTGAGGCATAAAACCCCCCATAGTTTCCGAAGTCCTTAAATTTGGCAAACAGTGTAGACAAATCAGACGCTGTGTTCTGCGGCATCTCATCTGGGTCTACACTGTTTGCCAATGACCCAAAAATGGGTCACTAGGCATAGATGGGGATGGGTAATGCGATTTTTTCTTTGCTTTTTATTATTGTTTTTTTTTATTTGGAGGGAGGGGGGGGGGGGGGTACTTGGAAATTTAAAAATTTATACAGGATGAGCTCATACTGGCTGAAAACAGAACTTTGCTTGTTAGTTTTGGAATTTTATTTACGGCCCAGTCAACACTATTTAAGTCATTTTGAGCCAGTCAGTTTACCTATCCACATTTTACTAGCCATCTAAAAGTACAAATAGGTGAATAAAAAAGCAAACAAGAGAGTCATAGATTAAATAATATATATTTCTTCATCAAAACAATTTTATGATCCACAAACACGTTGCTTCAAAATTGAGACTTCCTGAATTTTCCAGTGGGACTTCCAGATTTCAAGGGTAGGAAGTCTGGGACTTCCTGAATTTGGGAGTTAATGGAAGCCCTGTGGAAGACTGGCCCCGAGGTTATAAAACTTTTTTCATGCTCATCTCAACTGAGCATGAAATTTGTAGTGCTCGTGAAAATTAAAATGCAAATAAGTTGGGCAACATTTCTGTCTCAGCAGAGAATGTTATTTGTCCTGCTCACAAATTTTAAAATGCCAACAATTGTTGGCATTTTAAAATTTATGAGCAGGACAAATTTCATGCTCAAATGAGTTGAGCATGGAAAAAATATTTATAACCTTGGACACTGGACTCCTTTATCATGCCATGCTTTAAAGGACAATCAAATTTATTTAGCACTGTACAATGTGTGACTTAAGTCTCCTATATTTGCTACAGGGCAGTAACCATTTTTCAGGCACAGACACCTCTAGAATCATAATCACCAGAGTACATGTAGTAGTGTCAGCTGAAATGTACAATAACATTTCTCAAGAACTACATAGTACTGGTAAACTGCTTAGAGCATCTAAGCCTGTCCAGGAACCATGATGCGAGACGGCCCGTCCATGCTTATAAACCTTATTGGTTTAATTGGGCGACAGGGCTTGGGATATCATTTCATCTCAATGTTGGGTAAAAGTCCCACAAATTTGGAAGCAACGTCTCCAAAATGACCTATACTGTGTTGACGGGGACGTTAAACCTCAAACCAAACAAACAAAAATCAAAAACTACAACCACAGACACAACATAGCCTTCCACAGAATTATTGTAAATCTGCTCTAGAAATACCTAAAAAATTTGGGGATAAATGTATCGGTATTAAAAGTGGTCATTTAAGGTTGGGGTGGGGTGGGGTGCAAATCAGTGGGTTTTTTTTGGGTCAAAAATTTCATTTTGTGATGTGCTGTACCGTAAAACGGAATTTGCGACCTTAAAACCAACGATTTTTCTCCCCAGATAACAATCTTGATTCAGTTATTCCAATTCTAATGCATTTATTCAGTTTTTTTTTTTTTTAAATTGTATAATTTTGCATATGGTGGCTAGTGCTATGAACTGCGCAAAACCAATGCTATCCAATGAAAAGTGAGGTTATATCATGGTGTTGTGGTCCAACAGTATATCGCAAGATGTTATCCAATGAAACCTCTTGTTACATGTTTTATTGGCCTGCAGTGGCAAGGTATCATACAGTGTCTTTAAGGCTTTTATCAATTGTTTCTAGGATGGGCTGGCCTGGTCTTGTTACACATCCTTTCTGGGAGGGTCAGCTGACACATCTTGCTAAAGATCTTGTGATGTCACAAGATGTCCAAGGCAGCATGGCTTCCACAGCTCGCAGCAGTGTGTTTGTTGATGGGACAGCATCAGTACTTGGCAAGGTCAAGACTCTAGACATCCTGGCTGAGGGAACCATGTCAAATCTTCAAGATATTGAGGCAACATCAAGGCCAGGTACCATTCTAAGGTTTTTAACCCTCACCATTCTCAACCTGGATCTTTTTTTGGAAAACAGTATAGATCCTGATCAGCTGGCTTCTTGGAAGCCAGCTGATCAGGATCTATACTGTTTTCCACTCTGCTTCTGAATCCATGGTAAAAATTAAAATCATGTAACATAAATACAATGGTCTGAAAATTGGGGATGAGTGTAGCATTGTGAAATATTCATAATATTAGCCATACCAGTTAAGGGGACTGGATTGTCCTGACAATTAGGCCAATTTTCAAATTTCAGTTTTTAAGAATTTAGTAAAATTTATTCTTGTAAGGTAGGACACACCGTGTGCTCATAATTGTTTTATTACCCCCTGTGATATACTCTCTGTAGCAGATCAAAGGCAGCCCCTAATATGGTGATTAGTAGCTCTTGTTGAATCCCTGACTGAGGCACTTAAGGGGAAAATCAATAAGGTACAGTCTTGTCAACAGTTAGTAAATTATTGATTTTCCCCAAGGAGGTCCCTTGCCTGTTGAAGACAGAGGACCTCTCTTCAGCCAGCACTGAGGGCTACATAATATTATGTAATGCAATGATGGTCCTCAATAAACGAGAATAAATGCCTTTAATTTAACTTGTAAGCTCAGCCACACTGACACTGATACATTATTACGATACAAAATTGATCTGACCCATCATATCACATTGAATGCCAGATCAAAATACAGTTGAATTCCGCTATTAAGACCACCTAAAATTATGACTAGTTTTGCTTCAAAAACCTTATTTAGTAGGTTTCAGTTATTCTTTCTTTGTGTTGTCGGCATACTGTGTCCTCTGCTCAGAGACCACCTTTGGGACTGTTCAAAAGTGGTCTTAAAGACCACTTTTGAACAGTCCAAAAGGTGGTCTTAATTTAGGAGTTTTACTGTAAGCATAAAATCCGGGACATCCACAAGATGTGACACTGTGCACCAGATATAGTTTCTAACGGTATATGATGGTCTTTTTAGCTCACCTGAGCCTTTAGGCTCATAGGTGAGCTTATAGTATAGCCATGGTCCGTCGTCCGTCCGTCCGTCCGTCCGTCCGTCCGTCCGTCCGTCCGTCCACCATTTTCAAAGATCTTCTTCTCCTATACTGCAGGGCCAATCAAAGCCAAATTTCATATGGAGCCTCAGTGGGATGGGGGAACGAAAGTTTGTTCGCGGGGTCTGGATCACATGACCAAGATGGCCGCCATGCCCATATATGGTAAAAAGCCTTCAAAAATCTTCTTCTCCAGAACCATAAGGCCAATGGCCTTGAAACTTGGCATGTAGCATATGGTACTCGGGCCCATCATGGCTTGTACAAATGGTGACCCTGGGTTGACCTTGACCTATTTTACAGCAATGTCAAATATGCCGACTTAGGCTTTTGCATGGAGAAAAGTGAAAATAATGGATTTTTAGGAAACCATTGAAGACAGTGTCACCAAAATTTGTAGATCAGGTAAAGTAATTGAATACATGAAGATCTATGGGTTAGAAAGGTCAAGGTCATTCATTGACCTTAGACCAAGGTCATTCAGGTTCCAGATTTCAAACATTTTTTTCTCAGAAACTACCGAACCAATTGAAGTGAAATTCGATATGGAGCCTTTGTGAGTTGAACAAATGAAAAGTTGCTCATATGGTCTAGGTCACATGACCAAGATGGCGGCCACGCCTATATATGATAAAAAGCCTTCAAAATTCTTCTTCTCTAGAACTGTAAGGCCAATGGCCTTGAAACTTGGCATGTAGCATATGGTACTCGGGCCCATCATGGCTTGTACAAATGGTGACCCTGGGTTGACCTTGACCTATTTTACAGCAATGTCAAATATGCCGACTTAGGCTTTTGCATGGAGAAAAGTGAAAATAATGGATTTTTAGGAAACCATTGAAGACAGTGTCACCAAAATTTGTAGATCAGGTAAAGTAATTGAATACATGAAGCTCTATTGGTTAGAAAGGTCAAGGTCATTCATTGACCTTAGACCAAGGTCATTCAGATTCCAGATTTCAAACATTTTTTTCTCAGAAACTACCAAACCAAATGAAGTGAAATTCGATATGGAGCCTTTGTGAGTTGAACAAATGAAAAGTTGCCAATATGGTCTAGGTCACATGACCAAGATGGCGGCCACGCCTATATATGATAAAAAGCCTTCAAAATTCTTCTTCTCTAGAACTGTTAGGCCAATCACCTTGAAACTTGGCATGTAGCATATGGTACTCGGGCCCATCATAGTTTGCCCAGATATGGTTAAAAGATTTCAAAATTCTTCTTCTCCAGAACCGTAAGGCCAATGGCCTTGAAACTTGGCAAGTAGCATATGGTACTCAGGCCCATCATAGTTTGTACAAATGGTGACCCTGGGTTGACATTGACCTATTTTACAGCAATGTCAAATTTGCCGACTAAGACTTTTGCATGGGAAAAAAGTGAAAATAATGGATTTTTAGAAAACCATTGAAGACAGTGTCACCAAAATTGGTAGATCAGGTAAAGTAACTGAATGCATGAAGATCTATAGGTAAGAAAGGTCAAGGTCATTCATTGACCTTAGACCAAGGTCACTCAGGTTCCATATTTAAAAAAAAAAAAAAAATTTCTCAGAAACTACTAAGCCAATTGAAGTGGAATTCAATATGGAGCCTTCGTGTGTTGAACAAATGAAAAGTTGCCAATATGGTCTAGATCACCTGACCAAGATGGCTGCCATGCAGATATATATTAAAAAGCCTTCATAAATCTTCTTCTCCAGAACTTCTCTAAAAATCTTCTTCGCCAATGGCCTTGAACCTTGGCGTATAGCATATGGTACTCGGGCCCATCATAGTTTGTACAAATGGTGACACTGGGTTGACCTTGACCTATTTTACGGCAATATCAAATTTGTCAACTTAGGCTTTTGCATGGGAAAAAGTGAAAATAATGGATTTTTTGGAAACCATTGAAGAAAGTCACACCAAAATTTGTAGATCAGGTAAAGTTACTGAATACATGAAGATGTATAGGTAAGAATGGTCAAGGTCATTCAGTGATCTGGGACCATATTTCAAACATTTTTTTCTCAGAAACTGCTGGACCAATTCAAGTGAAATTTGATATTGATCCTTTATGTGATGAACAAATGAAAATTTGCTGATATGGTTCAGGTCACATGACCAAGATGGTGGCCATGCCCATATATGGTAAAAACCCTTTAACATTCTTCTTCGGAACCGTACGGCCAATGACCTTGAAACTTGGCACATAGCACTCAGGCCTATCATAATTTGTCCAAATGGTGATCCTGGATTGACCTTGACCTATTTTACGCCAATGTCAAATTTGCCGACTTAGGCTTTTGCATGGGAAAAAGTGAAAATAATGGATTTTTATGAAACCATTGAAGACAGTGTCACAAAAATTGGTAGATCATGTAAAGTAACTGAATACATGAAGATTTATGGGTAAGAAAGGTCTGGGACCAAGATCACTCAGGTTCCATATGTCAGAAACTACTGGGCCAACTGAAATAAAATTTGATACGGAGCCTTTATGCGATGAACTAATGAAAACTGCTAATACAGTCCAGGTCACATGACCAAGATGGCGTCCATGCCCATACAAAGTAAAAACCTTTCAAATTCTTCTTCTCTGGAACCATAAGGCCAATGACATTGAAACTTGGCAAGTAGAATTGGGTACTTGGACCATTATTGGACGGATTTTTAAAAAAAATTGGACTTATTTACTCGGACCTATCATAGTTTGTTCAAATGGTAGCCCTGGGTTGATGTCAGGTGAGCGTTTACAGGACCACTGGTCCTCTGGTTATTATTTACCTTAAAGTCATTTTTGGGTCGATTGTTTATCAATTGACCCAAAGTTATAAAGGACAAAACCTCTATTAGTGCTTGAGTCCACGTGACTATCACTCCACACAGATTATTTATAGAATTTTATCGCAGTGAGGTCAGCGTGTTTGCCGTAAAATCTGGTCTGGAATCATGGTTTGGGCTTGGCAAACAGTGTAGACCCAGATCAGACGCCGCAGAATGCGTGGTCTGATCAGGGGCTTCACTGCTTGCTTACAGTCATGGAATTTAAGTGTCAGATGCCGAAAACCGCAGCGTCTGTCCAGGGTCTACACGGTTTGATTGCAGTAAATGAATTTAAGGGTTAAATGAAACTGTTTAAGTCCCCGTTCAGACCCATTTCCCTTATTTACACCCAGAGACAATCGACCCACCAGCACTCTCAGTGCTTTGATTTAAACATAAGTGAAATTTTGATGTTGCATTACATTCTGTAAGTGACATCAGTCACATCATGTAAACATATCTGTTCTGCATTTCACTTGGCTTCTTTTTAACAGCAAATGAGGTATTTAAGAGCTAGCCTTGTTTGAAGTGGAATGGGAACACCCAGCTGATTTTTCTGCCATTGTTCAAAGGGAGACAACTTTTGGGACCTGTTTGATTTTCTATAAGCCCTATCCCACTGATTTTCTATAAGCCCTATCCCACTGAAAAAGGGGTCTACTCTTAAAGGAAAAAGGGTCTACTCATAAAGGAAAACGGGGTCTACTCATAAAGGAAAAAGGGGTCTACTCAAAAAGGAAAAAGGGGTCTACTAATAAAGGAAAGAATTTGCTCCTCAGGAGCAAATTCTTTCCCTTAAGAGTTGACCCATATTAAAATGGGAGACAAAAATATTTTTACAGGAGTTGCCTCCCCTCAAGGTGTTCCCATTCCCCTTAAAGGATGGTGAAATGGTATTGGAGACCACACTGTACTTGTAGGCTGATAGATGATTTTGGATTTTATGTGCCCAAAAACTGATATTAGGCAGCAGTAGTTTTGTACATAATAAAGAAAATTATCCTTGAATTATTCTAGTTCCTCTCCTCTGGAGCTGTGATGGCCACAGTTGTTTATTGGGATGTCTAAACAAAATACCATGGTTACAATATGATTAATAATAGCTTTCTTGTATATTTCTAGGCACTGCCGGTGGTGATTTCCTGAGACCTAAGACGGCACCTAGCTCAGATGGAGGGGCTAGCTTATTTACCCTCAGGTACTTCAAGTGTGCTACAATATTTTCAAATCTTTAATAGACTTATCTACTTTTATTCTAGTCAGATCCTCTTAATGATATGTAAAATGATCACTTTTATTATTGTAGCACCTGCTACAAGTCCAGTTTTCTGTCCATTCGTCTGTCCATCCATATGTCTGTAAACATCTATGTCGAAGTTGGTGTTGTAATCAACTACATGACTAAACAACCATCAAGACTTGCATGTAAACATCTCCCAGACCTCCTGACTTTGCAGGCACCTTGACCTAGTGACTTTGACCTATATTTTGCACTCCATTGACTTTGACTTGACTGTCCAACTTCAATCAATTACAAAACTAAACAACCATCAAACCTTACATAAAAACATCTCCCTGACCGCCTGAATTGGCAGGCACCTTAACCCAGTGACTTTGACCTATATTTTGTGCTGCAGTGACTTTGACATTAACGTCGAAGTTTGCCATTTACGTCCAAGTTAGTATTGTAATCAACTACAAGACGAAACAACCATGAAACATCTCCCTGGCCTCATGACTAAGCAGGCACTTTGTCTAGGTGACCTTGACTTGGTTACCTTGACCTATATTGCACTCCCATTACTTTGACACAATTTAAGTCAATGTTCCAGATCTCTTCAAATAAAAGACCTACAACCATCAAACCTTGCACAGTGCTTCTTCTAGATGCACTGACTCTGCAGGTACCTTGACCCGTTGACCTTGACCTAATTGTTGCACTCCAGTGCCTTTGACACATTTTATGTTGACACTTGATATCTCCTCAACTATAAGGCCTACAAAAAAAACATACCTTGCATAGTGCTTCTCCTCAATATACAGACTTGGTAGGTACTTAACTGGTGATGTTGACCTATTTTTTACACTCCAGTGACTTTTACATATTTTACATTGACATTCCATATCTTCTTAACTATAAGGCCTACAACTACCAAACCTTGGATAGTTCTTCTCCTCAATGTACTGACTGTGCAGGTACCTTGACCTGGTGAGTCAGTAGATTTGGCAGTGGTCAGGGAAATGAATACACTTTCATGGAAGCGGTCTTCTGAAAGTACTGTCCCTCTTTTCAACAGGGGCTGCTCTTAAAGAAGGTCTGATAAGACTTTTTTCCTTTAAGATTAGACTGCATTTTCCAAATGCAGGCTTCAGTAGCTCAGTCTCATCATCTGGCTGATGACAGGAATTTGTCGGTTCCACACCTAACTGGTCAGCAGCATTCTTTCTTAGAGATTGATTTGATTCAAGAAGGGAAGTTGTCAGTTTCTGGCAAAAGAATGTTCACTGTACTGGTCAACTGCTTATGTATAAGCATGTACAGAAAAATAGTGGTTATGTAAGCTGACTGGCTTAATATGACCTTAATAGCGTTGACTGGTCCATTAACTATCAAACAAACAAACTTTCTCAGTTTAAACCTTTTTGTACCAAATGGAATCTTCCACCTTATATATAGCAGGAGTCCATTTCAAAATTAAGGGGTGTCAGGTTGTGTTTTCTTCAAAATTAATTAGAGAAATGGCGTAACTTTTCGCAAACAGTGGAGCGCGTTCTGCGGCGTCTGATCTGGGCCTGCACTGTTTGCTAATTACCCCTTTTGGGGTTTCTGGTACTAAATGGGTTATTTCAAAATGTGTATACCTTGTAAAAATTGTGTAAAATATAACGTGTAAACATTCTTCTATAGCTGAGCAGAGGCAATGACAAAGTTATTAGTCATCCACTGTTAAAGTCAAATTTTCTCTTTTACAGTGATATTTGGCTATTAATACCAGCTACAATAAAAGTAGTTCGACACATGCGAAGTTGAAATACAATAAATATATAGGGGAAATATATGGGACTTAGAAATCGGTTCGACATAAATGATAGGGTGGAGATAGGCGAGGTCGAGATACCGAGTCTCAACTGTATTTTATTTTTTGGTTTGTTTTCTAAACCCAGTGTCCTCTAGTTAGTCTAGTAAGATAATATATTTGGGACTGTTCAAAAGTGTTCTTAAAGACAAGTTTTGAACAGTCCCAAAAGTGGTCTTACAATGGAATTTAAAATTTTACTGTTATGTATCATTTTCAGTGCGAGGCCACACACAGCTGTACCACCAGATGAGAGGGTTAACTCCCCTCAAAGACAACCACAGTCTCCCCTGGCAACACGGGAACCAATGACAATAACAAAGGACCAGTCAGAATCCAATGATACTAAGAATGAGCTCTTAGATCTCATATATCACCATAGTGATTTTTCAGTCTCACCAATAATAGATAATCCAAAGGTAAGATTGTTGGTGTACCTATTCATTATTTCTGATTATATTTCTCCCTTCAGGGGATATTCTTACAGGTATACAACAACCTTTTTATTACCCTGTTCATTATAACACAGTTTGGGCGGCCCCACCAATCTGGTCTTGAAGAAATAGATGGGCTGCTTGATGCTTCCAGGCAGAGCTGAAACCGACTACACACAAGTACTGGTAAACCACTTAGAGGATCTAAGCCTGCCCAGGCAAAGCGATGCGAGTCGGACCGTCCATGCTTATAAACCCTATTGGTTTCATTTGGCGACAGGGCTTGAGATGTCATTTCATCTCAAT
The DNA here is from genome assembly GCA_963580285.1 of Lucinisca nassula. NCBI lineage: Eukaryota > Metazoa > Mollusca > Bivalvia > Lucinida > Lucinidae > Lucinisca > Lucinisca nassula. The sequence goes on along the minus strand of OY757026.1, from coordinate 62,836,899 downwards.
GTCGGATAAAAGTCCCACAAAATTGGAAGCAATGTCTCCAAAATGACCTATACAGTGTTGACAGGGATGTTAAACCTCAAATCAAACAAACAAACAAACACAGTTTGGGATATTACAAAGTTTAAAGATGGACCCTAAAAATATATAGAATACATGTACTTAGAGAGTGAGAGTGACTGAGTTTTACATCCCACCAACAGCTGTCATACGGAGACGGGACCTCGGTTTGAAGACCAATCCGAAAGTCTGGAGAAGCCCGGGATCGATCCTGCGACCCCTGGTTTACAAGGCATGTAGCGTAACCACTACACCACGGAGGCTTCTACATGTACTTAGAAAAATTATGAGAAATTGTCATTTTTTCTATATAATCCAACACCAGTGATAGTGTTAAAAAGAGTATACAGTCGAACTTCGATGGCTCGAACTCGCCGGGACCGCCGAAAAAAGTTCGAGCCATCGGTAGTTCGAGCCATTGGAGTCCAACTCGGCACGATCCATCTTTGTGTACTATGATTTTTAGCTCACCAGAGCCGAAGGCTCCTGGGGAGCTTATAGGATAGGCAGTTGTCCGTCGTCGTCTGTCCGTCGTATGTCGTCTGGCGTCAACACTTTCAAACGACATCTCCTCTGAAGCCACTGGGCCGATTGGGCCCAAATTTTATCTATAGCATCCTTGGGCTGGGGGATTGAAAGTTTGTGTTTTTTATGAAAATCGGCTCAATAGTTTGGTTACTATGGCAACTTGTAGTTTCCATAGACTTATAAAGGGGAAAATTGAAAAATGTCATTTATTGCCAAGCCTCTGCAGATATTTTGACAAAACTTGCATAGAAATGTTCCATAGGCACTCTACTATCTGCCGTATGATTTTAGGCCTTCTGTTCATTTTTATTGGTTGTCATGGAAACCAAAATGCAAAAAATAGAAAAAAAAAACTTAAAAAATCATCTCCTCAGAAACCATATGCTCTAGGAGGCCGAAACTGTATGAAAATATTCACCATATTTACCTTTACAGGTTTTGTGTTTTTTGTGAAATTTAGTCTTTTAGTTTTTTTGCTATGGCAACTTAGAGTTTCCATTGACTTATAATTGGGAAAACTGAAAAATGACATTTACTGCCAAGTCATTGCAGATATTTTGACAAAACTTACATGGACATGTTCCTTGAGTAAACTTCTCTCAGCCATAATGCTTTTATGTCAACCTGGGGGTCCCCTAGGTTGTGCCGGGGCCATGCCCCGCCCCCTCCACTTCATAAAATGCCTTATATCTCAGAAACCTTACAGATCCCAACCCCTAAACCATATATATTCTTGTTCCTTATGATAAGATGCATTAAGTGACACCAACCTGGGGGTCCCCCGGGATGTGCCGGGGACATGCCCTGCCCCCTCTATTTCATAAAAAGCCATTTATCTCAGAAACCATTCAGATCCCCACCCCTAAACTATATATATTCTTGTTCCTTATGCTAAGATGCATTAAGTGACACCAACCTTGGGGTCCCCCCGGGATGTGCCGGGGACATGCCCCACCCCCTCCACTTCATAAAATGCCATTTATCTCAGAAACCATTGAGATCCCCACCCCTAAACCATATATATTCTTGTTCCTTATGATAAGACACATTCAGTGATACCAACATTGGGGTCTCTCTGGGGTGCGCTGGGGCCATGCCCCACCCTTCCACTTCAAAAATGCCATATATCTCAGAAACCATTCAGATCCCCACCCCTAAACTATATATATTCTTGTTTCTTATGATAAGACGCATTCAGAGACACCAATCTGAGGGTCCCCTAGGATGTGGGGGGGCTTATGCCCCACCCCCTCCACTTCGTAAAAGGCTGAATATCTCAGAAACCGTTCAGATCCCCACCCCTAAACCATTTAAATTCTTGTTCCTTATGATAAGACGCATTCAGTGATACCAACCTTAGGGTCTCCCTTGCCGCACGGGGGCTATGCCCGACCCCTCCACTTCATAAAAGGCCCAATATCTCAGAAACCGTTCAGATCCCCACCCCTAAACCATATAAATTCTTGTTCCTTATGCTTAGATGCATTCAGTGATATCAACCTAAGGATCTTCCAGGCCGCACCAGGGCTATGCCCCAACCTTCCACTTCATAAAAGGTGATATATCTCGGAAACCCTTCAGATCCCCACCCCAAAACCATGTGTATTCTTGTTTCTTATGAAAAGACGCATTCAGTGACACCAATCTGGGGGTCCCCTAGGATGTGCCAGGGTTATGCCCCACCCCCTGCACTTAGTAAAAGCCCAATATCTCAGAAACCGTTCAGATCCCCACCCCTAAAGCATATAAATTCTTGTTACTTATGATAAGACGCATTCAGTGATACCAATCTAAGGGTCTCCCGGGCCGCATGGGGGCTGTGCCCCACAACTCCACTTCATAAAAGGTGATACGTCTCGGAAACCATTCAGATCCCCATCCCAAAACCATATATATTCTTGTTTCATATGATAAGACGCATTCATTGAAACCAACCTTGGGGTCCTCTGGGATGTGCCCGGGCCATTTCCAACCCCCTCCACTTCGTAAAAGGCTCAATATCTCAGAAACCATTCAGAACCCCCACCCCTAAACCATATATATTCTTGTTCCTTATGATGAGACACATTCAGTGATACCAACCTAGGGGTCTCTGGGGGTGTGCTGGGGCTATGCCCCACCCTTCCACTTCATAAAATGCAATATATCTCAGAAACTGTTCAGATCCTCACCCCTAAAGTATGTATATTTGTGTTCCCTATTATAAGACTCATTCACTCACATCAATGCGTCTATGTGCTAGGGCAACATGCTGATGCCATGGCCCACGCCTCTACTTCATAAAAGGCCATATATCTCAGACACCATTAAGATCCCCACCTCATAATCATATATATTCTTGTTTCTTATGATTAGACACATTCAGTCACACAAACTTGGTGGTCCATAGGGGCCATTCCTCTCCTCATCATTTCATAAGAGGGCCTCATATCTTGGAAACTGTTCATATCCCCACCCCTAAACAATATATTTTCTTGGTCCTTATTATAAGACACATTCAGTGACAACAATCTTGCCTTTCCTGGGGTCTGCCAGGGCTATGCTCCAACCCCTTCGCAGCTTAAAAGGCCTTATATCTCAGGAACAGTACACATCCCAACCCCTAAACCATATATATTCATGTGCCTTATGATAAGATTGATTCAGTGATACCATTCAGGGCTCTGTTGGGTCCATGTCTCATCCTTCCTCCTCATAAAAGGCCTAATATTTCAGATACAGAGTCCACATGGGTGCTCATTTTGAAATGGGGGTTTGTTTAGGAGACTTTATAAGCAATAAATTAAAACCTGAAACCATACATGGCTGCCAGTGGGCAGTGTCCGCCTGAGTTCTGGTGAGCATTGTGGCCCATGGGCCTCTTGTTTATCATAGCTGCGGCGATTTTGTTGACTTCCGGTACATTTATTGGTCATAATTTAAGAGTGAATGATGAGCCATATTTTTGGTCCTTATTATGATACCGATCATGCGCCTGTGTGACTTGATTGATAAAATTGGAATTTTTAAAAAGGTAATTAGTGCGAGCCATCGGTGGGATTTTACATAGAAAATGCACTCTAGGCACCAGGCTTAGAGTTCGAGGGTTCGAGCCATCGTGGTTCGAGCCAAGGGTGGCATGTTTAGTTAAAATGAATAGGGATTTTGCCGGGACTGAAAGGTCAGTTCGACCCAAACGTGGTGTTCGAGCCTACCGAGTCCGACCCAACGAAGTTCGACTGTATATGAGTTTCATGGGTTGTCTCTAGGAGTAGCTGCAGTTTGGAGAGGATGGCTAAGGTATCAGTGAATCTAATTCTTTTTCAGTGACTAAAGTGGTCTTGTGGTCATTTTTTAAGAAATTTAAGAACACTGTTTTGCATTATCCCAGTGGCTGAGTGCTCATAAAAGTGCCAAAATTGACGATTTATTCCATTGGTAAGAATGCATGTCTTTCTAAATGTTCTGATTTTATTTAAGAAATTAATGTGATTTATTTAATGTTCATCAAAGTATGAACAAATTGGATCACAAGCAAAGTAAAAAATGCCGAGTGTAGGCTCAAATGTGAACATATGTATGTACAGGCTGCCTGGAGTCTTTATTGGGCACACATGTATTGCATGAGTTAGTTATTTTATGTATATTATTTCCAGATACAAAAGCCAGCCTCAGCCAAGTATGATGCTAAAACATTACCTGTTCCACCCTTTACTGGTAAGAGTTGAGTCTGTACATGTGTGTTGTTTTGTATGCTCCCACCATGAAGTGGCTTATTATATTTTACTTCTGTCTGTGTGTCCATTTATTAGTAGGTTAAGTCAAATCACCTTTGGGACCATGAAAATATTGTTAGTAGATTAAGCCATTTAATTTATTAATATAAACTCATAGCGCCAAACCAGGAGACATAATAGGAAAATATGTTTTTGATGTTCTATAAAATAAATAGAGGATCTTACATGATTGGTCATTTCATATGAAATTAATGGAACGAGCCTTTGGCCAGTTTCATAAATTTCATATGAAATGACCAAGAGTGTAAGATTCTGTTTATCATATAACCACTTTAAATTGGATTTTATCGCCATTAAATTTGATTTTTTTTTTCCACAAAAAATGCATGGTTGACATGGGCGTCTTCATGACGCTACTTTATCCCACCAAAGTGTTATTACAGGTGTAGTGACTGGTCATACGTTTTTTATTACATGACGTTATCCACTCAACGTCATATGATAAAGGTATGTTGTGTGAACTCATAAAATGAGAAAATCTGCCTAAATTGCCTATTTTCTTATCTGGAGCTATTGAAAGATATCTGTAGGGACTCTAGACCTCAGCCATGGTAAAGCAGCCATGAAGTCATTTGAGTTTCACTGTATGTCAATTAGTCGGGGCTTGGAGAAATAGATTAGGCTGCATGGGCTGAAACAAATCGTGCACGAATACTGGTAAACCACTTAGAAGGTCTAAGCCTGCCCAGGCAATCCATGCATATAAACCCTATTGGTTTCATTGGACTGCAGAGCTTGAGATGTCATTACATCTCAGTGTCAGGTAAAAGTCCCACAAAATTGGAAGCAACATCTCCAAAATGACCTAAATAGTGTTGACAGGGACATTAAACAAATCAATCAAACAAACTTTCTAACACACTTCATTGAATATTTTCTTCTTTTTGCAACATCTTCAATATTTGAGGATTTCAGTGTATGTTAAACAGCATTGATCATATCTTGCCTATAACTTTGAATAATTAGGAACAAGTTTAATTTTTCTGATGTTCATATAATGTATAAGATGCCAGTCACAACAAATGTTGTCAGGTTTGTTTTCTGCTGGTAACTTTGAAAGTCATTTTTGCAAACAGTGTGCTCCTAGAGGAGCAGTCTGATCAGGGTTCACACTGTTTGTCTGTATGCTAAAATATGTTAGAAAAGTTTGCAAGAAGATGCAGCAGACAGCATAAACAGACTACATTTTCCAATGCAGTTTTTCATGGCATCTTAAGTGTTAAGTTTGGAGAGCTTAAATTGTGTGTAAAGAAAACAAACCCCAAAGAGCTTCATATAAACCTTGCTGGGGACCCACTGTGGTCCATACTGTCCATAGGAACTTGGAAGTTGTGAAAATTATCTTTCTTGTTAAAGATGGTGCAAAAATAGGTCAAGAGTGTCCATTAATGAAGCAATGTTTACCTTTCCCATTGAATTAAGGGGAATGGATACAATTTCAGGGGAGGCAACTCATGCAAAAGTATTTTTGTCAATAGGGATCAACTCTTAAAGGAAAGAATTTGCTCCTGAGGAGAAAGAATTTGCTCCTGGGGAGCAAATTCTTTCCTTGAAGAGTAGACCCTTTTTCAATGAGACAGAATTTGTAGAAAAGCGAACAGGAAGTCCTGATCAGGAGCAAATTCTTTCCTTTAAACGAAAATCCCTTTTTCACTGGGACAGAATTTGTAGAAAAGTGAACATGAAATCTTGAAAGTTGTCTCCCTTTAAAAAATGGCAGAAAAATCTGCCAGGTGTATCCGTTCCCCTTTATTCCTTCAAGGAAGGAACCTCTTAAAAAAAAAACATTTTTGTCTCCAGCAAACACATGATTTTGGCTAGGTATGGGGTTTGATGGCCCAGTCAACACTATTTAAGTCATGTAAAGCTGGTCATTTTACCTAACCACACTTTTCCTGGGAAGGCTTATGCATAAGTGGTTCCAGTATAGTGAACATTCTTTAGCCAGAAACTGACAACTGCCTTTCTTGAATCATTGGAGGGAGACAATGTCTGTAGAAAATATTTCATGATCAGAGTTCACGAAAGAATGTTGTTGACCAGGCAGGAATCAAACCCACAACCCGATTATAATAATAAGAAGAATACAGTCACACTTCAATAGCTCAAACACCTAAGGGACTGTAAAAATTTGTTCGAGACAAGGGCAGTTGGGCCACCGAGGGTTGATCTTAGAGCCAGATCAGAAGGCATCTTGTCAAGTTTCTTCAAAATAAATGTATGTTGTGTTTATTCATTAGAATCGCCTCATCATTATAGCATGGTTTTGGATTTAACACGGTTTCAAGCTGGAACCCAAAAATGTGTAGATTATATAGAAAAATGACCATAAATGGTCATTTTTCTATATAATCTACACATTTTGGTTCGGACATTACACGGTTGTTTAACTAGCACGGTTTCCACTGTGGACCCCATTAATAGTGTTATAAAGAGTTTGTGGTGTAATATTTTTTCCTAGGGCCTCAAGAACGAGTTTGAAACATCCGTCGTAAACTAGCCATCGGTATTGGAGCCATCGAAGTTTCCCTGTCATTTCCTCTGTTTCTTGTTTCAGCTGAGAAGTTCCATTCCCTACCAGAAAAAGACCAGTCAAAACACATGAAAGCTATATTAGACAATATAACATGCTCAGAGAAGGGACCTCCCAGTCAGAAACGTATCCAGTTACTACACTACATGGCTTCTCTGTGCAGCAACAGTGCTGTGTCAACCTACCTGGTTAAGAATGAAGTTTTGTCTCTACTGGCTAAACAGTTGAAGGAAACAACCCACACAGAGGTGTAAGTTTTCTGTTTATGAAATTAATGATCCTAAGTATTGGGTCAGACAGACCTAAACAAACAGTGCTGATCCAGATCAGACTGCAGGCTGATCAGGATCTACACTGTTTGCCTGCACTTTCCGACTCCTTGCTAGCTCGTAAAACAGATTTGTTAAAATTTTAGTTATTTTTCGAAATTATTTAGATGGTGGCTGAATATTCTGAAAACAGTTAAGGCCCTGATGGCATCTGATCAAGGCCTGCTCTGTTTGCCGCGTCCTATTTTGAGGGTTTCTCATGTAAAATGGGTTAATCATATTTTACAGTATTGGGACAGATAGGCCTAAGCAAACAGTGCAGACCCAGATCAGACTGCTCCTACAGGAGCAATCTGATCAGGAGGAGCAGTCTGATCAGGATCTATACTGTTTGCCATTCTATCTGCACTTTTTGACTCCTTGCTAGAACATAAAACAAATTTGTTAAAATTTTAGCAGAATTACAGCAAGACCTCAAGGTGTCCGAATTTTTCGGATGTTTATGGTACATTCAAAACTTAGCATATTTACCCTAAGTATTTGGACACCTCAACTCATTAGCATACTTTTTCTTCAACTTGAACACCCGATGTAGTGTCTGGAGGTAGCTGGATGAGTGGCAAATAGTGTAGACCCTGATAACATGCCGCATTCTGCGGCATCGGGGCTTGAAGAAATAGAATGGCTGCATGATGCTTCCACGCAGAGCTGAAACCGGCCGCACACTAGTACTGGTAAACCGCTTAGAGGATCTAAGCCTGCCCAGGAATTGCGGTGTGAGTCTGACCGCCCATGCTTATAAACCCTATTTGGTTTCATTGGGAGACAGGGCTTGAGATGTCATTTCATCTCAATGTCGGGTAAAAGTCCCACAAAATTGGAAGCAACGTCTCCAAAATGACCTATACTGTGTTGACGGGGATGTTAAACTTCAAATCAAACAAACTTATCAGGGTCTACACTTTTTTGTCTATCAGGCTTGTCTGTCTAAATACATACAGTAAATATGGTAAATAACTTGAATACCTATATATGGGACCATGAAAATTGTTTAACAGAGATAGGGATAGTTCTTACTGCCACATTATGAGACATAATTTGGATGACTCTTTAAAATAAATGAATGTTAACTGTACTCATTTCCCCTATGAGGCATTTCTAATTAGTCCCCCCCCCCCCCCCCCCCCCCCCCCACCAGTAGGGGCTCGTAGAAATAGGTGGAGCTGCAGGATGCTTCCGTGCAGAGTTGATTTGTTTGTTTGATTTGAGGTTTAATGTCCCCATCAACACTGTATAGGTCATTTTGGAGACATTCCTTCCAATTTTGTGGGACTTTTACCCAACATTGAGATGAAATGACATCTCAAGCCCTGCGGCCCATGAAACCAATAGGGTTTATAAGCATGGACTGGCCGACTCGTACTGCTTTGCCTGGGCAGGCTTAGAGCCTGTAAACGGTCTACCAGTACTCGTATGCGGTTGGATTTCAGCTCTGTGTGGAAGCATCATGCAGCCCATCTATTTCTTCAAGCCCTGATGGGCAGAGCTGAAACCAACCGAACATGACTACTGGTAAACTGCTTAGAAGGCCTATATAAAGCCTGCCACAAAAAGTGGTGCTATTCAGACTGTCCCTGATTATAAACAATTGGGTTTTCTTTGAGCAGTAGGGCTTGAGATGTCATTTCGTCTCATTGTTGGGTAAAAGTCCCACAAAATTGAAAGCAATGTCTCCACAATGGGCTAAATATTGTTGATGGGGATTTCAAACAAACAAACAAACAAATGTGTACACACAACATACACTTTTAACCCATTTTGTACCTGGTAGTTGGCAAACAGTACAGGCTCAGATCAGATGCCACAGAATGCGGCGTCTGATCAGGGCCTACACTGTTTGGGAAAAGTTAAGGCATTTCCCAAATAAAAGAAATGAAGAAAACACAACCTGACACCCCTTAATTTTGGAATGGACTCCTGGTATATATAAGGAGGAAGATTCCATTTGGTACAAAAAGGGTTAAGATATGAATTATCCTAAATATATGGATATCTGGAATTATTGGAAGAATTCTCTAGGGACACAAGAAGGAGTTTGAATTAGCGGTGGTAAAGGATCCATCCATGTTTTAGTTAAGGTATGGTGTGTGTGACCATTTTGTCTGCTTGCAAGAATGTGAAAGGCACTCTACCATGCCTTCTTGTGAACACAACAAATCTGACCAACTTTGACTACACCTGAGCTGCCCGGCCCTATGTAGCTGCGACTTCTATAGCAGGAAGCGGTTTCGAAATTTGAGGGTGTTAGGTTGAGTTATTTTCAGAAACTATTTAGAAAGTGGCTGAACATTTTGAAATCTTTGAAGGCCTTGATTCTGCGGCATCTAATCAGGGCCTGCACTGTTTAATTGCCAGTGTCCTATTTTAAGGTTTCTCTTGTAAATGGGTCAATCATATTTTACAATTACCATAATAATCCTAAGTATTGGGACAGACAGGCCTAAGCAAACAGTGCAAACCCAGATCAGACTGCTCCTGTTGGAGCAGTCTGATCAGGGTCTACACTGTTTGCTATTCAGTCTGCACCTTTTTGACTCCTTGCTGGATCATGAAACAAATTCATCAAAATTTCAGGAGAATTGCATCAAGTCCTAAATGTGTCCAAAGTTTTACGATTTTTACATTATTTTCAGTCGAGTGAAGATTGCCAGAGTTATTGGTATTGTGGCTTGTAACACAGACACATTGGATGAAAGTACCAGAATATCAGAGGTAGGCTTTTCTCTTCCACTTTCAGAAGCACCCATCCTCATTAGCTCAGTTGGGTGCGTGTCCGACTGGTGATCAGAAGTTTGCAGGTTTTGATACATGCAGGGTTGGCAACATTTTTCACGGAGATCATAAAATCTTTTATAGTTATTCTATGCCCTCTCAGGGCAGAAAAATTCTTCAAAATTTCACTCGTCGGGCATGTACATGTAGATTTTGGTAAATTCCATACTATCTAGACAAAATTCCTACTTATCGTCAAAAAAATTTTTTCACTTGTCATGGTGAGCGGACGACTGGAGTTTTCCTGCTTCTGCTGAATCAAGCATATAAGATTCTTTCATGGGTGGATAGAAAAGTCTGTTCTGAGGGTCACAGTCCGGTATCACGAGGCTTGTGATTTCTATAGCAGGGGGCTGTTTCGTGCTTTCTACAGAAGGGAAAATAACACATTATTGGATGCAACAAGGTTTGAAGATGGATCCCAAAAATGCATTGATTATATAGAAAAATGTCCGCTCCCCGCCCATGGGGGCTTGGAGAAATAGATTGGGCTGCATGGTGCTTCCGCATAGAGCTGAAAGTTCTGGTAAACCACTAAGGACTAAACCTGCTCAGGCAAAGTGACGTTAAACCTCAATTCAAACAAACAAACATTTAGAAAAATGACCATAATGGTCACTTTCCTGTATATTCATTGCAGCTTTGTTTCGATATAACATGTTTATTAAGTTAACCCGTTTTGTACCAGAAATTCCCAAAACATGTACCCTGTCAAACAGTGCAGGCCCAGATCAGATGCCGCAGAACCTGGAGTCTGATCAGAGCCTGCACTTTTCGCAAGAAATTCAGTTATTTCCAAATAAATTTTATAGATAACAACCTGACATCCCTTAGTTTTGAAATGGACACCTGCTATATATAAAGGGCAAGGTTCCATTTGGTACAAAAAAGGTTAAGACAGCTTCTGCTTTGGATCCCAGCAATAGTTTGATAAAGAGGTTGTGGTGTGTACAGGATCACAATATAAGAATCTTATATGGTTGTGAGGGGTGGATTGAAAAATCCGTCCCGAGGGTCACTGTCCGGCATCACGAGGCTTGCCGAGTGATGCCGGACAGTGATCCCGAGAGACGGATTTTTCTATCCACCCCTCACACCATATAGGATTCTTTTTCCTGCATACCTTTCATTATACCCCGGCGTATGCCATTGGGGTATATAGTTTTTGTCTTTTCCGTCTGTCTGTCCGTAAACAATTATTTTGTGTCAAAGATATCTCAGGAACTGCTTCACATAGAAACTTGAAATTTTGCACACATGATCAGTATGACTACTTGTATTGTGGGAAAGAAAATAAGGGCCAAGGGGTCAGGCCTTTTAGAGTTATTTCCCTTTGTAGTTCGGCACTGGCCGGGGGTATACGTGCCCCACTGGGCACTTTTGTCTAGTTTCTATTTTGAATTTTTAATGCTGCTGTCACTTCGGTTACCGCTGTCCGCCATTTTGTGATGACACAACAGAAATGTTTAGTGACGTCACGCATGACGCCGCCGCGCATGAGGTTGTAATCAACCAGTGCATTTATCAAACACACGATTATATTCAATTTGGGGTCGGAACACCAGGGTCAGAACATAAATTTCTATCCCAGGGTAAAATCATGGATTTCCTTGTCTGGTGTGCAAGAATGACATGCATATGATGAGCAAAACATGTAAATTTTGGTGAGAAAACAGATATGCACAGACCCACATATACTTTTGCTGTACTGAAATTGATGAAAAACTTTATCATTTAATGTCTTTGTTATCTAGTGGATAACATCAGATGACGCATGCACTAACAAAGGGCTCCTGGTGCGTAACTTTGACATTGTCTGAGACAGCCCTGTTTTCTTTTCATATTGTTTTGAACTTTTAGTGCAAATTACAGTAGAACTTCAATGGCTCGAACCCCGATGCCTCGTTTATCATGGATGAGTCGAATCCGCTCTTGAGTCCGTAGGGAATTCGTCTTAATACGATATAGGAATAATTTTGGGAGATTCTTATGTTTTTATCTTGCAAATGTATGCTGTGTGTACTCATTAGAATCGCCTCGATGAGGCAATTCTAATGAGTGCACATAACATACATTTATAATATAGAACACCAAAAAGGCACCCCACAATATGGTTTATACCGCACTAATAGCAATCCTCCATGGCTCGAACTACGGCTGCCTCGAACACATTTTCATGGTCCCAAAGAGGTTTCAACCATAGTGCAGTTTATATTTTACTTTTGGTCCTTTGAGATCAGCGTGAATATTCTGAGAAATCAGAAATAAATTATTGGTTTAGACTCATATTCTAGACAGGTTTTTAATTATTTGGACCCCATTTTGATTTATATCAGTCTTTGTATCGACTACCTATTCGAAATTCGCAAAATTGCAGTATGTTTCCTCTGGCTTTCGTTGCCGGATCATTACAGGGTCACTGATGAGGCTTTATTAGCCGAAACTACGTAGTATGACCCATCTTCTTTCTTATGAATGTTTTCATTGCTCTTAAAGGAACTCATTTTTGATTTTTATTTGCCTTCACTGCAGCTGGTGTTGTGCCGTGTGGCGGCCGTAAAATGTCTCCCCGTACATCAACCATAGTGCAGTTTATATTTTACTTTTGGTCCTTTGAGATCAGCGTGAATATTCTGAGAAATCAGAAATAAATTATTGGTTTAGACTCATATTCTAGACAGGTTTTTAATTATTTGGACCCCATTTTGATTTATATCAGTCTTTGTATCGACTGCCTATTCGAAATTCGCTAAATTGCAGTGTTTCCTCTGGCTTTCTTTGCCGGATCATTACAGGGTCACTGATGAGGCTTTATTAGCCGAAACTACGTAGTATGACCCATCTTCTTTCTTATGAATGTTTTCATTGCTCTTAAAGGAACTCATTTTTGATTTTTATTTGAGCCATCGATGTTCGACTGTAGTTTGATTTAAAATTATTTCATGATGATAAACAAAATCTTTCACTCGCATGAAATAATCACTCATGTAAAATTCTTTATTTTGCAAACCTCATTTTGTTGTTGTTTATGTTTCAGGCACTGACATGTGTGACAGAAGTATTTCGGGAGAATGTGAAGAATAATCGTTTAAAGCAAGGCCTTCTACCTGCCATAGGGGAGCTAGTCTACCTTGTCGCTTTACAGGTATGACAGATTGCAGGTGTAAAATATGATAACGTATGCAGATAAAATTCTATACAAGACTGTATCCCATTGTATGCTAGTATTGTATGTTGGACAAGTTCATTTGTCATATAAAGGGTGGTAGGCCTATTTTTCGTTTTTATTCTATTTTTGACGGATAATTCTGTTAGCAAATAGTGCAGGCCCTGATCAGACGCTGCAGAACGCCGCGTCTGATCTGAGCCTGCACTGTTTGCCAAAGCACCCCTTTAGGGGTTTCACGCATGCAATGGGTTATTGAATAGTTTGAAGGAGTCTCCTATATTTTCTTCAATGCTTAAAGTATGTACAGTCGAACTTTGATGGGTCGAACCCCTGTGGGACCATAAAAATTGGTTCGAGACAAGGATAGTTTGAGCCACTGAGGGTTGCTATTAGTGCCACACCTGGAAGCATAATGGAGATAATTTTGGGATATCTTTTCACGGTTCTGTAAAATAAATGAATAGTGTGTTGTCATCATTAGAATCGCCTCATTGAAGCGATTCCAATGAGTACACACAGCATACATTTGCAAGATAAAAGAAGAAAATCATCCTAACCTATCCCTTACTATTTTGTATCTGGAGGAATTCCCTAGGGACTTAAGATCGGGTTGAACTCATCCATGGGAAAAGAACTATCCATCTAATTTCTGTTATAGCTTGTTCCATCGTTCATAGGCATTTAGGTTTTTTTTTGTACTTCTAGAATAACTGATAAACCAGTATACGAAGTCATGTAGTTAAGACGTTCGACGAATGTATTTAAGCTTAGTAATACATGTTCATGTAGAGGCTTTTATGGGATGGTCTTGTTGACTTTCGACCAATGAACACACTCTCAAGACCTGAAACAGCTGTATTAAGATGTCCATTTGCATAAATTAGGCACAATCAGTGACTAGCAGCCCTATCTTCCAAGCTCTTAAAATGAGCTCATTTATTCTTACGGAACAGAATATATAAAGTACTTAGTACAGGGAGACTTTTTGTGGCATAAACACTGCTCATAACACCAGCTGAAGTGACAAATAAGTTATACTGGAATGGAAACTGCATAGTGTTTTTCATGTTGACTACTCACTGGTAATGCATTTGTGATCTGGGGCCAGTTGTTCAAAACTAACGAAGTCGTTAGTTAACGAATCGTTTAAACTTTCATCATTAAATATGGCAAATACGCTAATATTTTTGCTGAAAAAAATGTGAGCAGCTTTTGCATTCGCAAAAGCTGCTCACATTTTTTTCAGCAAAAATATCAAAATTGTGTATGTTGAACTTGCTAGAACACTTAACAATTTGACCACTAACGAGCTCGTTAAGCTAACGATGCTTTGAACAACTGGCCGCAGAACTGTAAGTTTCAGCAATCTTCTTTTTATCTCTTTCAGACAAGGGTGAGTTGATTTTGCTATACATGTGTATTTATTTATTCATATAATTAAAAAATCTGCTTCTTAATTTTACAATTTTCATTTTCAGACACTTCTAATTTAGTTTATACTAATTATGCCCCCAACTTTGAAAAAGTTGGAGGGGCATATTGGTTCTGGTTTCGTTCGTCCGTTCATCCGTTCGTCCGTCCATTACGCTTTTGATGCATAGCATAACTAAAGAACCTTGTATGCTAGGGTTTTGAAATTTCATATATGGATTCCTCATGGAAAATTAGCTGACGCATATTTTTTTTCTCGTCTGGATTATGCCCCCCTTCAAGAGTTATTGCCCTTTGAAATTTTTTTAATAAAATCTTGTCAGCAAGATATCTCAAAAACTATTGGAGCTAGAGCCTTGAAAGTTGGTGAATATATTGGTGGTGATGAGTAGATGAACTGATTAACTTTTGACAAAATTCCGAAAAATACTTTGTGAGTTATGGCCCTTTGTCATTTTGGTAATTTGTGCCCATTGTAATGTATGCTAAAAGTGATGCATAGCATAACTTTCGAACCGTGTATGCTATAGTTTTGAAATTTCATATATGCATTCCTGATGGAAAATAAGCTGACGCGTATTTTTTTTCTCGTCAGGATTATGCCCCTTTCAAGAGTTATTGCCCTTTGAAATTTTTTTAATAAAATCTTGTCAGCAAGATATCTCAAAAACTATTGGAGCTAGAGCCTTGAAAGTTGGTGAATATATTGGTGGCGATGAGTAGATGAAGTGATTAACTTTTGACAAAATTCCGAAAAAAACTTTGTGAGTTATGGCCCTTTGTCATTTTGGTAATTTGTGCCCATTGTAATAAATGCTAAAAGTGATGCATAGCATAACTTTAGAACTGTGTATGCTATGGTTTTGAAATTTCATATATGCATTCCTAATGGAAATTAAGCTGCCGCATATTTTTTTCTCATTCGGATTATGTCCCTTTCAAGAGTAATTGCCCTTTGAATTTTTTTTAATAAAATCTTGTCAGCAAGATATCTCTAAAACTATTGGAGCTAGAGCCTTGAAAGTTGGTGAACATATTGGTGGTGATGAGTAGATGGACTGATTAACTTTTGACAAAATTCCGAAAAACACTTTGTGAGTTATGCTACCCTACCCTACCCCACGCTTCCCCACTCAAACCCACCCACCCCACCACACTACACCCCACCCCACCCAACCCGACCATGCCCCACCCCACCACACCCTGCCCCACCCCACACACACGTGCATGCCGTCATGCACAAATCCTTTGTTGACTAGGAATATTTTTTTTTTGTCTTTTTCTTCATAAACACATAACACA
Source organism: Lucinisca nassula (assembly GCA_963580285.1). Taxonomy (NCBI): domain Eukaryota; kingdom Metazoa; phylum Mollusca; class Bivalvia; order Lucinida; family Lucinidae; genus Lucinisca; species Lucinisca nassula. The sequence continues at coordinate 62,821,002 of OY757026.1, read as the reverse complement.
GAAATTATACCCCTACACAAAAGTTGATAGTGGGTGGTGATATGCCATTTGTCCTGTACATACATAAATACATGCATGCATATATTCCTACCCTACCCTACTCCACACCACCCCCACCCCACCACATGACACCCTACCCCACAACACCCCACCCCAAGACAACACACCTCAACCCGGCCCACTCCAATTACACATGCATGCATGCACACACACATGCATTTACACTCAAACATGCATGCTCATACACAATCACTCATTTATACTTGCACACCCACATACAAACACACATGCATGCATGCACACACACACACTGATGCTTGCATGCATACATGCAGGTATTCACACATGCATGCATGCATGTACACAAATATGCATGCATGCACACTTATGGACTCACACAATGTCATGCACACACACGCATGCATGCACATGCAGGCATGCAGACTTATGCACTGACACATGCACACACACACACACACACACACACACACACACACACACACACACACACACACATGCATAAATACATGCAGGCATATATCCCTACCTTACCCCACCCCACCCCACCGACCCTACCCAACAACACCCCACCCCACGACAACCCACCTCAACCCGGCCCACACCACTTACACATGCATGAATGCACACACACATGCATTTACACTCAAACATGTATACTCATACACAATCACTCATTTATGCTTGCACACCCACATACAAATGCACATGCATGCATGCACACACACACACTGATGCTTGCATGCATACATGCAGGTACTCACACATGCATGCACACTTATGGACTCACACAGGCACACACACATGCATGCACATGCAGGCATGCACACTTATGCACTTACACATACACACACACACACACACTCACGCATTAATGCATGCCATAAAAAAACATGCATGCACACATGCACTCAGGCATGCACACATGCAATGCACTCACACATGCATGCGCTCATGCATGTACACATGCATACACTCACACACATGCACATACACATGTATGCTTTCATGCATGCATGTACACCCACATGCAAACATGCATGCATGCACTCACGCATGCATGCACTCACACATGCATGCACTCATGCATGAACATACACATGCATGCATGCATGCACACACTTACATATTTTCATGCATGTATGTATACCCACATGCAAACATACATGCACACATGCAAGCGCTCACAGATGCATACATGCACCCATACATGCTTACACACATGCATGCACTCGTGCATGAAGACACACATGCATGCATGTATACTCACATGCATGGTTTTATGTATGCATGTAAACATGCAAGCACACATGCACTTATACATGCATACACAAATGCATGTATTCACAGTTGCATGCATGTACATACATGCATGCATGCATTCATGCATGAACACACACATGCATGCATCCATCCATGCACACACATGCATGCATGAACATGCATGCATGCATGCATGCACTCCCACATGGCATATACACATGCATGCATATATATACACACATACATGCAATCCCAACACACACACACACGCACACACACATGTATATTTTCATCAATCATTTAGGAATTGAAACTTCAATGCAAGTATCCATTTCTAACCTTGACTCACATTTTATGGTTCACTGACTTTGTAAAATAGTGTGACAACCCTAACTTTCACCCGATGTAAGAGTCTGTTTTTAAGAGTTTCATTGATGATACTTGGTACATGCTTGCAACTAGGAGTGAAATTTTTATGCAGGCATCCATGTTTGACCTTGACCTAGATTTCATGGTTTGGTGACTTTTCGCCCCCACAGGCGCGACATAGCCTTCGGAGGAATTCTTGTTGTATGTTTTTGAGTTTTTAACAATATTTGTTGAATATTTTGCCATCTAGGGACAAGCAAAGGTTGGGGGCATTGTATTTTACAAAAACCATTTCTAGTTTATTTTAGTTTGATTGCGATGAATGAATCGCTCTCGAACACTCATTTCGGGTGTTTTCACGCTCGCGCGCGAGAGAGGCAGTGGCTTTTACACCACTGCTACCCATTTACACCTGGGTGGAGTGGGGCAGTGTCATTATATGTCTTACCCAAGGGCATACCATGATACTTCTAATTTAACATTTTTCTGATGTAACAAGTATAGTCTAGGTCATCAACATAATCCTGCTTGCTGGTATACCAATAACTACAGCTAAAACAAACTTACAAGAGCTAACATGCAAAAGTCCATAGTAAGAACACAGTGGACTTAGACATTCTGTTCAAATCATAAAAAACCTAGAAAGTGTTTCCATTAAGCACACTGGCAAATGCTACTGTAAACTCCTTATGCCAACTTTGGACCTGTTTAGTTAACGCTCTGCATGCTGGGTATTTTTTTTCAGCATACTTCATTTTCAAAATATTTATCCCCATGCTTTTCGAAGAAAAAGTGGGGATAGTGTAATGGTCTTCGTTGTCCGTAAGTACCTCCGTCCGTCCGTCCGTCTTGCCGGATAACTCCTCCTAGATGGTTATAGATAGAAACTTGAAACTTTGGGAACTGATAGATCTTTGGTCTGGGGAGTGCATGACATTTTCAGATTTTTGATCACACCCCTACAGGTGGGCCCAGGGGGTGGGGCCTGCGGGGGTCAAAAATCGAAATTTCCAGAACATGGTCGTGTAATATATCAAAGCAAACGGCATGATGAGTAGAAAACATTGCAACCAAAATTTGACCCCTGAGGTCAATTTTGAGGTCAACAGAGGTAAAAAACTGATTTTGACCCCTCTACCCCCATACATTACTGTTACCGGATAACTCCTCCTAGACCGTTATAGATAGAAAATTGAAACTTTGGGAACTGATAAAACTTTGGTCTGGGGAGTGCATTACACTTTCGGAATTTTGATCCTACTCCTGGGAGTGGGGCCAGGGGTGGGGCACATTGGTGATAAAAAATCAAAGTTTTCAGAACATGGTCGTGTAGCATATTAAATCGAATGGCATGATGAGTAGAATACATCACAATCAAAATTTTACCCCTCGGGTCAAACACCCCTAGGGGTTGGCCCAGGGGGTTGGGCCCACGGGGAAGCGTGGGGATATGCGATGGCTTGCCATCGACTGCACGATTCTAGTTTTTAGCTCACCTGAGCACGAAGTGCTCAAGGTGAGCTTTTGGGATCAGTCTTTGTCCGTCGTCCGTGCGTGCGTCCGTCCATCGTCAACTTTTGCTTTAAACAACTTCTCCTCCAAAACTGCTGGACAGATTTTGATCTAATTTCACAGGAATGTTCCTTGGGTGATCCTCTACCAAAATTGCTCAAAGTGTTCCGCTCGGGTGAACAAGATGGCCGCCAGAGCTAAAAATAGAAAATTCTTTAAACGACTTCTCCTGCTCAACCAGTGGATGGATTTTGAAATTGTTTCACAGGAATGTTCCTTGGATGACCCTCTACCAAAATTGCTCAAACCGTTCAGCTCGGGTGAACAAAATGGCCGCCAGAGCTAAAAATAGAAAAACCTTTTAACAACTTCTTCTCCTTAACCAGTGGATGGATTTCGAAATTACTTGACAGGAAAGTTCCTTGGGTGACCCTCTACCAGAATTGCTCAAACCGTTCCGCTCGGGTGAACAAAATGGCCGCCAGAGCTAAAAATAGAAAAAACTTTAAACGACTTTTTCTCCTTAACTAGTGGATGGATTTTGAAATTACTTCACAGGAATGTTCCTTCGGTGACCCTCTACCAAAATTGCCCAAACCATTACGCTCGGGTGAACAAAATGGCCGCCAGAGCTAAAAATAGAAAAAGCTTTAAACGACTTTTTCTCCTTAACCAGTGGATGGATTTTGAAATAATTTCACTGGAATGTTCCTTGGGTGATCCTCTACCAAAATTGCTCAAACAGTTCCGCTCGGGTGAACAAAATGGCCACCAGAGCTAAAAATAGAAAACCTTTAAACATCTTCTACTCCTTAAACAGTGGATAGATTTTGAAATTTCACAGGAATGGTCCTTTGGCAAACCTCTACAAAAATTGCTCATGCTGTTCCCCTCGGGTGAACAAAATGGCCACCAGAGCTAAAAATAGAAAAACCTTTAAACGACTTCTTCTCCATAACCAGTGGATGGATTTTGAAATTATTTCACAGGAATGGTTGTTTGGTGACCCTCTACCAAAATTGCTCATACTGTTCCGCTCGGGTAAACAAAATGGCCGCCAGAGCTTAACATAGAAAAACCTTTAAACGACTTCTTCTCCTTTACCAGCGGATGGATTTTGAAATCACTTAACAGGAATGTTCCTTGGGTGGCCCTCCACCAAAATTGCTCAAACTGTTCAGCTAGGGTTAACAAAATGGCCACCAGAGCTTAAGATAGAATAAACTTTAAACGCACTTTTCTCCTTAACGAGTGGATGGATTTTGAAATTATTTCACCAGAATGTTCCTTGGGTGACCCTCTACCAAATTTGCTCAAACCGTTCCAACAAACAGTTCAACAAAATGGCCACCAGAGCTAAAAATAGAAAAACCTTTAAATGACTTCTCCTTAACAAGTGGATGGATTTTGAAATTATTTCACAGGAATGTTTGTTCGGTGACCCTCTACCACAATTGCTCAAACCGTTCTGCTCGGTTGAATAAAATGGCCACCAGAGCTAAAAATAGAAAAAACTTTAAACAACTTCTTCTCCTTTACCCGTGGATGGATTTTGAAATAACTTAACAGGAATGTTCCTTGGGTGACCCTCTACAAAAAGTGCTCAAACCATTCTGCTCTGGTGAACAAGATGGCTGCCAGAGCTAAAAATAGAAAAACCTTTAAACGACTTCTTCTCCTTAACCAGTGGATGGATTTTGAAATTACTTGACAGGAATGTTCCTTGGGTGACCCTCCACCAAAATTGCTCAAACTATGCCGCTCTGGTGAACAAAACCTTTAAACAACTTCTTCTCCTTAACCAGTGGATTGATTTTGAAATTATTTGACAGGAATGAGGTTTGAGGTTTTTAGCTGTGGTGGCCATCATGTTCATTTAAGCAAAATATTTTTAGCAATATTGTTAGAGGGTCACTCATAGAACATTCCTATAAAATTGCTTCCTTTTAGAGACAGATGTCTTTTGAAAGTTTTGGCCCCCACCCACCTTGGCTGCAAGGTGCTTCTACAGGAATATTGGTAAACCACTTTGAAGGTTTTAGCCTGTCTAGGCAAAGTGGTGCAAGTGGAACCATCAATACATTTAAACCCCATTGGTTTCATTGGGCAGCAGGGCTTGAGATGTCATTTCATCAAAAATGGCTTCTACTTCTCAAAATGACTTCTACTCCTAAACAGGCAGACTGATTTTGAATTAATTTCACAGAAATGGTCTTTGGGTCCAACCAAAATTGCTCAAACCCTCCACTCCACCATATATTACCCACAATTCCGTTTGTACAATAGGATCAGGTGAGCGATCCAGGGCCATCATGGCCCTCTTGTTTTATTTTTCTATTAAAGAAAACAGAATTTGACAGCTCATGCAAATTGTCTCCTATGGAGACAATTTGCATGTCAGAGATGTCAAATCCTGATTTGGGGGAAAATAAGAAAAATATAAAAAAAATTGTCATCTGCTGTATTTGCCCAGAGCGTGGTAAAATTTAAACCAAACTATGTCGAGCTTTGGTATCAGGAGCATATTTATTAAAATGCATTATCATAAAATGTCGCTGCTATTTACTTGATAATGACATGTCATAAAGATCATATGACCACACGGATAATAACACATGTTTTCTGGCATTTAACATCATGATGCTGTTTGTGACAACCCTATGATTTCTATTAAAAAAATTTTGGAGTAAAATCTGATTTAAAATCGTTAAATGGTAAGCAGAATCTTACACTCATGGTCATTGCATATGACATTTATGAAACGAGCCTTTGGCCAATTTCATAAATCTCATGAAATGATCATGAGTTTCATAAATTTCATATTCATGTAAGATCTTCAATTTAATTTCCTTAATAAACACAAGTTAGCAATTTGTCACAAGTTAGTAATTTGTCCCTCTTTTTATGCCCCCCCCCCCCCCCCCTCTGATCTTAATAGCAGAGTTTTACTGTATACTTTTCTTTTTATGCCCCCCCCCCCCTATAGGGTCGCATATAGTATTTGCCCTGTGTGTCTGTTTGTTTGTCTGTCCATCACAAAAACTTCAACCTTGATCATAACCTCAAAAGTATTTGACCTAGCCCCATGAAACTTCACACACTTATTCACCATCACAAGGACTTCATTCTGACCAAGCGCCATAACTCTTTTGTCATTTTCGGCTGAATTATCTCCCCTTGAAATTTTGCAAAAACTCAGAAATTGGCTCCCACGGGGGGCATTGGTCACCTATAGTGACAGCTCTTGTTTCACAAATGTATTTTATTAGATATTAGTGTGATCTTTTAGCACTTCCATCTTCAAAATCAGCACGATTTTTGTTTAATTTGAGGTGTAATGTCCCCGTCAAACTGTAAAGGTCATTTTGGAGAAGTTGCTTCCAATTTTGTTGGACTTTTACCTGACATTGAGATGAAATGACATCTCAAGCCCTGTCGCCCAATGAAACCAAAATCAGAAATTGTGAATTGGTACCAAATATGGTAAAATTCCTATATTAAGACCACCTTTGGGACTGTTCAAAAGTGGTCTTTAAGACCACTTTTGAACAGTCCCAAAGGTGGTTAAAGACCACTTTTGAACAGTCCCAAAGATGGTCTTTCATTCGGAGACACTTGGTGTAGGAAAACATAAAGAAAGAATAGCCAAAACCTCCTCAATAAGCTATTAAAACCAGTTTTAGTCTTAATTTTAGGTGATCTTAATAGCAGAGTTTTACTGTATACTTCTTGAAAAATGAAACAGGAGCCAGTTGTTCAAAGCATCATTAGCTTAACCAGCCCATTAGTGGTTAAATTGTTAACTAAGTAGAAATTCAAAATAGTGTTATTTTTGCTGAAAAAAATGTGAGCAGCTTTTGCAAATGCACAAACTGCTCATATTGTTTTCAGCAAACATATTAGCTTATTTGCCACATTAAATAATCAAAGTTTTAACGATACATTAATGAAAAGAGGTTGTTAGTTTTAAACAACAGGCCTCTGATGTATTTTGGAGGAAAGCTAACAGAAAGTCATAAAAGTGGTCTCCCTTGTCGGAAAAAAAGCCAGGATGTATGTCCAGCATACAAATAAATGTTTCCTATCTTTATACAGGAGGATGGGAGAAAGATCTGTTATCTAATGACATTGTTTTGAAAAACTGGGTTATTGGGACAGGATGAAGAACTGATTAGGTTTTGGTGACATTGACCTTATTTTCAAGGTCACAGCCATGCTAAATATGTCAAGTTTGGGCCAAATTTAGGTTATGTGCACTATATCTCATAAACTACTGGGTGGACTTTAATCAAATTTGCATGGATATAACATTGGGACAGGATGAAGAACTGATTAGATTTTGGTGACCATGACCTTAATTTCAAGGTCACAGCCATGCTGAATAGGTCAAATTTAGGTTGTGTGCCTTATATCTCATGAACTACAGGGTGGATTTTTAGCTCACCTGTCACATAGTGACAAGGTGAGCTTTTGTGATCACTTTTTGTCCATTGTCCGTCGTGCGTGTGTGCGTCCGTCCGTGCGTCCGTCCGTCCGTGCATGCATCCGTAAACAATTTCAAATAAGTATATCTCTAATACCCCATGGTCAATCTTGATCAAATTTCATGGGAAGCATCATCAGGTAGGGGGAAAGGCTGCATAAGGTTTTTGGGCTGATCAGATTGGAATTCTGGTTGCCATGGCAACATATAGCTCCCATAGACTATCAATGGGAAAAAATTGAAATATCTTCTTCTCTGAAACCACAGGGCCCAGAGCTTAGATATTTAGCATGTATTAACGGCTAGTGGTCACCTACATAATTCCTGCCAATCATGCCCCTGGGGTCCAAATTGGCCACGCCCCGGGGCCCCTTCGTTCCCATAGACTCAAAATGGAACAAAAAGCTTCAAAAATCTTCTTCTCCGAAACCACAGGGCCCAGAGCTTAGACATTTAGCATGTAGCAACAGCAAGTGGTCACCTACATAATTCCTGCCAATCATGCCCCTGGGGTCAAAACGGGCCACGCCCCGGCGCCCTTTAGCTCCTATAGACTCATAATGGAAAAAAGCTTCAAAAATCTTCTTCTCTGAAACCACAGGGCCCAGAGCTGAGATATTTGGCATGTAGCAATGGCAAGTGGTCACCTACATAATTTCTGCCAATCATGCCCCTGGGGTCCAAATTGGCCACTGCCCGGGGCACCTTAGCTCCCATAGACTCATAATGGAAAAAATCTTCAAAAATCTTCTTCTCTGAAACCACAGGCCCCAGAGCTTAGATATTTAGCATGTAGCAACGGCCAGTGATCACCTACATAATTCCTGCCAATCATGCCCCTGGGTTCCAAATGGGCGACGCCCCGGGGCCCCTTCGCTCCCATAGACTCAAAATGGAACAAAAGCTTCAAAAATCTTCTTCTCCGAAATCACAGGGCCCAGAGCTTAGATATTTAGCATGTAGCAACGGCAAGTGGTCACCTACATAATTCCTGCCAATCATGCCCCTGGGGTCCAAACGGGCAACGCCCCGGGGTCCTTTAGCTCCTATAGACTCCTAATGGAAAAAAACTTCAAAAATCTTCTCTGAAACCACAGGGCCCAGAGCTGAGGTATTTGGCATGTAGCAACGGCAAGTGGTCACCTACATAAATCCTGCCAATCATGCCCCTAGGGTCCAAATGGGCCACGCCCTGCGTCCCCTTAGCTCACATAGACTCATAATGGAAAAAAAAAGCTTCAAAAATCTTCTTCTCTGAAACCACAGGGCCCGGACTTAAGATATATAGCATGAAGCAACGGCAATTGGTCACCTACATAATTCCTGCCAATCATGCCCCTGGGTTCCAAATGGGCCACCCGCCGGGGCCCTTTGCTCCCATAGACTCATAATGGAAAAAAGCTTAAAAAATCTTCTTCTCTGAAACCACAGCCCCCAGAGCTTAGATATTTAGCATGTAGCAATGGCAAGTGGTCACTTACATACTTCCTGCCAATCATGCCCCTGGGGTCCAAAAGGGCCACGCCCCGGGCCCCCTTAGCTCCTATAGACATATAATGGAAAAAAATAGCTTCAAAAATCTTCTTCTCTGAAACCACAGGGCCCAGAGCTTAGATATTTAGCATGTAGCAATGGCAAGTGGTCACCTACATAAATCCTGCCAATCATGCCCCTAGGGGCATGTAGCTATCGCAAGTGGTCACTTACATAATTCCTGCCAATCATGCCCCTGGGGTCCAAAAGGGCCACGCCCCGGGGCCCCTTAGCTCCTATAGACTCATAATGGAAAAAAATAGCTTCAAAAATCTTCTTCTCTGAAACCACAGGGCCCAGAGCTTAGATATTTAGCATGTAGAAATGGCAAGTGGTCACCTACATAAATCCTGCCAATCATGCCCCTAGGGTCCAAATGGGCCACGCCCGGGGCCCCTTAGCTCCCATAGACTCATAATGGAAAAAAAGCTTCAAAAATCTTCTTCTCTGAAACCACAGGGCCCAGAGCTTAGATATTTACCATGTAGCAATGACAAGTGGTCACCTACATATTTCCTGCTAATCATGCCCCTGGGGTCCAAATGGGCCACGCCCCAGGGCCCCTTAGCTCCCTTAGACTCATAATGGAAAAAAGCTTCAAAATCTTCTTCTCAGAAACTGTGAAGCACAGAACTTAGATATTTATTATCTAGCAACATAAAATAGCCAGCTACATAAATCCTGCTAACCCTGCCCCTGGGGTCAAAATTGGCCACGCCCGAGCTCATCGCCTCCATAGACTTATAATGGAAAAAAAAAATTAAAAAATCTTCTTCTATGAAACCATAAGGCCTAGAGCTTAGATTTTCAGTATGTAGCAACGTCAAGTGGCCACCTACATAAATCCTGCCAGTTATGCCCCTGGGATCCAAATTGGCCCCACCCCAGGGTTCTTTAGTTTCCATAGACTTACAATTGGAGAAACTTCAAAAATCATGCCCCTGGGGTCCAAATGGGCCACGCCCCAGGGCCCCTTAGCTCCCTTAGACTCATAATGGAAAAAAGCTTCAAAATCTTCTTCTCAGAAACTGTGAAGCACAGAACTTAGATATTTATTATCTAGCAACATAAAATAGCCAGCTACATAAATCCTGCTAACCCTGCCCCTGGGGTCAAAATTGGCCACGCCCGAGCTCATCGCCTCCATAGACTTATAATGGAAAAAAAAAATTAAAAAATCTTCTTCTATGAAACCATAAGGCCTAGAGCTTAGATTTTCAGTATGTAGCAACGTCAAGTGGCCACCTACATAAATCCTGCCAGTTATGCCCCTGGGATCCAAATTGGCCCCACCCCAGGGTTCTTTAGTTTCCATAGACTTACAATTGGAGAAACTTCAAAAATCTTCTTCTCTGAAACCACAGGGCCCTTATAATGAAAAAAAAAAAAACAAACAAAAGAAAAAACAACAACTTAAAATGGGGAAAAAAATCTTCTTCTCTGAAACCATAATTCCCAGAGCTTAGGTATTTAGCATGTAGCAATGTCGAGTGGTCGCCTACATGAATCCTGCCAATCATGCCCCTGGGGTCCAAATCCTGTGGCCCCTTAACTCCAACAAACTTATAATGGAAAAAAGCTTCAAACATCTTCTTTTTTTTTTTTTTTTTTTGGTTTGGGTTTTACGGCCCTTTCAAGATTATTTCACTCATATCGAGCCGATCGTTAATCATAGGTGGGCGAAAACCGGAGTACCCGGAGAAAAACCACCTGACCTTCCGTTGCAGAACTTGGCGTCTCACACATGACCCGAGCGAGGCTCGAACCCACGGCGGTGAGAGACCTAATGACTAAGAGTCAGCGCTCTTATCCATTAGGCCACGGAGGCCCGTAAACATCTTCTTTAAAACCATGAAGTACAGACCTTAGATATTTAGTATATAGCAACACAAAATGGTCGCCTACATAAATCCTGCCAACCGTGCCCTTTGGGTCAAAATTGGCCAAGCCCCAGGGCTCATTAGCTTCTATAGACTTATACTGGAAAAAACTTAAAAAAATCTTTTTCTCCAAAACCATAAGGCACAGATTTTGTTTGATTTGAGGTTTTACATCCCCGACAACACTGTATAGGTAATTTTGGAGATGTCTCTTCCAATTTTGTGGGACTTTTACCAGACATTGAGATGAAATTACATCTCAAGCCCTGTCGCCCAATGAAACCAGTAGGGTTTATAAGCATGGACACCGCTTTGCCTGAGCTTAGATATTTAGTATGTAGCAATGTCAAGTGGTCTCCTACACTAATGATTTTCTGGTACACAGGTGAGCGATATAGGGCCATTGGGCCCTCTTGTAATACCACTGGGTGTATTTTTGCTGAAAAAAATGTGATAAGCTTTTGCATCTGCAAAAGCTGCTAAGCTGCTCATATTTTTTTTCAGCAAAAATATTAGCATATATGCTATATTAAATGATCAAAGTTTTAACCATATGTTAACTTAAGAGGTTGTTAGTTTTAAACAACTGACCCCAGGTGTATTTTGGAGGAAAGCAAACAGAAAGTCATAAAAGTGGTCTCCCTTGTTAAAAAAAAGCCAGGATGTATTTCTAGCATACAGTTAATATTTTTCCTATTTTTACACAGGAGGATGGAAGAAAGAGTAGTATAGAGGCCTGGAGTATACCGTCAATGACGTTTGCTATTATATGTCGGAGCTGCAGGGATGGGGTGAGTAGTGAAAAGATTAACCCATTCTGTACCAGAAACCCCAAAATGGGATACTGGCAAACAGTGCAGGCTCAGATCAGACGCCACAGAATGTGGCATCTGATCAGGGCCTACACTGTTGCGAAATTTTCTAGATTACTTTCGAAGATAACACAACCTATCAACCCTAAATGTTGACATGGACTCCTGCTATATATGAGGAGGAAGATTTCATTTGGTATTATATGAGTTAATTAACGGTTAATCATTCTTTTATTTTATTTTTATAACCCCAAAACCGTACTCAGACTTTTTAAAGTTCCTGCAAGCAAGAATACGTTATACATGGTGGAGGAAATTGGATTACCTGGGTAAACCACTGATCTTGAAGTTCTGTCACTACCACTCCAAATACCGACACTGGGAATTGAACCTTTCCATCAGTGGCAACAAGTGAGGGACATACTCATGTGCTATCAAGCCCATAGTTTGCAAAAGCTACTCACATTTTTTTCAGCAAAAATATTAGCATAATTACAATGTTCCATAATACAAAATTAAATACGGTGATAAGTAACAACATTGCAAGTTTGAACAACTGGCTGCATGGGTTTACCTAAGTGCAACTGTGTCACATCAGTATCACATATATTCTGAATAGGTTTTAATATGCAGATGTCAGGGCCTATCTTGGGCCAGACACTGTAAATTCCGTACTGTTTGTTTGATTTGTGGTTTAACATTAACACCAACACTGTATCGGTCATTTTGGAGACATCGCTTCCAATTTTGTGGGACTTTTACCCAACATTGAGATGAAATGACATCTCAAGCCCTGTCACCCAATTAAACCAACATAGTTTATAAGCATATGGCCGGTCTGACTCGCACCGCTTTGCCTGGGCAGGCTTAGATCCTTTAAGCAGTTTACCAGTACTTGTGTGTGGTCAGATTCAGCGCTGCGTGGAAGCATCATGCAGCCCAACTCTTTCTTCAGGCCCCAATGGGCCCCCAGCTGTGCGTATGATAGTACTCGCAAATATCTGTTGTTCAGTTGTATTGTTTGCTACCTTAGCAGCTCAATCTGTTGCAAGTCTGAGTGGTGATCAGACGGTCGCAGGTTTGATACCTGCTGGGTCAGTAACATTCTGTCATGGAGATTGTACATAAAATATTTTCTATGGTCTCTTCTCTACCTTTGGTTTCTTCAAGAATAGTATAGCCTGCCAAGGAAAAGGGTGGTTGAATAAACTGACTGGCTTGATATGGCCCAAATAGTGTTGAGTGGGCCGTTAAACTCCAAACAAACAAACTTTAGTCTAAAAAGAACATTATCTTGTCTTCCTATATATATGATTGCATGCATCTGCACAGTGACATCTGTCTGTTTCCTTTAACATTTAGATGCCAAGTTTACTGCATCTGAAAATGTTGTCTGTAATGTTGTCAGTTGCATCATCTTGCAATATGCAAACATATTTTGGCATACAGCCTGCATCATCTTGCAATATGAAATCATATTTTGGCATACAGGCTGCAACATCTTGCAATATGCAAACATATTTTGGAATGCAGTCCATATCATCTTGCAATGTGCAAACATATTTTGGCATACATGCTGCATCATCTTGCAATATGCAAACATATTTTGGCATACAGGCTGCATCATCTTGCAATATGCAAACATAGTTTGTATACAGGCTGCATCATCTTGCAATATGCAAACATATTTTGGTATACAGGTTGCATGATCTTGCAAAATGCAAACATATTTTGGCATGCAGTCTGCATCATCTTGCAATATGCAAACATATTTAGGCATACATGCTGGATCATCTTGCAATATGCAAACATATTTTGGCATACAGGCTGCATTATCTTGCAATATGCAAACATATTTTGGCATACATGCTGCATGATCTTGCAATCTGCAAACATATTTTGGCATACAGCCTAGATCATCTTGCAATCTGCAAGCATATTTTGGCATGGAGTCTGCATCATCTTGCAATATGCAAACATATTTTGGCATACAGGCTGCATGATTATATGCAAACATATTTTGGCATACAGCCTGCACCATCTTGCAATATGCAAACATAGTTTGGCATGCAGTCTGCATCATCTTGCAATATGCAAACATATTTTGGCATACAGCCTGCATCATCTTGCAATACGCAAACATATTTTGGCATGCAGTTCACATCATCTTGCAATATGCAAACATATTTTGGCATACAGGCTGCATGATCTTGCAATATGCAAACATATTTTGGCATACAGGCTGCATGATCTTACAATATGCAAACATATTTTGGCATGCAGTCTGCATCATCTTGCAATATGCAAACATATTTTGGCATACAGGCTGCATCCTCTTGCAATATGCAAACATATTTTGGCATACAGGCTGCATCATCTTGCAATATACAAACATATTTTGGCATACAGGCAAACAGTGTGGACCCTGATCAGACTGCTCCTACAGGAGCAGTCTGATCTGGGTCCACACTGTTTGCAACTATGACTTTTAAAGTAACCAGCACACAATAAAGCAGACAACAATTGCTAATTTCTAATCATGTACACTGTAACTTTGCCATTGTGGCCATGGTAACCTATATTTATATTTGATTGCAGGAAGATCCTCTGATTAACCATTTTGCAGCGAAGATTGTTGAGAATGTCGCCACTACAAAGGGACAAGTTGCACAGGTCAGTTGTCACCTGTTAATTGCTTCAAAAATGTATTTAATAGTATCTCATGATTAATGTCAAAGCATCACGTGTATCTCATGATTAATGTCAAAGCATCGCATGTATCTCATGATTAATGTCAAAGCATTGCATGTATCTCATGATTTATGTCAAAGCATCTCGTGTATCTCATGATAAACTTCAAAGCATCGTGTGTATCTCATGATTAATGTCAAAGCATCACTTGTATCTCATGATTAATGTCAAAGCATCGCATATATCTCATGATTAGTATCAAAGCATCGCATGTATCTCATGATTAATGTCAAAGCATCGTGTGTATCTCATGATTAATGTCAAAGCATCGCTTGTATCTCATGATTAATGTCAAAGCATCGCGTGTATCTCATGATTATTGTCAAAGCATCGCATGTATCTCATGATTAATGTCAAAGCATTGTGTTTATCTCATGATTAATGTCAAAGCATCACATGTATCTCATAATTAATGTCCAAGCATTGCGTGTATCTCATGATTAATGTCAAAGCATCGTGTGTATCTCATGATTTATGGTAAAGTATCACGTGTATCTCATGATTATTGTCAAAGCATCGCGTGTATCTCATGATTATTGTCAAAGCATCGCATGTATCTCTTGGTTAATGTCAAAGCATCGGGTGTATCTCATGATTATTGTCAAAGCATTGCATGTATCTCATGATTAATGTCAAAGCATTGTGTTTATCTCATGATTAATGTCAAAGCATCACATGTATCTCATGATTAATGTCAAAGCATGGTGTGTTTCTCATGATTAATGTCAAAGCATCGCGTGTATCTCATGATTAATGTCAAAATATCACGTGTATCTCATGATTATTGTCAAAGCATTACGCGTATCTCATGATTATTGTCAAAGCATCACATGTATCTCATGATTAATGTCAAAGCATCACATGTATCTCAAGATTAATGTCAAGAGCATTACATGTATCTCATGATTAATGTCAAAGCATCGCGTGTATCTCATGATTAATGTCAAAGCATCGCATGTATCTCAAGATTAATGTCAAGAGCATTACATGTATCTCATGATTAATGTCAAAGCATCGGGCGTATCTCATGATTAATGTCAAAGCATCGCGTGTATCTCATGATTTATGTCAAAGCATCACATGTAATTCATGATTAATGTCAAAGCATGGCGTGTTTATCATGATTAATGTCAAAGCATGGCGTGTATCTCATAATTTATGTCAAACCATCTCGTGTATCTCATGGTTAATGTCAAAGCATCGCGTGTATCTCATGATTAATGTCAAAGCATCGCGTGTATCTCGTGATTTATGTCAAAGCATCCTGTGTGTCTCAAAATTTATGTCGAAGCATTGAGCTGTATGATAGGAAAGTACATTAAAATGAATTGTTTGTTTTTTTTTTCTCTCTCTGAAAGAAAGTGACACTCTCTGTGACAATAAGTTTGTTCATTTGAAACATACGCTCATTTTTTATGTGGAAAACAAATAAAAGCCTACATGATAAATAGTTCAGCATTGAATTCTTGTCAATTTTGTTTTACATATTAAAATTTGTTTGTATTCAGCAAGGATCGCTCTTTGGTTATCCCTTGCTTAATACAGGGTGGACTGCATTTTCACTATACTACATGTAGTAAGAAAAGGTCACTCGGGAGAGGCCACAATCAAAGAATGCAGCCATCTCAAGGCACCTAAAGCATGGTGGCACACACAAAAACAGACAAAAAGTGAACCAACGGCGCAAAGCCAATTAACAAATAAGACACCGCAAAAGAACGATTATATTGGGATGGTCAATTGTTAAACTACTGTGGGGCTTCAACTCTAGATCTGGAGTTCATGTAATTTCCACCCTTGTCCTCAGTTCCAGTGCAGTATCAAACATAATAACAATGATAAATTGATCTGTATGACACTAATTCATGTAAAATTACTGCTTACCAGCTATGTCAAACTGCTTTAATCCCTCCGACACTCAAGGCTTTGAATTAGCTTTGCAGACTGTGTAGATCCAGATGAGGTGTCTCATAATGAGCCGTCTTAACACAACACTTTTTCCATGCTGTTAATGATTTTGACCAAACACCTTATTTACTCCACTGGATGTGTCTAAATTCGAAGATGACAAAGTCCACTTCAGAATCTTGGATGCAAGTGGGTAAACTGAGTTTTAATATAAGTTTGGATAGGTCATTTTGTAGTTGCAATTACGGGTATGAACACTTTCAAAAACAAAATTATGTGCAGTTTAGATCCTGACAGTGGCTCATTTATACCCCCGCAAACGAAGTTTGAAGGGGGTATATAGGAGTCAGCTTGTCGTCGTCTGTCGTCGTCGGTCCGTTACAAAAAACTTTAACATTGCTCATAACTTCCTTATTCTTTGACCGATTTCTTTAATATTCACACACCACACACCTTGCCACTAGTACTTAAGATTGATATACACAAACCTGACTTTGACTTTTACGTTGACCTTCCTCAAGGTCAAATACTTGTAAAAATTTGTCTGACAACGCATGCGGGGGTATAATTGGCGCACGTTAGGCGGCAGCTCTAGTTATGATCTGCTTTGCATGGGTGTACTGGGCTGAAAGGATTAGGTAAAGACAATCAAGTATACATATGGTACCAATTTTTGCAAGATATAGAGGATATAGACGCCTTTGGCGATTTTCATATATTTCATATGAAAAGACCACGAGTGTAAGATTGCTTATTATATGACCACTTTATTGCCTTTGAATTTGACAATTTTTCCTCAGAAAATGCATTGTTGACATAGATGTTGTCATACGTTACTTAATACCACCTAAGTGTTATTACACGTGTGGTCATACGATCTTTATCCCCCGACCGAATAGGTTCGGGGGATATAGCGATCAGCCGGTCGTCCGTCCGTCCGACCGTCCGTCCGACCATCCGTAGACGCAACCTTGTGATGGCCATATCTCCTATACCATTTGAGATTCATTGATGGTTCTTGGCACAATTGTTCACAAGGCTGAGACGGCATGTCATGCGCAAGAAACAGAACTCTGGATGCCATACATTTTGAGTAATCTCCCCTTCTAATAAAATAGAATGACTACTTTGAGATGGCCATAACTCCAATACCCTTTGAGATATATTGATGGTACTTGGCACAGTTGTTCACAAGGCTGAGATGGTGTGTCATGCACAAGAACCACAACTCTGGTTGTCATGGTTTCTGAGTTATCTCCCTTCCAATAAAATAGAGTGACTACCTTGTGATGGCCAGAACTCCAATACCCTGTAAGATATATTGATGGTACCTGGCACAGTTGTTCACAAGGCCGAGACAGTGTGTTATGCACAAGAACCACAACTCTGGGTGCCATGGTTTTTTAGTTATATCCCCTTTCAATAAAATAGAAACACTACCTTATGATGGCCTCATCTCCAACACTCTTTGAAATATATTGATGGTACTTGGTACAGTTGTACATGAGGTTAAGCAGGTGTGTCACGGGCAATAACCACAACTCTGGGTGCCCTGGTTTTTTAATTATCTCCCCTGACAATATAACCTTGTGATGGCCATAACTCCAATACCCTTTGAGATATATTGATGGTACTTACAACTGTATACAAAGTTGAGACGGCACTTGATGCCTAAGAATCACAACTCTGGGCACTATGGTATTTGAGCTATCGCCCCTTCCAATATAACAGTATGACAACCTTGTGATCATCGTACCTCCAATACCCTTAGAGACATATTGATGGTACTTGATGCAGATGTAAATGGGCTTAAGCAGGTGTCATGCTCAAGAATTACCACTCTGGGTGCTTTGTTTTTGAGTTATCTCCCCTGACAATATAACCTTGTGATGGCCGTAACTCCAACACCGTTTGAGATATATTGAAGGAACTTGACGCAGTTGTATACAAGGCACAGAAGGGGTGTTGTGGTGTTTGAGTTATCTACCCTTCCAATATAACAGTATGACCACCTTGTGATCACCGTACCTCCAATACCCTTTGAGACATATTGGTGGTACTTGGTGCAGATGTAAATGGGCTTAAGCAGGTGTGTCATGCTCAAGAATTACCACTCTGGGTGCTCTGGTTTTCGAGTTATCTCCCCTGGCAATGTAACCTTGTGATGGCCGTAACTCCAACATCGTTTGAGATATATTGAAGGAACTTGACGCAGTTGTATTATTTTTTTTTTTTTGGGGGGGTTTGGGTTTTACGGCCCTTTCAAGATTATTTCACTCATATCGAGCCGATCGTTAATCAGAGGTGGGCGAAAACCGGAGTACCCGGAGAAAAACCACCATACCTTCCGTTGCAGAAATTGGCGTCTCACACGTGGCCCGAGCGAGGCTCGAACCTACGGCGGTGAGAGACCTAATGACTAAGAGTCAGCACTCTTATCCACTAGGCCACAGAGGCCCATAAACGCAGTTGTATTCAAGGCACAGAAGGGGTGTTGTGGTGTTTGAGTTATCTACCCTTCCAATATAACAGTATGACCAGCTTGTGTTCACCATATCTCCAATACCCTTTGAGACATATTTTAATGGTAATTTGTACAGAAATACATGAGCTTAAGCAGGCATGTCATGTGCAGGAACCACAATTCTGAGTTCTCCTGTTTTTTAGTTATCTCCCCTGACAGTATAATCTTGTGATGGCCATAACTCCAAAACTTTTGTGATATATTGCTGGTTTAATTCTGGTGCACTTTCTATTGGTGAACAATCTTCTGAAGGCCATATTGGCGTTTGCTCGGGGGATTTGCCATCTCTTCCGATGGCTATTTTTATTACACAAAATTAACCATTGCTTATCAACGAGGTCATATGATTGTCTTTTATATCAAAATTATAAACTTGTATAAATTTGGTATAATGCTAACAAAGTCTTACATAACACCAAGATTATAAATCTCATATGAAATGACCACTCATCTTGAATTCTATATTTTCAGAAATTTGTAACGACAGAGATGGCCCAGTCACTCTGGTATATATTCAAACATTCTACAGTTGACGCCCTAAGAATCACAGCTTTATCTGTAAGTGTTTACATGTACAAAATGTCTCTGTGCTTGTATGAGATACCCAAACAGATTATTTTAACCATGTCTTGAGAAAATTTGTTGTTTGCCATTGGTGTGTTGGTAAACAATTAACCCTTCTCTTGCTGAATATTCAGTTTAGCCACACCCATTTCTGAGTTTGAACCAATCAGATTACTTGATGTAATTTATTCCTACAAATTCATAAACTGAATGTCAAACAGTGTAGATCCTGATCAGATGGCTTCTTCAGAAGCCATCTGATCTGGATCTACACTGTTTGCAAAGAGGGAGTTGTCGTGAACAGCAGGATAGGAGTTAAGGTGTACCCAAAGATAGGTTTGTTAAGCAAAGACTATTGTTCTTTAACCCTTTTTGTACCAAATGGAATCTTCTTCCTTATATATGGCAGGAGTCCATTTTGAAATTCAGGGGTGAAGGTTGTTTTCTTTCAAACTTATTAGAAAAATAACTGCACTTTTTGCAAATAGTGTAGGCCCTGATCAGACGCAGCATTCTGCGGTGTCTGATCTTGACCTGCACTGTTTGTCAATTACCCGTTTTGGGGTTTCTGGCACAAAATGGGTTAAAATAAAAAAACAATCAACATGTATTGAAAAAAAATGGCTATTTGAAAAAAACTCAAGGGAGATAATCCGATAATTTTACAAATTCTGACTGTCTCTTTTAGCATAGTTATTAGATACTGAAAAAATAAAGTGTCTTGTTAGGTTCATGGCTTCTGGTCTTCAATGGTCTGCGCATCAGCAATGACAATTTCCGTGCAGATTCATGCCAGATAACAGTTGCTGTGGATTAAAAATCTTAACAAATTTCAATTTTATGCTCTTTGTAGCTCAGTTTATTTTCTTTCTGTGAAAAGTCTTTTTTTTTGTGAAATGCTAACCTGGAAACTCACAAGTTTACTGGTAAGTTTGTATCCTTTTATTTGTTTATTTATTATATTTTTTTATTTACTAAGTATACTGTTAAAAGCCTAGAAATTTAGGCATCTTGAGGATTTGCTGTAATTCTCCTAAAATTTTAATGGGTTTGTTTCGCGATCTAGCAAAGAGTCCAAAAAGTGGAGACGGAATGATAAACAGTGTAGACCCTGATCAGACTGCTCCTTTAGGAGCAGTCTGATCAGGGTCTGCACTGTTTGTGTGAAGACCCTGGTCAGGAGCAACATTCTGATTTGGGTCTAAACTGTTTGCTTTGGACTGTCTGCCCCAATACTTGGGATCATTAAGGTAGCTATACAAGGGCGTCTGCTATTGTTACAGGCTTTACACAGAATCACAAGTCACAACCCACAAGTGTTCCAGAGTGTGATAGATACTGTTGGACTCTCCACACTGTTGTCAGCACTCTCATTTGGTATCACAAGAATCCAGCAATCCATTGTCACCATGTTTGGAGCTCTCATTGCATCAGGGGTGTCACTTAACAGACTAATGCAAGATAAGGTTTGCTATCAATAATACAGAAAAAAAGAACTACAGATCAACCTCTATATAACACTGTTCATTACATCGTTTTGGATATTGTGTTTTTCTAGTATTTCAGTTTTGAATTCATTTTATCTCTATGCATTTTGTCAGTTTTGCCCAATATTAATTGCATTGTAACACCTTGACCCGATAAATATATGCTATCTCGGGACAAAGGAGCTTTATCAGGTCAATGTGACATTGCAATTTAATGAACTGGACTACTGGAAAAATTGGCAATAATGTTAGAGTGTACAGGGGGATTAACTGATAAATAGAATACCAGATTTGTGTCATTTGATATCAAGTTTCTCAGGCTTGGCTTAGAGAACGTGTGTAGAATTGCTTGGCAAGCCTTGAGATTCTACATGTGTTCTCGAAGCCTTGCTTGATATCTAAAGACACAGATCTGGTATACTCGGTTTACAGGGTTTGTTTCGTTTGTCATTGCCAAACATAGGCGATTCTAATGAGTACACACAGCATACATTTTGCAAGATAAAGGACGAAAATATCCTAAATGTTTCCCTTCACTATTTCTTATGTAGAGACATTCCCTAGGAACTCCAGAATGGGTTCGACTCAGCCATGGTAAACAAGCCATCGGTGTTCGAATTATCGAAGTTCTACTGTAGTACATTTACTACACTAATGGTATAACTAGAAGGCATCCAAATGAAGGTGCCATATCAAGTAAGAATATTGAGCAGGATTTTTTTCCTTAGATTCTGTTGTGTATTTCTAATGATTCTGACAGTATTTATAGGTGTATTATAAAGCATTAAAACTATCTGATGTGATAGAAACATTTTTACATCTCCAGTAGCAATAACTGGGACATATTGTTTTTGCTGTGTCTGTTTATCTGTTTGTCTGTTAGTTGGACAACTTTAAAATTGGTCATAACTTTTGAACCATTTCAGATACAGCCTTTTATGTTTGGCATGCTTAAAAGATATCCCTAAATTTTCCTTGTGTAGCTTCCCGAACTTGTGTTTAACTCCCAATGGCTCAAATTAATTGTGTCTGTAATGAATTTCCATAGTCCCAAGATAGTTTGATTTGTTTGTTTTGGAGTTTAACAGCCCAGTCAACACAAATTTAGGTCATTTTTGAGCCGGTCAGTTTACCTATCCCCGCTTCTTCCTGGGCAGGCTTATACGTAAGCGGTTAACCAATACAGTGCACATTCTTTCACCAGAAACTGACAACTGCCCTTCTTGAATCAGCGGAACGGAGAGAATGACTGTAGAAAAGATTTCATGATCAGTCTCCACGAAAGAATGTGGCCGACCCTGGCAGGTTTCGAACCTGCATCCTCCTAATCACCAGTCAGACGCCCATCCGACTGAACGGCCGAGCCGACTGAGTGACCGAGGCCGGCGCCAAGATTGTTTGAGTCATTGAAATTTGACTGTGATTTCAAAATATGATGAAGTTTTATATGGTATTTTTTTTCTAGGATTTTCTTCTGAAGATTATGCGACTATTAGAAAGTCCGTCAACAGTGATACGAGCAAAAGGTTTCATCGTTCTACATGCACTGGTTAAAAATAACCATGATGCTCTCCTTAACAGCTGTCAACTCAGGTATGTTGAACTGTCCAATAGTGTAATTACTAATTTTAGGGAATCATAACTGCTTAAGGCATGCAAAACAAAAAAGTTCTATAATGTGTATGTCTGGCTAAGACTGATTAGTCATTTTTGCTGTTCTTGAAGGTAAGAATTTCATCAGAGATATAAAGCCTATTGGAAGGGCATTTTTTTTTAAGGAAAGCAGTCAGAAAGTAAAGTTGTGAAAAAAAACGGTAGAAAATGTGTTTAAGGTTTCCCTTATTATCCCCTCGCAACAACGTTGTGACTGGGATATAGCGTCAGTGCCATGTGTCCGTGTGTGTGTTTGTGTGTGTGTTAGTCCCATGGAAAGACGATTTTCAAGGTCAAGGGTCAAACGTCAAGGTCACAATGAACTTGACCATTAAAACCTTGGGAACAGAATACCAGACACAGTTATCCTCATAGACACTTCAAACCTTCCACAAATGTTCCTCATAGAAATTAAAGACGATGAACTCTATTGATTTTCAGGGTCAAGACACAGTTATCCTTGTAGAAACTTCAAACCCTCCACAAATGTTTCCCATTGAAAGACGATGAACCCTATTGATTTCAAAGGTCAAGGTCACAATAAACTTGATCTTTAAAAACCTTGTGAACAGGATAGAAGACACAGTTATCATCGTAGAAGCTTCAAGCCTTCCATAAACGTTCCCCATGGAGAGACAATGAACCCTATTGACTTTCAAGGTGAGGGTCACAATGGACTTTACCTTAAAAACCTTATGAACAGGATAGAATAGTTATCATTGTAGAAGCTTCAAACCTTCATGTTGATGAATGGTATGCAGTTGCCAGGGGATGCTACGCTTGCGTTGCCTTGTTGTCACTCATTTTCCTCTTATTTGCAGGCTTGTGATGTACATAGAGCGTGACAGCCGAAGACAGACTCCGAGAGATACGAAAACTGACTCGGCAGAAAGTTTTGAATATCTCAACAGATGTCTTGATATCTTGCTGAATTACATCACAGATTGTGTACCCACCATTATGAGTAAGTTTTTGGCATAAATCTGCTCTGCTTTCAGGAATATTTTAGCTTCGCAATTTTTACCACTACCTACATACATACTCTTTGATGTCATCTGAGATCTATGTTTACACATACCCAAGATAAAACAAGTATTCATACACAGTGCCACTATATAGATAGTGAAAAGAACTGTGTTTCATTCTGCAACAAAAACACTGGGTGGCTAAGCCTAAAAAAACATTGTTTCATGATGTTTTAAGATGTCATTTGTACATGTAATTTCTTAGAGGTTAACTGTTTGATTGTTGCTGTTTAAATGGAACAAACTTTTGATGTGTTTCGCAACGACTTTGATCAGAATGTTCAGGCTGTTCTGAATCTTTACTAGTTGCACTGTAGGTTTTGTCGTGTGCTGGCTTATTTACTAGTTCACCATGTAATATCAGCCTTGTATCATATGACATCATTGATATGTAGTGGATAACGTTGTGTCATAAACATCATATGACCATACATTTAATAACACTTTGGTGGCATTAAGTAATGTCATGATGACGTCCATGTCAGCCATGCTTTTATTTTTTTTTTAAATTTGGATTTATAGGTGATATAATCCAATTTAAAGTGGTCTTATGATAAACAGAATCTTACCCTCATGGTCATTTCATATGAAATTTATGAAACTCACCAAGTGCTCGTTTAGGCTCCTCAGCTACACAGTCTAGCAAGGGTTTTGAAGTTTATGATGTAATGTAGACACTGAAGCCATTGCATTATCCATGGAGGGAACACAAACATGCTGATCAGACTGTACAGATGTTCAGACAAATTTGCACCTTTGTTGTTTGCAAATGCTATAAAATAGGTTTTCCCAAAATGAGGCCCGCACATTACGATAACACACCCATGCGACATTCTGCATTTTTCATATCTCCAAAATGGTTACTTTTATGATGTAAATCTGTGATATTTTACTTATTTACACTTCAAACATAGGTTGTGGGTGCTCATTAGAACGAGTACCCACAACCTATGTAACAGAGCATAAATAAGAAAATTAATGTATAGCCCTAAACCCCAGTTTTCTATACATAAAGTGGGGTTTAGGCGTGGTGGTGGGGGTTGGGGATGTTCATTTCACGGACTTGGTCACCGTCATGTGATGTTCTGTTCAGAGTCCCTTCTCCTATTTTTTCAGGTGATATTTTATCATCTCTAGAGGCTGTCTCAGGAAGAAAACACCCCAACACAGTGCAGGCTAAACAGCTGAAGAATTCTCTCCCATTAATACATATTTTCATGCATCTAGTCACAAGTCAGGTAAGAAACAAAGTAAATAAGGAGATAAAGTATTCAAAATTATCATTGAGGGATTTAAATCAGCAGTTTTACGGTCAGCACCACACAAGTGGAGCAGTAAAACATAATTTTTATACCCCCGGCATACGCAGTATGCCATGGGGGTATATAGTTTTCCTGTTTTCTGTGTGTGTGTTCGTGTTTGTGTGTGTGTGTTTTTGTATCTGTTAACATTTTCGTGTCCGCTCCATAACTTTTAAACCGCTTGACATATTTTCATGAAACATCACATAAATATTAAACACCATGAGATGACGTGCAGAACACATGAACCGTAACTCTTGCTTTTCTACTTTCAGAGTTATTGCCCTTTGTATGTTTTAACTTGCATTTTCGTGTCCGCTCCATAACTTTTCAACCGCTTGATATATTTCATGAAACTTCACATAAATGTTAAACACCATGAGACGACTTGCAGAACACATGAACCGTAACTCTTGCTTTTCTACTTTCAGAGTTATTGCCCTTTGTATGTTTTAACTTGCATTTTCGTGTCCGCTCCATAACTTTTCAACTGCTTGATATATTTTCATGAAACTTCACATAAATGTTAAACACCATGAGACGACATGCAGAACACATGAACCGTAACTCTTGCTTTTCTACTTTCATAGTTATTGCCCTTTGAATGTTATAACTTGCAATTTTTACCATACACTTGTTTGACCGTTTGAAATAATTTCATGAAACTTCAAACAAATGCAAAGCACAATAATAGGATGGGCGAGTTCGACTTTCAAGGTCATGACCTCAAGGTCAAGGTCACTGTGGCTATTTTTTGAAAAACTTCGTCATCGCTCCAGCGCCTACATTTCTTCACCAATTTCAATATTACTTCACACAAATGTTCTTTATGACAATATTTCGAGCGAGTTTCACTTTCAAGGTCATGACCTCAAGGTCACTGTGGCTATTTTTAGAAAAAATTTGTCATCGCTCTAGCGCCCACATTACTTCACTAATTTCAATATAACTTCACACAAATGTTCCTTATGATACTATCTCGAGCGAGTTCCACTTTCATTCTCCTGATCTCAAGGTCAAGGTCACTGTGGCTGTTTTTAGAAAAAATGTTGTCATCGCTCTAGTGCCTTTATTTCTTCACCGATTTCAATATAACTTCAAACAAATATTGCTTATGACAATATCTCGAGCGAATTCAACTTTCAAGGTCGTGACCTCACTGTCAAGGTCACTGTCACTATTTTTAGAAAAACTTTGTCTTTGTCATGGCTCTAGCGCCTACATTTCTTCACCAATTTCAATAAAACTTCACACAAATGTTCCTTATGACACTATCTCGAGTGAGTGTGACGTTCATGCTCATGACCTCAAGGTCAAGGTCACTGTGGCTATTTTTTGGAAAAACGTCATCGCTCTACTGCCTTTATTTTTCATCAATTTCAATATAACTTCACACAAATGTTACTTATGACAATATCTTGAGCGAGTTCGACTTTCAAGGTTGTGGCCTCACTGTCAAGGTCACTGTAGCTATTTTTAGAAAAATTTTGGCATCGCTCTAGCGCCTGCATTTCTTCACCGATTTCAATATAACTTTACACAAATGTTCTTTATGACAGTATCTCGAGCGACTTCCACTTTCAAGGTCAAGGTCACTGTGGCTATTTTTAGAAAAACTTTGTCATCATTCTAGCGCTTACATTTCTTCATCGATTTCAATATAACTTCACACAAATGTTCTTTATGACAGTATCTCGAGCGACTTCCACTTTCAAGGTCAAGGTCACTGTGGCTATTTTTAGAAAAACTTTGTCATCATTCTAGCGCTTACATTTCTTCACTGATTTCAATTTAACTTCACAAAAATGTTCCTTATGACAATACCTCGAGCGAGTTTGACTTTCCAGAGGTCAAGGTTCTGTGTCTATTTTTAGAAAAAACATTGTCGTCACTCTAGCGACAACATTTCTTCACTGATTTCAATTTAACTTCACAAAAATGTTCCTTATGACAATACCTCGAGCGAGTTTGACTTTCAAGGTCAAGGTCACTGTGGCTAGTTTCAGAAAAACTTTGTCATCGCTCTAGCGCTTACATTTCTTCACCGATTTCAATATAACTTCACACAAATGTTCCTTATGGCAATATCTCGAGCGATTTCAACTTTCAATGTCAAGGTCACTGTGGCTATTTTTAGAAAAACTTTGTCATCGCTCTAGCGCCTATATTTATTGATGGATTTTAAAAGAGCTTCACACAAATGTTTCTTATGATAATATCTAATAATTTGACTTTCAAGGTCATGGCCTCAAGGTCAAGGTCACTGTGTAATCGCTCTGCCGCCTACATTTATTAACAGATTTTAATATAACTTCACACAAAAGATGCTTATGATAATATCTCGAGCAAGATCTACTTTCAAGGTCATGGCCTCAACTCAAGGTCACTATGGCTATTTTTAGAGAAACATTGTCATCACTCTAGAACCTACATTTATTGATGGATTTTAAAACTCTGTGTGTGTTTGTGTGTATGTTAACATTTTCGTGTCCGCTCCTTAACTTTTAAACCGCTTGACATATTTTCATGAAACTTCACATAAATGTTAAACACCATGAGATGACATGCAGAACACATGACCCATAACTCTTGCTTTCCTACTTTCAGAGTTATTGCCCTTTGAATATTATAACTTGCAATTTTTACCATACACTTGTGTCCGCTCTGTAACTTTGAAACCGTTTGAGATAATTTCATGAAGCTTCAAACGAGTGTAAAGCAAGATAATAGGATGGGCATAACACAAGAACCATAACTCTTGTTTGCATACATTACAAATTATTTTCCTTTGAAGATAGTAAATTATATGTCTGTTAACATCTTCGTGTCTTCTCCATTACTTTTAAACGGCTTGACATATTTTCATGAAACTCCACACGAATGTTGAACACCATGAGATGACATGCAGAACACATGAACCATAACTCTTGTTTTCCTACTTTCACAGTTATTGCCCTTTGAATATTGAAAATGGCCATTTTATGGAATATGGCCTGCATATGCAAAGAAACTTTTGACATTGCTATTTTCAGCTGAGGCGATGGCACTGGCCGGGGGTATACGTGCCACACTGGGCACTTTGTCTAGTTGTTTATAAAATCAACAAGTACCTCCACAAACAACAATTTTCAATGCCGGTATCCCAATTTTAATGTGCTTTTTAAGTCACTGGTAATGATGGCAGGGACATGCTATTTTTGTCAGTCTGTTTGTTGGTTTGTTTGTTGATTGGACAACTTAAACATTGGTCATAACTTTTGAACCATTTGAGATAGAGCCTTTATATTTGGCATGTTGGTTCCTTGTGACAAGGGTTTCCCACTCATACAAAAGATTTTGACAGTGACCATGACCTATGACATACTTTAAAGAAAAATCTGACCTTGGCCCGGGGACATGTTCATATTTCACAAACACATCCTTCTTGTGACAATTGTAAGGTTTAAAAAATGTAGATTTTGGCCAAACACTGTAAGAGTGGTCAGCCAGTGGAAAGTGATGCTACTTGAATATACCCCTGGCATACAGAGTATGCCATGGGGGTATATAGTTTTCGTCTTTTCTGTGTGTGTGTGTCTGTCTGTCTGTTAACATTTCCGTGTCCTCTTTATAACTTTTAAACTGCTCGATATATTTCATGAAACTTCACATAAATGTTAAACACCTTGAGACGACGTGCAGAACACATGAACAGTAACTCTTGCTTTCCTACTTTCAGAGTTATTGGCCTTTGAATATTGAAAATGGCCATTTTTACCATTCACTTGTGTCCGCTCTGTAACTTTCAAACCGTTTGTGATAATTTCATGAAACTTCAAACAAATGTAAAGCACAATAATAGGATGGGCAGAACACAAGAACCATAACTCTGGTTTGCATGCTTTATGAATTATTTCTCTTTGAACATACTTGAATTATTTCTCTTTGAACATTATAGTAAATTATGTGTCTGTTAACATCTTCTTGTCCGCTCCATAACTTTTGAACGGCTTGACATATTTGCATGAAACTTTAAGCAACTGTTAAACACCATGAGATGACATGCATAACACATGAACCATAACTCTTGCTTTTTTACTTTCAGAGTTATTGCCCTTTGAATATTATAACTTGCCATTTTTATCATACACTTGTGTTTGCTCTAACTTTAAAACCGTTTGAGATAATTTCATGAAACTTCAAACAAATGTAAAGCAAGATAATAGGATGGGCAGAACATAAGAACCATAACTCTTGTTTGCATACATTATGAATTATTTCCCTTTGAAGATAGTAAATTATGTGTGTTAACATCTTTGTGTCTTCTCCGTTACTTTTAAACGGCTCGACATATTTTTATGAAACTCCACACGAATGTTGAACACCATGAGATGATATGCAGAACGCATGAACCATAACTCTTGCTTTCCTACTTTCAGAGTTATTGCCCTTTGAATATTGAAAATGGCCATTTTTACCATACACTTGTGTCCGCTCTGTAACTTTCAAACCGTTTGAGATAATTTCATGGTTTCTTTGGCTCATGTTTTACTGATGGCTGTAGCCAGGGGTATTAGTGAGCATATGCTCATTTGATTATCTAGTTATGTCAGGTTTTCGACAGTCTGTCACAGAATAATTGGTCTCAAATTTTATATGGTATCCAATCAGGTATTGCATTAGGTTTGCAAGTGCATTAGAACTCAATGATGTCCTCATCATGAAAACAAGATGAAATCTCGTGAGTTTCAAGCCTACTTGCTAATCAGTACCCAGTTGTTCAAAGCATTGTGAGCTTAACAAGCTCATATGAGACCAAAATATTAATTGTTCTGGTAAGTACAATATCTGTTACTCTGGTTTTTTTGCTGAAAAAAATGTGATTAACAAAAGCTACTTACATTTTTTTTCCAAAAAAGAAATTATAGCATATTTTTCAGTGTTTGCTGGCCCTTTAATGGATGAAGACTGTATGCAGCCAGATTTGTGTCTGGTGGACCAACTAATATTAGGTGGTCAGTTTTGGTGTTCAGTTTATTCTCTAGATTGAAAATACCGTAAAAATCCTAAAAGTTTGGACACTTTGAGAACTTTCTGTAATACTCATAAAATTTAAAAAATTTGTTTCATGATCAAGCAATGAGTCCTAAAGTGCAGACAGAATGGCAAATGATGTAGACCCTGATCTGAGTCTGCACTGTTTGCTTAGGCCTGTCTATCCCAATACAAGGGATCATTAAGTTATAAATAATCCATAGAGTATTTGTACTGGCTAGTTTGACTGGATCAGTTCTAAATATTTTTGAAGATTTCAAAAAACAAGTGACAATCTATATTTTTCAGGGAAATTAAGGTTGACACTACATGTGAATGGACAGACAGTTCACATATAATCTCAAGCCTTAATTCATATGTAATGTCAAGCTTTAATATTTCTGCAAAATAAGAAAAAAAAATGCTTTGGAACGGTGAGTAATACTTGAAAGGTGCCTAATTATGAAACATCAGATAATATAAAAATTGGTGGACCCTTTAAAAAAGTGTTTGACCAGGAGATGTTGAGGTAACCTAGTCCTGTACACCAACAGATGTTTGAACTTTTAGGAAAACCTGTTTGTGTATTGCCAGATTAAATGTCTTTGACATTTGCATGTCTCTTCCATATTTTAATTTCCCAACTTTGTTTTTCTAGGTATTCCGCCCAAAGGTTGTGAACGTAGACTTTGTAAAAAGCCTGTCATCACTGTTGACTCATGTGAAAAAGATAGAGGGAGGAGATACCAATATTGAATCAGCTAGTGGTATGTATATTGCTTGGGGAGTTAAATGGAATGGCACACTCAAGAGAGACAACTCTTTCAAAATTACTTTTGTCTTCAGTAAGATTTTAGGTCTTCTCTTTAAGGAAAGAATTTGCTCCTTAGGAGCTACTCTTTAAGGAAAGAATTTGCTCCTTAGGAGCTACTCTTTAAGGAAAGAATTTGCTCCTTAGGAGCTACTCTTTAAGGAAAGAATTTGCTCCTTAGGAGCTACTCTTTAAGGAAAGAATTTGCTCCTTAGGAGCTACTCTTTAAGGAAAGAATTTGCTCCTTAGGAGCAAATTCTTTCCTTTAAGAGTAGACTCCTTTTAAAGGGCCACCATTTCAGAAAATGTAAGGGGAAGTAAAGGAAGGTGCCACACTCATAATTTGCCTTGATGCTTTCACCCCACATGTTTCCAAAGTGGACTGTTCCTATCTTGAATTTGAACAAATCCATTTTTGCAAACTTGGCGGTTAATCAAATTCACTTACAGGATGGCAGTTGATGTAGATCCTGATGAGACAGCTTATTCTTGCACACCAGACAAGGAAATCCGTGATTTTACCCTGGGATAGAAATTTATGTTCTGACCCTGGTGTTCCGACCCCAAATTGAATATAATCGCGTGTTTGATAAATGCACTGGTTGATTACAACCTCATGCGCGGCAGCGTCATGCGTGACGTCACTAAACATTCCTGTTGTGTCATCACAAAATGGAGGACGTCGGTAACCGAAGTGACAGCAGCATTAAACATTTGCAATAGAAATGGAAGGTATGCAAGAAAAAGAATCCAATATGGGTGTGAGGGGTGGATAGAAAAATCTGTCCCTCGGGATCACTGTCCGGCATCACTCGGCAAGCCTCGTGATGCCGGACAGTGTCCCTCGGGACGGATTTTTCAATCCACCCCTCACACCCATATAAGATTCTTATATTATTAGCCATCTCTTTTAGATCTTCATTATTTGAAGAGGTACCTCTGGGCCTGTCTGCAGGGCTGAAAAGTTTAGGGTCAATTAAGACATTTGGGTATTGAGTAGTCAAATATATTCTATAAAAGGGTTATCATTTGGAAGCAAAGAATGCACCACAGAACTCAAAAGTATGGAGTGTACAGTTTCTGGGCCAGACTAGCTAGTTTCGGCCAATTAGGCCTCATCAGTGACCCTCAAATATTTTCAAGGTTCCACAATGGAATCAAAGGACAAGAAAATATAAATCACACTATGATGAAGGGCAGGTAGACTTTTTACGGCCACCACAATGATGAAGGGCAGGTCTTATTTTGTCGAAACAATTTAAGAAATATATACTTTGCTAGTCATGTTTCAAGACATTTCTTGTTGTCTAAAATTTCAAGACTCATTACGATGACACGCCCGTGCGTCATAGTGCAATTTTTTACATCTCCAAAACGGTCAATTTCCTGATGAAAATTTGTGATATTATCCTTATTTGTACTCAAAACATTGGTTGTGGGTGCTCGTTAGAGTTTTTTTTATTTTAGGTTTAACATTCCCGTCAACACTATTGAGGTCATTTTGGAGATGTTGCAACCAATTTTGTGGGACTTTTACCCGGCAGTGGGATGAAATGACATCTCAAGCCCTGTCACCCAATGAAATCAATAGGGTTTATAAGCATAGACGGACTGACTCACACTGCTTTGCCTGGGCACACTTAGATCCTCTAAGCGGTTTACCAGTACTCGTGTATGGTCGGTTTCAGCTCTGCGTGGAAGCATCATGCAACCCATCTATTTCTTCAAGCTCCGATGGGTGGGGTCCTAGGTTCTAACGAGTACCAACAACCTATGTATAGGAGCAGAAATAAGGAAAATAATGTACATCCCCGTAAACCCCTGTTTTCTCTATATAAAGTGGGGTGTAAAGGGTGTTCATTTCACGGACTTGTTAGCATGATGTGTTAGTCTGTGAAGCTGAGCAGGCCAGTGTGTATCGGCAAACCCTGAAATTAGGTTTCCTATTGATGGGGCTTGTGTAATGTTTAACCCTTGAAGTGCTTATCACAACTTTTAGATGAAATTTTCAAAGTTTTTGTTTTTTCGTAAATTTTAAGAGGACAATAAGACTTGACATTATTTAAGTACCAGGGTCTACTGATAATGAAATAACAGGCCTTTTTTCTCTGATATAGAAGAAAAAATTTGATTGCCGTCTGCTCCAGATATTTTTATAGCTTTTGAAGGGTTTACATATATTTCTTCCGGAGAAGAAAGAGTAGATGAGTTAGACTGCTTTCTAACAAGGTTATGGGTTTTCACTTTACCTCTTAAGATCCCATGAAAAACCACATCTGAAAATGGCATCTGTTTATGTAGTCTTGTGCATCTTGCAAACTTTTCAACCATATTTGTTTTGTATACCAGCAAACAGTGTGGACCCTACAGGAGCTGTCTGATCTAGGTCCACACTGTTTGCAGAAATGACTTTAAAAGTACACAGCAGGCGACAAAGCTGACAACAATTGTTTTGATTGGCATCTTATGGATTGATTGGCATCTTATGGATTGATTGGCATCTTATGGGTTGATTAAATGGCATCTTATGGGTTAATTAAAATGCTATCTTCTCTTACTCATCATACTGTATACTGTGAAGTGATTCATAAAAATTTCAGCTCTAGCTGTGGATTGTTGAGTAATAAATCACAGTTTGGAGGTCATTTCTGAAATAGATCAAACAAATTTGAGTGATTTGTCTACAACTGCCCTACAAATTGTGATTTTTTACTCAACAATGCAAACACTAAGAGCTGATCTGTTTTGATTCTAACTCCAAAGATCGACAAGAATTTTTTTTTTTTGTTTCCTTCAAAGTCTCCTAACTTTTTGCCATAGTTTAATAGAAGAAATTCCACTTACACTATTGATTATAACATTCATTTTTAGTCATTTTCTGACATTTTTTATACAAGAAAATGATGTTAAACTGTCTAACATGAAAGATTTTGTGAGTGACATCATGAAAAGATGTCTTTTCACATCATGCTCTTCCAAGCAGTGATTTGTTGTGCAGTGATTTGTTGATTTGTTTGATTTGAGGTTTAACATCCCAGTCAACACTGTAAAGGTCTTTTTGGAGATGTTGCTTCCAGTTTTGTGGGACTTTTACCCAATACTGAGATAAAATGACATCTCAAGCCCTGCCGCCCATTGAAACCAATAGGGTAACTAAGCATGGATGGGTCCGACTCGCACCGCTTTGCCTGGGCAGGGCTTAGATCTTCTAAGCGGTTTACCAGTACTTGTGTGCGGGTCGGATTCAGCTCTGCGTGGAAGCATCATGCAGTCCATCCATTTTTTCAAGCCCCGATGGGCGGGGGCCGCAGTGATTTGTTGAAGGATAAACCATATTTCCTTTCTGTTACACAGGTAGGTGTACTGAATTAGAAAATATCAGTTCAAAGAATTGGAAGTATTTCTTTCATCATATGAATAAGTCCGTGAAATGAGCACCCCTCTAAACCTTATATTGAGAAAACTGAGGTATATGGGGGTATACACTATTTTTTTTCTAATTTCTGCTCCAAGACATAGGTTGTGGGTACTCTTTAGAACCGCCTCAATGAGGCGGTTCAGAACCGCCTCAATGAGGCGGTTCTAATGAGCACCCACAACCAGTTTGCAAATATCAGATTTTCATCAGAAAAGTAGCCATTTTGGCGATGTGAAAAAATGCACTTAGTCGGTGTGTTATAGTAATGGATATCCTGATGCTTGCAGTTATACTGTGGGTGTTTTTGTGAGAGTTACTTGGGTGTTCATTATACTCTGTTGTTAATGGAGTGGATGAGTAGTACATCTACCTATGTAAGCCTCGTGAGAAAACTGTATGATCATGGTCAATTCATATTGTATCAAACAATAAATAAAATAAATGCTGTATATAATTTTCACAGAGAAACAGAAAGGTATATTTAATAAATCATATTGTTTGCAGTGTAATCAGAGATTTTTAGCTCACTAGAGCCGAAGGCTTCAGGGGAGCTTATAGTGTAGGCAGTGGTCCGCCGTCCGTCATTAGTGTCCACGTCTGCGTCGGCTGGCATCTATGTCAACAATTTAAAATGACATCTATTCTGAAACTACTTTGCCAGTTGAAACCAAATTACATGTGGAACCTCAATGGGAAGGGGGAACGAAAGTTTGTTCCAAAAGATTGTGTCACATGGCCAATATGGCCACCATGCCCATATATGGTAAAAATCTTTAAAAATCTTCTTCTCAGGAACCAATTGGCCAATGACCTTGAATCTTGATATGCAGCATCAGGGACTACTAAGTTTGTTCAAATGATGATGTTTGGTTGACCTTGACCGGTTTTATGTCAAGGTCAAATCTGGTGACTCATGTATGGAAAAAGGCAAACAGTTGATTTTCTGTTTGCATGGTAGCCTGTGGCATCAGAAATGATATTTGCAACCACCTTAATGGAAATTAATCAATTCCAAAGTTCAAGGTCATTTATTGACCTTTGTCCTGGATGGCTCAGAATCAGTATTTTTATCTTCTTCTCCACTTAAACTGCTGCGTTGATTGAAACCAAATTACATGTGGAGCCTCTTTGGGAAGGGGGAGAGAAAGTTTGTTTGTAAGGACTGGGTCACATGACCCACATGGTGGCCATGCCCATATATGGTAAAACCCATCAAAAATCTTCTCAGGAACCAAATGGCTGATGATGTTGAAACTTGGTATGCAGCATCCGGGACTGGGGCCCTACCTAATTTGTTCAAATGATGACCTTTGGTTGACCTTGACCTGTTTTATGTCAAGGTCAAATTTGGTCACTTAGACATTTGTAAGGGGAAAAAAAGGCAAAACAGTGGATTTTACTGATTGCATGGTAGCCTGTTGCATCAGAAATATTATTTGCAATCAGCTGATAGGAAGTTAATCAATTCCAAAGGTCAAGGTCATTACTGACCTTTGTCTTTGATGGCTCAGATTCAGTTTTTTATCAACTAACACTGCTGGGTTGATTGAAACCAAATTACATATGGAGCCTCTATGGGAAGGAGGAATGAAAGTTTGTTCATAAGGACTTGGTCACATGACCAAAATGGCCACCATGCCCATATGTGGTAAAATCCATTTAAAATATTCTCCTCTGGAACCCAACGAAGAATGACGTTCAGACTTGGTATATAGCATTAGGGACTTGGGTCCTACCAAGTTTGTTCAAATGATGACCTTTGGTTGACCTTGATCTGTTTTACATCACGGTCAAATTTTGGTCGCTGATGCATTTGTATCGAAAAAAGGAAAAACAGTGATTTTCTGATTCTGATGAGTCTGTGGCTTCATAATTGATATTTGCAATCATCTGAATGGAAGTTTATCAATTCCAAAAGTCATTTACAAGTCTCGCTACTTTGGACATCTCCTTCCTGATGCCGGGGACTTCCGTGGAGGATGGGCCATATTTGCTGACGTTGGCTTGGTGGGGGACGCTTATAAGTCCTAGGGTAGGTGTCTTCTGCCTGATGCCTCCAGCTGACATGTCTCATCAGCTACGTCGGTCAGTGTGTGCTCGGAGGGGGATGTTCTGTGTTAGCCGGGTCTGGTCCATCATCCGTTTCGGTATCAGAACTTTGGGGTTGAGACACACTGATGAAGATTAAATATCAGAAAGGCCTCTGTGTCACTAAATTTGGTATAGTTACGCCTTAATTACTGACCTTTGTCCTGGATGACTTAGATTCAGTATTTTTATCTTCTCCACTAAAACTGCTGTGCTGATTGAAACCAAATTACATGTAGAGCCTCTATGGTGATGAGGCAATGAAAAGTTTTTTGCGGGATTGTAGTCAGATGACCAAGATAGGTGCCATGCCTGTATACGGTATAAACCACATGACCTCTGGTGAGCTTAGTGGCCCATGGGCCTCTTGTTCTTGTAGTATGCTATGCTAGTAGAACTATTGTGAGTACCTCTACTCCTCTTTCTCATAGTTTGAGATATTTATCTTATTTCTGCACAAAAACACATGATGTTGTTCGTACTTGATCAAAGTGCCTCACTGAGGCGCTTCTTTTGAGTACCCAGAACATACATTTTCATGCAGAAATAAGAAAATTAATTTGTGGATACCCCCTCTTATCAGGGGAATGGATACATTTTCAAGGGTGGCAACTGTTAAAAAAAAACATAATGTAGCCCTTACCAGTAAGGTCTGCTCCCAAGGGAAAGAATTTGCTCCTGAGGAGCAGGTCCAGATCTCAAAGGGTCTCAGTTTATAGAAAAACAAACAAAATCTCATGAAAGTAGGTTCCCTTATAAAAGATGGCAGCAAAATATATAGAGGATCTTACATGAGTGTTTGTGTATTATTGAATATATTAAATGAGTTGAGGAAAAGTGATAAAATGTGAGGCTTTGCAGAGCATTTTATGATTAATATTTCTCAAGTTCAATAAATTCAATAATACATGAGCACAAATGCAAAATTCTATACATGTATATCATATGACATTTAAAATGAATTTTATTCACGTTTTACAAAAATGTCAATATTCTGCCATTAGTACACTTGACTTTGTTAAGGGCGTCAGACATGTAACATTACAGGGTGTATCTAACTGATTTGCATATTTAATCCACTAGTGGATTACCGAATTTATTACACGGCTTTATTTCATTCTTAGACATGATGTCATATGATAAACCTGCTTATTCTTCCCCATAAAGCCTGACTTGACAATGTTTAAATTGGTTTTGTATAATTAGAATGTAGTTTTTAGCTCACCTGAGTGGGCCGAAGGCTCAAGTGGAGCTTACAGGATGGTTGTCCCTCCGTCGTCCGTCCACACTTTTGAGCAGCTATATCTCTGCAGCCTGCAGGCTGATCTCAATCATTTCTCATCTGTAGCATGCCTCTGGTTTTACAGCCTTTTTGGCATACAAAATCTGTAAAGATTTTCTTTATAAACAAAAACACACAAAAAAATTGTTTGTTTGTGCTGAGGTTTTATGTCCCCATCAACACTATTAAGGTCATTTTGAGCCATAGCAAAATAAAAAGTGGAAGAATCAAATCAACCAAGCTACTCATCCATTTGGCTGGACACATTCTTCTGTCTTTTTGAAGAATCTATCTAGTTACATTGTGGCTTGTATGCACTGACAAATGTTTAAAATCCTTATCCTGCTGAACATGACAACCACTATCTTTGCAAACACTGTAGATCCAGATCAGATGGCATCTTGGAAGAAACCATCTGATCAGTTGCAAACAGTGTACATCCAGATCAGATGACTTCTGAAGAAGCCACTTGATCAGGATCTACACTATTTTTCATCAGTTTTCGAATTCAATTGAATAGAATATATTAAGTAATTTGATTGGTCTATAGTCAGGAATGGGTGTTGCAAAATCATGTATTCAGCAGAAATAGGGTTAATTTAGACTGATAGGAAGCTTTATCAGTTACCCTCTATATTAATTGCAGTGTAGCACATTGACCTGATAAAGATATGCTATCTCAGGACAAGTGAGCTTTATCAGGTCAACGTGACATTGCACTTTTATGAATGAACCGGGCTACTAGAAAAAATGGAAAATATTAGACAAAATGGGAAAATTACTTGAAAAAAAAAATGATAGGAAAAAATACGGTCAGCTGAAACAAAATACATCGACCTGCAGAATGTTCCGACGCACTGAGGACCACCGATAACTGATCGTAAATTGCAAATTTAAGAGTGTACAAGGGGGGGAACTGATAAAAAGAATACCAGGTGGGTGTCATTTGATATCAAGTTTATCAGGCTCGGCTTCGAGAACGCATGTAGAATCGCTTGGCAAGCCTCGCGATTCTACAAGCGTTCTCGAAGCCTTGCCTGATGAACTTGATATCAAAAGACACACACCTGGTATTCTCTATTTCTTTCATAGCTTCATGCTTGACAAAGCTGTCAACCTGGGACCAGTTGTTCAAAGCATCATTAGCTTAACGAGCTCGTTTGTGGTCAAATTGTTAACTCTTCTAGCAAGTACAATATCGTAAATTTTGGTATTTTTGCTGAAAAAATGTGAGCAGCTTTTTTCAGCAATAATTTCAGCATATCTGCCATATTTAATGATCAAAGTTTTAACGATACGTTAACTAACGACATCGTTAGTTTTGAACAACTGGCCCCTGTTGGCTTAGCACCACTGCTTTGGGCCGATCTGAGAAAGCCCAGTAAATGAGCCAGAAGAAGAAGAAACCTACAACAAGACTTGAGCAACTAACAAGCACTCTGATCAGTCTGCACATTCTC
The DNA here is from genome assembly GCA_963580285.1 of Lucinisca nassula. Lineage (NCBI taxonomy): Eukaryota > Metazoa > Mollusca > Bivalvia > Lucinida > Lucinidae > Lucinisca > Lucinisca nassula. The sequence goes on along the minus strand of OY757026.1, from coordinate 62,781,847 downwards.
CCACTATGGCAAAAGTTGTAGTTTATCAGTTACCCCCTATATTAATTGTATTGTACCACCTTGACCTGATAAAGATATGCTATCTCAGGACAAGTGAGCTTTTTCAGGTCAGTGTGACATTGCAATTTTATGATAGAACCAGGGTCCTGGAAAAATTGGCAAAAAATGTTATTTTTACTGGAAAAATTGAAAAAATTATATAAAAATATCATCGGAAAAATTACAGTCAGACGATACTAAATATATGGACAGTTTATTGCACTCCGGAATCTTAGAATGCACTGAGGACAATCGATAACTGATTGTAAATTGTATTTTAAAGAGCGTACAAAGGGATAAACTGATAAAGAGAGTACCACATTTGTGTCATTTGATATCAAGTTTATCAGACACTACAAGGTACTTGCGTTCAGCATTGACTCTGAACAGTTGCACAGGCTAATCTGAGTCTTTGCAGATCACATGTGCCTTATTGAAGGTTTTATCATAGGCTAGCTCAAATATCTTTTAAAGGCCTGTAAAATCGTGTATAAAAATCATAATGTGCCAGTTCTTCCCTGAGCTTTCCGTTTTGTTGTGTCATTGATATTGTAAGTGTCCCTCATAGTTAGTGCTAGTTTGAGAATATACCTTTTGGTTACCCCTTATCCTGCTGAAGAATATAAGAATCTGATATGGGGTTTTGTTGTTGATGGGCGTTTCCAACCCTCGGGATGACCGTGCTGAGCGGAATCTCGGCGTAGTTGAGCGGAACCTCGGCTACGCCAAGGTTCCGCTCAGCACGATCATCCCGAGGGTTGGAAACGCCCATCTGCAACAGAACCCCATATTGGATTCTTTTTCTTGCACAACACCTCCGGTTAGTTTTGACACATGTATATTGTTTACAAAATAAAAGTTGTGCGGAAGTAGTTCCGGCAGTTGAATAGAATTGAAGCGCATTTATGTTAGTTGCCTGGGTCGGAACACCAGGGTCAGAACATAAATTTCTATCCCAGGGTAAAATCACGGATTTCCTTGTCTGGTGTGCAAGAATAAATTTTCCCACACCCTTTTCTGATTGTCAGCCAGTCAAAATTCTTGACAAAATATTTCATTCAAATTGCAAACTATTTGACAAACAGTGAAAATCCTGATCAGATTGTTATCTGAGCTGGATCTACACTTTTTATCCTGATCAGATGGCTTCTGAACTGACCATCTGATCTGGATCTGCACTGTTTGCAATGGAAGGGGTTCTTGTATTCAGTGGGATAAGGGGTAAAACCATACTCTTTGTGTAATTTCATGCATTTCTATCATAGATCACAAAACAACCTGTTGCAAGGATCATGGGTACACCTACTTCTGTTTGGGTCTAATATTAAGTGTGACTCAATTTATTTGAAAGCAAACAGGAAGTCTTGAAAGTTATCTCCCTTTAAAATGTGACTGGAAATATTGGAGGTGTATCCATCCCCCTTGCAGGCCCTTTAATCATATTGATTTAGTACAGATAAACGATTTTCTTGTTACAGTTGTGATATGAAAACTTGTTTCAGACAGAGGACAGTCCCTGCTATTTTGTTTATCTTCAGTCCCTGCTTTCTTGTATATTTGTTTGATTTGATGTTTAACGTCCCTGTCATCACTGTTAAGGTCATTTTGGAGACGCTGCTTCCAATTTTGTGGGACTTTTATTACCCAACATTTAGATGAAATGACATCTCAAGCCCTGCCGCCCAATGAAACAAATAGGGTTTATAAGCATGGATGGTTCTGACTCGCACCGCTTTGCCTGGGCAGGCTTGATCCTCTAAACGGTTTACCAGTATCATGTGCGGGTCGGTTTCAGCTCTGCGTGTAAGCATCATGTAGCCCATCTATTTCTTCAAGCCCCGATGGGTGGGGGTCGGCTTTCTTGTTCTTGTATAACTTTATTCAATTTTATTTAAGAAATAGATCAGCTATAACTGTGATTTGTTGAGTAATAAATCACAGTTTGGAGGTCAGTTGTAAAGTAGATCCAATCACGAGCACATAGTACTGTTGTTTCCTTCAAAATCTCACAACCTTCGCCATTGTTAGAAGAAATTCTGCTAAAATTATCGACCGAAACACATGCATTTATATCCTTTTCTTACGTTTTTGATGCGAGAAAATGACGTTACAACGTCTAAGGTCAAGGAAATCGACTAGTGACGTCATTAATTGGCAGTTTTTAAATACGCCACTCGTCACACTCTTCCGAGCTGTGATTTGTTGCAGAATAAAACAGTTATTTTCCATTTCCTATATAGGCGAGCTGTGTTAGAATTTTTGGTATGAGTTTGTAAATCAAAATTGATAGAACTGTCAACAATTTATTTTCAGTTATTTCTATTAGCAAGTATGATGATGTAAGACTAAATAAGGCATCACCCAAATCAGTTTTCTGGAAAAATAAGAGTGGTAATGATGTTGTTGATCAGTTACAAAGAAAGCATTCTATCAGTTTGGTGTGATGATCAAATTGCAAACAATACAGCTATTATGACCTTGTATCAGATTCCAAAAATACAAAAAGGTAAACCAGATAAGGAATCTGCTGTAACAAACAACAAAATTTAAAAAAAAAACATTAGTCTGGGGTTTAGCAGCCCACTCAACACTGTTTAGGTCATTTCAAGCTTGGCAGTTAAGAAACTACACTTTTCTTCATCAGACATATAAATACACTAGCGGTTAACCCGTACCATGTGCAGAAACAGACAAATGCCCTTCTTGAATCAGTACAAGGGAGAGAAAGACCATATAAAAGATTTGGCAATCAGTCTTCGTAGAATATTGTTGAGATGCCAGGTATCGAACCAGCAATATCCTGCTCATCATCCAGACTTACATCTGACTGAGCTACAGAAGCTAGCTGTCTGAAATGGTATGCACAGTCAGACTTCATTGGCTTGAAAATTTTGTTGGAGATAGGGGGTAGTTTGAGTCACTGAGGGTTAATCATAGCGTCAAGGCAGGAGGCATAATGGGGATGATTTAGGGGATAACTATTCAAAATTCTGATTTGGGGAGGTGAATCGGAGGTTTTACGGTCGGAAATTTCGTTTTACGGGGACGCGTTAGCGTTGCTGTAAAACGTATTTTGCGATCGTAAAACCCACTTTACCTCCCCAAATCACAATTTTGCAATACAGTTATCCCCATTCTAATGCACTTATACGGTTGTTTTGTTAAAAACTGTACTATTTTGCACAAAACGGATGTGAGCTGCGTAAAACCAAATACCAGCCAATGAAAAGCTGTCACAAATTTTAGAGGTTATCCAATCAGACATCGCGTTACATATGCAAATGCATTAGAATTATGGATATCCTTTTGATATTCTATAAAAAAAAAAAAAGTATGTTGTGTGTACTGATTGAAATTGCCTTGTTGAGATGATTCTTATGAGTACACACAGCATACTGTTTCAAGATCAGATCAGACCAAACTTTCTTAAATTATTCTAAATATGGAAATTATATAGAGGATCTTACACAAGTGTTTATTTCATAAGATATTTATGAAACGAGCCTTCTGAGAGTTTCATAAATTTCATATGAAATGACCACGAGTGTAAGATTCTGTTTATCATATGACCACTTCAAATTGGATTTTATCGCCTTTAAATTTGACAAATTTTCCACAAAAACTACATAGTTGACATGGACGCCGTCATGACGTTACTTAATCCCGCCAGAGTGTTATTAGATGTGTGGTCATACAATTTTTATTACACAACGTTATCCATGGCTTATCAACGACGTCATGTGATAAATGTTGATACGGGAAGGGCTCTCTGGGAACTCAAAAACAAGTTTGATTCAGCCATGATAAATGAACAATAGGTGATTGAGCCATTGAAGTTTTACTTTTGAAGGCAAATGAATACACTTATTTTCCTCCAATATGTGCAAGGGAGACCTGTTTGCCTTCCATGCAAGGGAGACAATTTTCATGACTTCCTGTTTGCTTTCCTTGCAAGGGCGACAATTTTCATGTCTACTTGTTTGCTTTCCTTGCAAGGGCGACAATTTTCATGACTACTTGTTTGCTTTCCTTGCAAGGGCGACAATTTTCATGACTACTTGTTTGCTTTCCTTGCAAGGGCAACAATTTTCATGACTACTTGTTTGCTTTCCTTGCAAGGGCGACAATTTTCATGACTACTTGTTTGCTTTCCTTGCAAGGGCAACAATTTTCATGAATTCCTAATTTCAAAACTATTAACTTTTGTCGTTACGCAACCATGAGTGGTCATAGATCAAAGGGAGAGATTTTAACGTGTCTTTAAGATATGGTTCACCAAAGAAATAAAAAAAATAAGCTTTTGTAATTCAACTGCCGTATGTGGTCATAGATCAAGGGACAAGAGATTCTAACATGTATCTTTAAGATATGGTTCAAAGAAGAAATAAGAAAATTCATCCCAAAATTATCGCCGTTACTCCTTTTCTTCATTGATGTGCAGTGATCCCAATTCAAAACTATATCAGTTTGTATTATTAAACATCCTAAAAATGCAGTCATAATCATGCGATGAATTATTATTTTTAGGAAATAGATATTGCCAAAACATACGCATATTTGATTGAAGAACAGAAATCGTAGAATGCTAGGAGTGATTATCTCATGTAATCAGCTTAAATATAGTGATTGTTTCTTTTCTAGTTGTAATAACAGCGGGAGAATTTGTCAACACAGTTATGTCCGTTGTCGAGGGGATATCACAGCATCCAGCATTACTAATGGAACACAGCCAGGTTGTCATGGAAACCATATTACCAACTCTGGCAGAGTTAGTCATTAGTCAAAATGGTAAGTACACCCCAACTTCGTTACAATGCAATTGGTGGAGTAAATTGACAGCAGTTATTTCCAAACAAAAATGTACAGATTATATAGAAAAATGACCATAATGGTCATTTTTCTTTATAATCTGTACATTTTGGGGATCCATTTTTAAACAGGTATGGTATAATTAATAATTTCAGAAAGAGGACTATTAAAATTTATGTTGTTTTTGTGTAGTGGTCAAAGCAATTTTTACTGCATTGTAAATTTGCAACTTCACATACATAGCCAACCAAGGCACTGGCCAGGCTGTTTTAGCCAATACCCAGAGTCATTGCTGTCACCCTCACAATAAACAGGCCTACTTGTTTAGCATAACTATATAAAAACAATTTATTGTTCATCCAGGTGTCGGGGCCCCATTCATCACCGCTTAGATAAATAGATTGGGATGCATGATTCTTGCACACCAGACAAGGAAATCCGTGATTTTACCCTGGGATAGAAATTTATGTTCTGACCCTGGTGTTCTGACCCCAAATCGAATATAATCGCGTGTTTGATAAATGCACTGGTTGATTACAACCTCATGCGCGGCGTCGTCATGCGTGACGTCACTAAACATTCCTGTCGTGTCATCAGAAAATGGCGGACGTCGGTAACCGAAGTGACAGCAGCATTAAAAATTCGCAATAGAAATGGAAGGTATGCAAGAAAAAGTATCCAATATGGATGTGAGGGGCGGATAGAAAAATCCGTCCCTCGGGATCACTGTCCGGCATCACTCGGCAAGCCTCGTGATGCCGGACAGTGACCCTTGGGACGGATTTTTCCATCCACCCCTCACACCCATATAAGATTCTTATATTCTTCCACGCAGAACTGAAGCTGACTGAATTTGAGTACTGGTAAACCACTCAGAAGGTATAAGCCTACCCTGGAAAAGTGATGCAACTCAGACCGTCCCTTAAGTACTAGTAAACTACCAGGCCTCATATTTTTCAGGCATATGCAGGATTTCAGGCTTTTAGAGCTGGATTTCTTTCTTGATTTTTCTTGATTTCAGGCTTTTTAGATTTTGAATTTTCCTCCATTGACTATTGAACGCTTATCCTGCTGAATGAAATTATTTAGCTACACCCATTTCTGACTATTCACCAATCAAATTACTTGATAAAATGTATTTGTTCATTACACAAACTGCATTGCAAACAGTGTAGATCCTGATCAGATGGCTTCTTCAGAAGCTATCTGATCTGGATCTACACTGTTTGCAAAGATTATGGTTGTCATGTACAGCAGGATGAGGGTTAAGGCTGCAAAATCAGGTCTTTCAGGCTTTGAAAAGCTTGGTCAGTATGAGGCCTGAACTACTTAGGTCTAAACCTGCCCAGGAAAAGTGGTGCGAGTTGGACTGTCCCATAAACCCTAGTGGTTTCTTTGGCATGTAGGGCTTGAGGCGTCATTATATCTCCGGTAAAAGTCCCACGAAATTGGAAGCAATGTTGCCAAAAGTACCTAAAAAGTATTGATTGGGAGGTAAAACCTCAATGTGAACAAACAAAACAACCCTAATGGTCATGTCAGATCTGTCCACAAACAGCCCCAACATAGCCTTGTGTAAGTCTTGTTTTATACTGAACTACTAATACCACCGTATTATGTAAAATAGGAGTATGATTTCCTATTCATACATAAAATAACATACCTGTCAACATCATTTTATGTATACACCACATACTCCTTGTAACATGGTTCATTATTAGGTGGGCAGCAAATTTTAAGATGGGCAAGGACAGCCTTGAAGATGATGACCAGTGTGGACGACCCACCAAGGCAACAACTGAGGAAACCATCAGCCAAGTGCACAGGGGCGTGATGGATGACTATCTATCTATCTACTGATACTGAGTCGGTCACATTTGGCCATTACCGCAGGTGTATATTACATACACTCCAGGTTTTGCAGGATGAAAGCCTACACAGGCTATGATAGGCGTTTAACTGTGAATCAGTTAGCTAACACTGTTGGTATCTCCCGTGAACGAGTAGAGAACATTCTACACAGTGAATTAGGAATGTCAAAGGTTTCTGCCTGATGGGTGCCACTGCTTTTGATACCTGACCAAAAGTTGACCAGACTGAACCTGTCACAAGCCAACTTGGCTATTTTTGAAGCAGACCAAGATGGTTTTCTTGACCGTTTTGTCACTCAGGATGAGTGTTGGGTTCATCACTTTGAGCCAGAGACCAAAAGACAATCCATGCAATGGAAGCACCCTGGCTCACCCCCTCCAAAGAAGGCAAAGGTCGTCTCCTCTGCAGGGAAGGTGATGGCATCAGTGTACTGGGATGCCAAGGGTATAATATTCATAGATTACCTTCAAAAGGGCAGAACAATTAATGGGGAGTATTATGCAGATCTGCTAAAACAATTGCGAAAAGCAATTAAGGCTAAACGACCCGGAAAATTGACAAAAGGGGTCTTGTTCCATCAGGACAATGCACCTTCTCATAAATCTGTTGGTGGAGGTGATTGCTGCTGTGGAGCAGTTTTTCAGAGACCAAGATGAGACCTTCTATACCACTGGGATCCAAGGACTCCAGCATCGCTGGAGGAAGTTTGTGGACTGGAAGGGAGACTATGTTGAAAAATAAGGCACTTTCAGCATGGACAAACCATTGGATCTTGGTCAGGCTCAGAACTTTTCAGCCTACCTTCGTAATGTGGTTTTTGATATAACTCTGTTTCAAGATGGATCCCAAAAATGTATAGATTATGTAGAAAAATGATCCCACAACCTTTTATTACATAATAAATAGTGACCTTTAGAAACGTGACAGTCATCTTATCACATACAAGTCAGGAAGCGCAGCGACGCAGATAGATTTCATCCTTTACCGCAGGACAATGCGCAAACTTGTCACAGATGTGAAAGTGATCCCTGGAGAGGAAGTAGCCCTGCAACATCAGCTACTCATATGCGACATGAGGATTGATGTGCCACCAAAACCCAAGCGCAAGTTCACCCCCAGACTAAAAGTTTGGAAGCTGAAAGAATCTCAGACAAGAAATCATTTCCAGGAGGTTTTCAGCCAGCATGTGAGTGCTTCGGCAGGTGTAGCAGATGCTACCACTGAGGATATATGGAACAGCATCAAGACCGGTCTGCTCAAGACAACTGAAGAGGTGTGTGGCACAACTCGGCCCCACCGCTGGCGTCGCGAAACCTGGTGGTGGAATGAGGATGTTAATAAGGTCATTGCAGCCAAGCGACAAACCTTTAAAGCTTGGAAGACTGGTAAGGGCACCCGTGCATCATATCTTGTGGCCAAACGCATAGCCAGACGTGAGGTGCACCATGCTCGCCAAGAAGCTGAGGAGATCTACAAGAATATTGACCCTAAGTCCTCAGAAGTATACCGCCTTGCTAACCAGATGAGAAGAGAGAATGCCGATGTTGTAGGTGACAAACCAGTAAAGAATGATGCAGGGGAGATGTCAATGAGTGAAGACTCAAAGCAGAGGGCCTGGTTACAACACTACCAAAGGCTACTCAATGTTGAGTTCGACTGGGACCCAGACCACCTGTCTGATGAACCACCAGTGGAAGGGCCACCCATCCCAATCACTATTGATATGGTTAAGAAGGCTATCTCTCAGATGAAGACTGGCAAAGCACCGGGTCCCTCTGGCATAGTGGTGGAGATGATAAGAGCTGCAGGTGATGCTGGTGCCTCGATGATCCGCGACCTTGCAGCTGCAATCATCCGTGATGGGAAGGTACCCTCTGACTGGGAACAGAGTTTCATTGTGTCTGTCTCTACAAGGGCAAGGGCGATGCATTGGAACGGGGCAACTAGCGTGGTCTCAAGCTGACAGAACAGGTCATGAAAGTCCTGGAGAGGATTGTGGATGGCCTCATTAGGCAGTTGGTGTCCATCGACGATTCCCAGTTTGGCTTCGTCCCAGGAAGAGGCACAACAGATGCAATTTTTGTTGTCCGACAGCTGCAAGAGAAGTATCTGGCGGCCAACAGGAGACTCTACATGGCTTTTGTAGACCTGGAGAAGGCATTTGATCGAGTGCCTCGGAAAGTCATCTGGTGGGCACTAAGAAAACTTGAGTGGACGAGTGGATTGTGAAACTGGTCCAAGGGATGTACGCTAATGCTCGGAGCCGTGTCCGCGTTGGTGATGGTTTCAGTGAAGAATTCGAGGTGAAGGTGGGTGTTCATCAAGGCTCTGTTCTCAGCCCACTGCTTTTCATCATTGTGCTTGAAGCCTTGTCAAGCGAGTTCCGCTCTGGAGTCCCCTGGGAGGACCTGTATGCTGATGACCTTGTCATCATAGCTGAATCCCTTGAGGAATGTGTCAGGAGGCTCTTAACTTGGAAAGACGCAATGGAGGCAAAAGGGCTGAGAGTGAATGCAGGAAAGACAAAGATCATGATCTGTGGTACAGGTCTGGACCTCTTGCAGAGTACAGGCCAGTTCCCATGCGCTGTATGTCGCACTGGAGTGGGCAGCAACAGTATCTTTTGTAATGGCTGCAAGTTCTGGGTGCACAAGAAATGCAGTGGGCTCAAACGCTTGATAGAGGACCCTGATTACAGGTGTACACGGTGCCAAGGAACTGCACGCCCCTTAGATGGCAGACCACAGAGGGAAGTCCAAGTCGGATCCGACAAGCTGGAGGTTGTAGCTTCCTTCTGCTACCTAGGTGATATGCTCTCAGCAGCGGGTGGTTGCGACCTTTCAACTACAACATGTGTGAAAACAGCCTGGAAGAAATTCAAGGAGTTGCTACCAGTTCTCTCTTCCCGCCACCTCTCGTTCAAGACACGTGGCCGTGTGTATAGCTCTTGTGTGCGGAGCGCAATGCTCCATGCCAGTGAGACATGGCCATTGACAAAGCCAAACCTCCAACGTCTACAGCGAAATGACAGGGCAATGATCAGACAGATCTGCAATGTCAAGCCACAGGACACTGTCACCATCAGGTCCAGTGAGTTACTTGAGCGTCTTGGCATTGAGGACCTGGACCTCATCCTGAAAGAGAGAAGACTTCGCTGGTATGGACATGTGGAACGCTCCAACGGTGCAGTCAAGACTGCCTGTGACATACAGGTAAGTGGAAAGCGGGGGCCAGGAAGGACCAAGATGACCTGGAAGCAGCTAACAGAAAGAGATTGCAGAGAATGGAAGCTCTCTGCTATCGATCCTCATGATAGACAAGCCTGGAGATCTGGTGTAAGATCTGCCATGCGTGCAGCAAGCCAGCTACCTGGAGGGGGGCCCACTTATGTGGACATTGCCCCTGTACCTGCATGTTAATCAAAAATCCGTTGATGATTGATGATGATGATGACCTTGACCTTTGGCATACTTTTTCAAAATTTTAACATTGGCAACATTGGGCATAACTTATGAATGGTGCTGTCCGGGGGCATCAGTGTTTCACAAAAACATCTTGTTTTTTTTTTTCCAGCAAAAATAACATTATATTAGATATTGTAATTGCTAGAACAGTTGACAGTTTGACCACTAACGAGCTTGATAAGCTAACGATGCTTTGAACAATTGACCCCTGTTGGATACACTGTCGTTATTTTTGTTGTGCGCAATATAGGAGTCCAATTTCGGCCTCCGTAGCTCAGTCAGATGCACGTCTGACTGGTGATCAGGAGGACGCCGGTTCGATACCTGCCGGGTCGGCAACAATCTTTCCTGGAGATTGATCATGAAATCTTTCCTGTGGTCATTCTCTCCCTTCCTCTGATTCAAGAAGGGCAGTTGTCAGTTTCTGGCGAAAAAATGTGCACTGTACTGGTTAACCGCTTACGTATAAGCCTGCCCAGGAAAAGTGTGGAAAGGTAAACTGACCGACTGAAAAATGACCTTAAATAGTGTTGACTGGGCCGTTAAAGTCCAATACAAACAAACAAGGAGTCCAGTTTTCCATCTGTGCATCTGTCCATTTGTCAAACGACCACCCTATCATTCACCCAAGTGGCCAAGTTTATTTCTCAAGAACTATAATTACATTAATGCTACTTGGTACAAACTTGTATCTAAGGCTGGCAACTTGAATGCAAATATCCATATTTGACCTTGACCTACATTCCATGGTTCATTGACTTTTTGATGGAAGCCTCCGTGGTGTATTGGTGGTGTATGGTGTATGGTGGTGTATGCTACTCGCCTTGTAAACCAGGGATCGCAGGGTCTATCACGGGCTTCTTCAGACTTTTGGATGAGTCTTTAAACCGAGGTCTTACCTCTGTATGACCTTAGCTGTTGGTGGGGCGTAAAACTCAAACACTCAATGACTTTGTGAACATTTGCGACCACCATAACATTCACCCAAATGGTCAAGTTTATTTCTTAAGAACTAAAACAGTTTTGTTAATGATACTTGGTACAAACTTGTACCTAAGGATGGCAACCATAATGCAAGCATCCAAATTTGACCTTGACCTACATTTCATGGTTCAATGACTGTGAACATTTGCAACCCCACCAACGGTCACCCAAATGGCCAAGTATATTTCTCAAGAACCAAAAGAGTTTTGTTAATGATAATTGGTGCAAACTTGTATCTAGGAGGGCAACTATAATGCATGCATCCAACTTTGACCTTGACCTACATTTCATGGTTCACTGGCTTTCAGAACATTTGCGACCATTTTAGCATTTTTGTTCACCTAAATTAATGGTCAAGTTTATTTCTTAAGGACTAAAAGAGCTTCATTAATGGTACAAGGTTGCATCTAGGAATGGCAACTTTTATGCAAGCATCAAAGTTTGACCTTGACCTGGATTTCATTGTTTATTGACTTTATGCACCTACAGGCGCAACATGTAACCTTCAACAGAATTCTTTTTCATTTCCTTTACAGCATCATACTCACCTCATTGGGGAAGAGAGACCTAGTTGCTTTGCTTTCCTCTATGTATGTTTTGTATAGGAATGCTTCGTTTGCTCTTACTCTTGGTGCCATTGGTAGCCTGTGTTCTGTGATTCTGACACTTCCTCGTTATTAGCTCACTTGAGCACGAAGTACTCATGGTGAGCTATTTTGATCAGTCAATATCAGTCATCCATCGTGTGTCGTGCAGTGTCAACAGTTTGCTTTAAATGCTAACTCCTAAACCCTTGGGCCACTTCCAATCAAACTTCGTAGGAATGTTGCTTATGTGACCCTCTTCCGAAGTAGCTAAAATCTTTCCGCTCCAATGAACAAGCTGGTCACCAGAGCTAAAAATAGAAAAATCTTTAAACGACAACTCCTCCTATGCCTTTGGGCCAATTCATTCAAACCTCATTGGAATGTTGCTAAGGTGACCCTCTACCAAAATAGCTAAAATGGTTCTACTCCAATGATCAAAATGGCCGCAAGAGCTAAAAATAGAAAAACGTCAAGAATGTGCTTTAAATGCCAACTCCTAAACCATTGAGCGAATTTCATCAAAACTTCCTAGAAATGTTGCTAAGGTGAACCTCTACCAAAGTACCTAAATTCATTCTACTCCATTGAGAAAAATGGCCACCAGAGCTAAAAATAGAAAATCGTCAAAAATTTGCTTTAATGCCATTTCCTAAACCCTTGGGGATAATTTCAATCAAACTTCATATTAATGTTGCTTTGGTGACCCTCTACCAAACTAGCTAATTAGTTTGGCTTGGCTGAATAAAATGGCTGCCAGAGCTAAAAACAGAAAAAGATCAAGAATTTGCTATAAATGCCAACTCCTTAACCCATTGACCAATTTGATTCAAACTTCACATGAATGTTACTTAGGTGACCAAATTAGCTAAAATTCTGCTTCTCTGATGAACAAGGTGGCCGCCAGAACTTTCCGTAGTTATGTGACATCTTGAAATCAGGTGAGCAATTCAGGGCCATCTTGGCCCTCTGGCATCTTCTAAGTTTCTCTGGAAAATGAAGCTAAATGACCCTAAGTCCTCAATTTGTCATCAAATCCAAAACATAACAATTTTTCTTTCCTAGGTGATACCAGAGCTTTGGCCCTCAGTTTGTTCTCTGAGATAGCAACAGTTTTCCTCACACAAGACACAGTGGCTGAGACTGGGAAAATTGATACAAAACAACTCAACTCTATCATAGGAGAGAAACTCTTCCCACAGTAAGTATGCCACAACCTCTTTATACCACTGTTCATTATTACAAGGTTTCTGGATATAACATGATTTAAAGAGGCATCACAAAGACTGAATGCAAAATTCTATTTATCATATGACATATAAAACACATTTAATTAACATTTTGTTTCACAAAAATGTTAATTTTCGGACATTAGTAAATTCGTCATCATTAAGGCTTATCTAACTAATTTGCATATTAAATCCACTAGTAGATTACCAAATTTAATACATGGCGTTATTACATTTTCAGACACGACGCCATATGATAAAATATGTATTGTCTTGTTCCGGAGTGGTGTAATTTGGGAAGACAGGCAACTGGTTTTAAACATTTCTCTTTCAGTTATGAACAGATTCTGCTTGATCAAGACCCACTACCTAGCTATGGACTGAAGCTCCTGTTGGCCCTGCTAGAGTCAAATACGGGATTTATCAAACAGTTTGAAAAATTGGGGCTGGTTTCCGTCATTTTCCAGGTTTTGTTGGTACGTTTGTGTATTATGAGAAATGCATGAGCCGGACATGTATTATGGTACAGTCCAACCTGTATTAAGCAAGCACCTATGGGATAATCGAAATTTGCTTGCTTAAGACAGGTGCTTGCTTAACACAGGTGGGTTTTAATGCATTTGTCTTTTTGGGGAACTGAAAACCTGCTTGCTTAAGACAGGTTGCTTGCTTAATAGAGGTGGCCACTAAGACTGGTTTGAATATTACACAAGAACCTCTTTATAACACTTTTAATGGGGTTCAAAGCCGAAATCATCTAAGTTAAACCACCGTGTTATATTTTCAAACAAAAATGTATAGATTATGTAGAAAAATGACCATTTATGGTCATTTTTCTATATAATCTATACATTTTTGGGATCCATTGTGAAACTGCGTTTTATCCAAACCGTGTTATAACAAACTGTGTTATAACGAGGTTGTGGTGTAGTTGGGTTAGCAAGCTTGTTAGTAGTCCAAATGTTAACTTTGCTAGCAAGTACCTACTTACTGTATAATTTATTTTAGCCATACCATCAGCACTTTTGCAATATTATGTTAAGTTACAGAGGACCCTCGCTATATCGACAGTATTTGTTTCTTTACAGTCTGCCGCTTTATGGAATTTGCCGCTGTAAAGAGCCCCAATAAGGAGAAGTATACTAGGTAATAAGGGACTTTTTCCCTTAATTACTCAAAGAAACAAATATTGTGGATATTTGTTAGAAATGCCTCGCAGAGGCGATTCTAACAAATATCCACATTTGTTTGTTAGAGTATTAAATAATTACAATATTCTTGGATATCTCCTTTATTCCATCTCACCTTGAGCTAAGGATTCGTTTATTGAAAATGTCTTTACAACAAGTTTTGTCACTTTTATCGAATGTCGGTCTAAAGAGGGTTGACTGGATTATGATTAAAGGTTAAATCTATGTTAATTAATGGCATAGTTAGTTTAGAACAAGTGGACTCTGGATAATTGTATTGCTGGTACTAGAAGAACCCATGAAGAAAGAATAGTCTCCTTTTCATGTCATGCCTTCTGTATGCATGGCAAGATATATGAGTCTGGTTTTCCATCCACGTGTCTTTTGTCAAATTGTCAATATTGCTTCAACCCAAATGTTCAAGTCTATACATAGCCTTTGTTGGAATTTTTTGTCCATTATGAAAACATGCCTACACAAATACATTGTAACCTATATCGCCCAAAAAAGAAAAATTGTGATATTTTTCTTATTTATGCTCAAAATATAGATTGTTGGTACTCGTAAGAACCGCCTCATCGATCCAACAATCTATATTTTAGAGCAGAAATAAGAAAAATAAGGTTTACCCCTGTAAACCCCAGTTTTACTATATAAAAGTGGGGTTCAAGGGGGTCAAAATTATATAGGCATGTTTTCGGGATGCATATATACGTTGACATTTCTCCTTTCTTATTTCAGGACCATCAGAACAACCCTCTCAGCAGTGCCATGCAGAGTATAGCAGGAATATTGAACTGTCTTGTCAGTCAAAAAGAAACCAACATGAAAGATTTATATGAGCAAGGTAAGCATGTCTCAGCAGTGCCATGCAGAGTATAGCAGGAATATTGAACTGTCTTGTCAGTCAAAAAGAAACCAACATGCAAGATTTATATGAGCAAGGTAAGCATGTCTCAGCAGTGCCATGCAGAGTATAGCAGGAATATTCAACTGTCTTGTCAGTCAAAAAGAAACCAACATGAAAGATTCATATGAGCATGGTAAACATGTCTCAGCAGTACTATGCAGAGTATAGCAGGAATATTGAACGGTCTTGTTAGTCAAAAAGAAACCAACATGAAATATTTATATGAGCATGGTAAACATGTCTCAGCAGTACTATGCAGAGTATAGCAGGAATATTCAACTGTCTTGTCAGTCAAAAAGAAACCAACATGAAAGATTCATATGAGCATGGTAAACATGTCTCAGCAGTGCTATGCAGAGTATAGCAGGAATATTGAACGGTCTTGTTAGTCAAAAAGAAACCAACATGAAATATTTATATGAGCGAGGTAAGCATGTCTCAGCAGTACTATGCAGAGTATAGCAGGAATATTGAATGGTCTTGTTAGTCAAAAAGAAACCAAACATGAAAGATTTGTATGAGCAAGGTAAGCATTTCTCAGCAGTGCCATGCAGATTATAGCAGTAATATTGAACTGTCTTGTCAGTCAGAAAAGACATGGAATATTTATTTGAGCAAGTTAAGCATTACTCAGCTTTGCCATGCAGAGTATAGCAGGAATATTGAACTACCTTGTTAGTCATAAAGAAACCAACATGAAAGATTTATATGAGCATGGTAAGCTTGTCTCAGTAGTGCCTTGCAGAGAATAGCAGGAATACTGAACTGTCTTGTTGGTCTTAAAGAAACCAACATGAAAGATTTATATGAGCAAGGTAAGCTTGTCTCTGTAGTGCAATGCAGAGTATAGCAGGAATA
This sequence comes from Lucinisca nassula, assembly GCA_963580285.1. NCBI lineage: Eukaryota > Metazoa > Mollusca > Bivalvia > Lucinida > Lucinidae > Lucinisca > Lucinisca nassula. The sequence continues at coordinate 62,765,908 of OY757026.1, read as the reverse complement.
CTGAACTGTCTTTATCAGTCATTAAGAAACCAACATGAAAGATTTATATGAGCAAGGTAAGCTTGTCTCACAGTGCCATGAGGAAAACATTGTGAAAAATAGAATTACACAAAAGCTACATATATACATGAAAATGATATTTACAATGTTAAAATTTGGTGGAGAAATTATATGAAAATGATATTTATTATGCAAATCAAATTTACATAACACAAACACATTTATACAATTTACTACCTGATGTTGTATGTACTTTTGCCCCTTTAGTACTCTACTCATTATAACACGGTTTTGGTTATAACACGACCAGGTCCCAAGGTTATAAAACTTTTCTCACGCTCAACTCAGCTGAGCATGAAATTTATAATGCTTATGAATATTATTATACCCCCGGCATACGAAGTATGCAATGGGGGTATATAGTTTTTGTCTTTTCCGTCTGTCTGTCTGTCCGTAAACAATTATTTTGTGTCAAAGATATCTCAGGAACTGCTTCACATAGAAACTTGAAATTTTGCACACATGATCAGTATGACTACTTGTATTGTGGGAAAGAAAATAAGGGCCAAGGGGTCAGGCCTTTTAGAGTTATTTCCCTTTGTAGTTCTTGCTGTTTAATAGTGTGTATTTTTATTTTGTGTCAAAGATTTCTCAATAACTACTGTACATAGAAACTTGAAATTTTGCACACATGATCAGTATGACTACTTGTATTGTGGGAAAGAAAATAAGGGCCAAGGGGTCAGGCCTTTTAGAGTTATTTCCCTTTGTAGTTCTTGCTGTTTAATAGTGTATATTTTTATTTTGTGTCAAAGATTTCTCAATAACTATTGTACATAGAAACTTGAAATTTTGCAAACATGATCAGTATGACTAGTTGTATTGTGGGAAAGAAAATAAGGGCCAAGGGGTCAGGCCTTTTAGAGTTATTTCCCTTTGTAGTTCTTGCTGTTTAATAGTGTATATTTTTATTTTGTGTCAAAGATTTCTCAATAACTACTGTACATAGAAACTTGAAATTTTGCAAACATGATCAGTATGACTAGTTGTATTGTGGGAAAGAAAATAAGGGCCAAGGGGTCAGGCCTTTTAGAGTTATTTCCCTTTGAAGTTCTTGTTTTATTTTGTGTCAAAGATTTCTCAATAACTACTGTACATAGAAACTTGAAATTTTGCAAACATAATCAGTATGACTAGTTGTATTGTGGGAAAGAAAATAAGGGCCAAGGGGTCAGGCCTTTTAGAGTTATTTCCCTTTGTACTTCTTGTTTCAGCTGAGGTGATGGCACTGGCCGGGGGTATACGTGCCCCACTGGGCACTTTTGTCTAGTAATACAAAGGTTACAGGCACTTTTCTTGCTCAGATCAGCACAAAATGTCATTTATCCTGGTCATAAATTTTAAAATGCCAACTTTTGTTGGCATTTTAAAATTTATGAGCAGGATAAATTTCATGCTCAAGTGAGTTGAGCATGAAAAAAGTTTTGTAACCTTGGGGCCAGGTCTTGCCTCCCAAATTGTCATTTTTAGCTCACCGTCACGTAGTGACGAGGTGAGCTTTTGGGATCACTTTTTGTCCGTCGTGCGTGCGTGCGTCCGTCCATCCGTGCGTAAACAATTTCTTCAAACGACATCTCCTCCTAAACCACTGAGCGGATTTTGACCAAACTTCACAGGAATGATCCTTAGGGGGTCCCCTTTCAAAGTTGTTCAAATGGTTCCGGTCCGTTGCACATATAGGTCACAGGAGCCAAAAATAGATTTTTTTCACCGCAAGGCCCAGGTCTTTGATATTTGGTATGAAGCTTCATCTAGTGGACCCCTACCAAGATTGTTCAAATTATATTGCTGGGGCCAAAAATGCCCCCGCCCCAGGGCCCTTTGGTTTTACATGGGCTTATATAGGGAAAATCTTAAAAAATCTTCTTCTCTGAAATTGCAAGGCCCAGGTCTTTGATATTTGGTATGAATCTTCATCTAGTGGACCCCTACCAAGATTGTTCAAATTATAGTGCTGGGGCCAAAGATGCCCCCGCCCCGGGGCCCTTTAGTTTTACATAGGCTTATATAAGGAAAATCTTGAAAAATCTTCTTCTCTGAAACCGCAAGGCCCAGGTCTTTGATATTTGGTATGAAGCTTCATCTAGTAGACCCCTACCAAGATTGATCATATTATAGTGCAGGGGCCAAAAATGCCCCCACCCCGGGGCCCTTTGGTTTTACATGGGCTTATATAGGGAAAATCTTTAAAAATCTTCTTTTCTGAAACTGCAAGGCCCAGGTCTTTGATATTTGGTATGAATCTTCATCTTATGGACCCCTATCAAGATTGTTCAAATTGTAGTGCTGGGGCCCAAAATGCCCCTGCCCAGGGGCCCTTTGGTTTTACATAGGCTTATATAGGGAAAACCTTTAAAAATCTTCTTCTCTGAAGCCACAAGGCCAAGGTCTTTGATATTTGGTATGAAGCTTCATCTAGTGGACCCCTACCAAGATTGTTCAAATTATAGTGCTGGGGCCAAAAATGCCCCCGTCCCAGGGCCCTTTGGTTTTACATGGGCTTATATAGGGAAAACTTTAAAAATCTTCTTGTCTGAAACTGCAAGGCCCAGGTCTTTGATATTTGGTATGAAGCTTCATCTTGTGGACCTCTATCAAGATTGTTCAAATTATAGCCCTGGGGCCAAAAATGCCCCCGCTCCTGGGCCCTTTGGTTTTTCATAGACTTATATAGGGAAAATCTTGAAAAATCTTCTACTCTGAAACCACAAGGCCTTGGTCTTTGACATTTGGTATGAAGCTTCAGCTAGTGGACCTCTACCAAGATTGTTCAAATTATAGCCCTGGGGCCACAAATACCCCCGCCCCAGGGCCCTTTGGTTTTACATAGACTTATAATAGAGATAATCTTTGAAAATCTTCTCTGAAACAAGGCCCAGGTCTTTGATATTTGGTGTGAAGCTTCATCTAGTGGACCTCTATCAAGATTGTTAAAATTATAGCCCTGAGGCCAAAAATGCCCCTGCCCCGGGGCTATTTGGTATTACATAGGCTTATGTAAGGAAAATCTTTAAAAAAAAATCTTCTTCTCTGAAACCCCAAGGCCCAGGTCTTTGATATTTGTTGTGTAGCTTCATCTAGTGGACCTTTGCCAAGATTGTTCAAATTACAGCCTTTGTTGATATTTGGTATGAAGCTTCACCTTTTTAGATCTCCCTCAACATTATGCACATTATAACCCTGGGGTCAATAATGGCCCTCCCCGGGGCCCACTTGTTACTCTATGGATCAGGTGAGCGATCCAGGGCCATCATGGTCCTCTTGTCTATAATTTCTATGCAAAAATATCCCTTTATCACACAAGTTCACTTGTAACACCGTCCTTTTCTATGCATTCCAAACATAGAATTATAAAGGGACTGCCCTGTAGCTGGATGAATGGCAAACTGAAACAGTGTAGACCATGATGAGATGCCACATTCTGCTCTGGCCAGTCTGTCTGAATACATATTGTAACTGAATTTTAAGTTTTCCATATTTTACAGGTCTGATAGATTATTTCACCACACTGTTCTTTGAAGTGTCTGCCGCTTGTTTTGAGGGTGAGGACAGTGGTGGGGACAATAAGACTGTTCTCTCGATGTTACAAACACTGCTGGAGACTCTCCACGGGCTGTTTAAGTATGTCTCAGATTTTGTGAGGAAGGCGCTGCAGGTCGGTCATCAGGTTTGTGTGGATGTCCTTTTGCCTACTTTTTCTTCTTTTTAACAAGGGTTACCTGTCCCACCCACCTTGTGTGTCCATGTTTTCTTGCACACCAGACAAGGAAATCCGTGATTTTACCCTGGGATAGAAATTTATGTTCTCACCCTGGTGTTCCAACCCCAAATCGAACATAATCGCGTGTTTGATAAATGCACTGGTTGATTACAACCTCATGCGCGGCGGCGTCATGCGTGACATCACTAAACATTCCTGTTGAGTCATCACAAAATGGCGGACGTCGGTAACCGAAGTGACAGCAGCATTAAAAATTCGCAATAGAAATGGAAGGTATGCAAGAAAAAGAATCCAATAAGGGATGTGAGAGATGGATAGAAAAATCCGTCCCTAGGGATCACTGTCCGGCATCACAAGGCAAGCCTCGTGATGCCGGACAGTGTCCCTCCGGACGGATTTTTCAATCCACCCCTCACACCCATATAAGATTCTTATATTCTTACACCACTATAATTATTTGCACTTATTAACCCCTTGCATGCAGGAACCCTAAAGGTGTACCTTGGCAAGCTGAGCAGGTCAAGGTCAGATGCCGCAAAATGTGGCATTTGATCAGGGTCTGCACTCTTTGCTAAAATAATTTTCCGTCAAAAATAAAATAAAAGCAAAAAAATAGGCCTGACACCCCTTATATGCTAAATGGACTTGTCCAACATATAGAAATGGAAGAGTCCACTAGTATACAATGGGTTCAACCAATTTTAGATGGGGAAACCCAAACATGTGACATCCGCAAATAGTGCAGGCCAAGATCAGATGCCACAAAGTGCAGTGCTGTGTTGTAGCAAGGAGAAAATAGAGTGTACGCAAACCAGAGACTTCTCTTAAAGGAAGGAATTTGCTCCCTTTAGGGGAAGAATTTCTTTCCGTTAAGAGTGATCGGATAAATATGTCACATAACTACCAGTTCAATAACACATCCAAATGACATAGCTAGTGCATTCTTTCCTGTTTAAAAAATTGTCATGGCATGTTTTTCTCTTAGAGAAATTGCTGCCCATCTTCCCGACTAATACTATATATAAGCCTGGTAAGTGGGGTATCACATTTCCACATGTTTCTTATGACTGTGGCCATAAAATACCACAGAGAGACCCATAATATGATGCTATGTTAGGCATTCGCTAGGTAATGCTGATAAGACAGTTAATTAGAGGTTTATTTGTTTGTTTGATTTGAGGTTTAACGTCCCTGTCAACAATGTAAAGGTCGTTTAGGAGACGTTGCTTCCAATTTTGTGGGACTTTTACCCGACATTGAGTTGAATTGACATCTCAAGCCCTGTCGCCCAATGAAACCAATAGGGTTTATTAGCATGGACGGTCCGCCTCGCACCGCGGTTCCTGGACAGGTTTAGACCCTCTAAGCGGTTTACCACTACTAGTGTGTGGGCCGGATTCAGCTCTGCGTGGAAGCATCGTGCAGCCCATATATTTCTTCAAGTATGGGCGTTAATTAGAGGTAATTAAATTACTAAAATTTCTTAATTTAAATTTAAAAAGTCATGCTATTTTTTCTGATGTACAGTTGTTATATTTTTAGCTCACCTGACCGAAGGTCATGGTGAGCTTTTGTGACCGTAAGATGTCCGGCGTCGTCGTGCGTCGTCCGTCGTCCGTCGTCCGTCGTGCGTAAACTTTTTCTTGTGAACAAACTAGAGGCCACAGTTTTGGTCCAATCATCATCAAACTTGCTCAGAATGATCATCATGACAATATCTCGGTCAAGTTCGAATATGGGTCATGTCGGGTGAAAAAGTAGGTCAGTAGGTCAAATCATAGAAAAACCTTGTGAACACTCTAGAGGGCACAGTTTTGGTCCAATCATCATCAAACTTGCTCAGAATAATTATCATGACAATATCTCGGTCAGGTTCGAATATGGATCATGTAGGGTCAAAAAGTAGGTCAGTAGGTCAAACCATAGATAGTCCTTGTGAACACTCTAGAGGGCACAGTTATGGTTCAATTATCATCAAACTTGCTCAGAATGATCATTGTGACAATATCTCGGTCAAGTTCGAATATGGGTCATGTCGGGTCAAAAAGTAGGTCAGTAGGTCAATTCATAGAAAAACCTTGTGAACACTCTAGAGGGCACAGTTATGGTCCAATCATCATCAAACTTGCTCAGAATAATCATCCTGACAATATCTCAGTCAAGTTTGAATATGGGTCATGTTGGGTCAAAAAGTAGGTCAGTAGGTCAAATCATAGAATAACCTTGTGAACACACTAGAGGGCACAGTTATGGTCCAATCATCATTAAACTTGCTCAGAATGATTGTCATGACAATATCTCGGTCAAATTTGAATATTGGTCATGTCGGGTCAAATGTAGGTCAGTAGGTCAGATCAAACTTCTCTGAAACCACAAGGCCCAGGACTTTGATATTTGGTATGAAGCTTCATCTAGTGGACCCCTACCAAGATTGTTCAAATTATAGTGCTGGGGCCAAAAAAGCCCCCGCCCCGGGGCCCTTTGGTTTTACATAGGCTTATATAAGGAAAATCTTTAAAAATAAAATCTTCTTCTCTGAAACCACAAGGCCCAGGTCTTTGATATTTGGTATGAAGCTTCATCTAGTGGACCCCTACAGAGATTGTTCAAATTATAGTGCTGGGGCCAAAAATGCCCCCGCTCCGGGGCCCTTTGGTTTTGCATGGGCTTACATGTATATAGGGAAGAGCTTTAAAAATCTTCTTCTCTGAAACCGTAAGACCCAGGTCTTTGTTATTTGGTATGAAGCTTCATCTAGGGGACCCCTACCAAGATTGTTCAAATTATAGTGCTTGGGCCAAAAATGCCCCCATCCCGGGGCCCTTTGGTTTTACATGGGCTCATATAGGGAAAATCTTTAAAAATCTTCTTGTCTGAAACCGCAAGGCCCAGGTCTTTGATATGTGGTCTGAAGCTTCATCTAGTGGACCCCTACCAAGATTGTTCAAATTTTAATGCTGGGACAAAAAATGCCCCCGCCAGGGGGCCCTTTGGTTTTACATTGGCGTATATAGGGAAAATCTTTAAAAATCTTCTCTGAAACCACACGGCCCAGGTCTTTGATATTTGGTATGAAGCTTCATCTAGTGGACCCCTACCAAGATTGTTCAAATTATAGTGCTGGGGTCAAATATGCCCCCGTTCCGGGGCCCTTTGGTTTTACATGGGCTTATATAGGGACAATCTTTAAAAATTTTCTTCCCTGAAACTGTAAGGCCCATGTCTTTGATATTTGGTATGAAGCTTCACCCCACAAGGCCCAGGTCCCCCCCCCCCCTTTTGGTTTTACATAGGCTTATATAGGGAAAATCTTTAAAAATCTTCTCTGAAACCGCAAGGCCCAGGTCTTTGATATTTAGTATGAAGCTTCACCTAGTGGACTCCTACCAAGATTGTTCAAATTATAGTGCTGGGGCCAGAAATGCCCCCGCTCTGGGACCCTTTGGTTTTACATAGGCTTCTATAGGGAAAATCTTTAAAAATCTTCTTCCCTGAAACCACAAGGCCCAGGTCTTTGATATTTGGTATGAAGCTTCACCTAGTGGACCCCTACTAAGATTGTTCAAATTATAGCCCTGGGGACAAAAATGCTCCCGCTCCAGGGCCCTTTGGTTTTACATAGACTTATTTAGGGAAAATCTTGAAAAATCTTTTTCTCTGAAACCACAAGGGCTAGGTCTTTGATATTTGGTATGAAGCTTAATCTTGTGGACCCCTACCAAGATTGTTCAAATTATAGCCCTTGGGCCAAAAATGCCCCCACTTGGGCCCTTTGGTATTACATAGACTTATATATAGGGAAAATCTTGAAAAATATTCTTCTCTGAAACCAGAAGACCTAGGTCTTTGATATTTGGTATGAAGCTTCATCTAGTGGACTTCTACCAAGATTGTTCAAATTGTAGCCCTGAGACCAAAAACACCCCTGTCTCGGGGGCCCTTTGGTTTTACATAGACTTATATAGGGAATATCTTTAAAAATCTTCTTCTGTGAAACCACAAGGCCTAGGTCTTTGATATTTGGTGTGAAATTTCATCTAGTGGACCTCTATCAAGATTGTTCAAATTATAGCCCTGGGGCCAAAAATGCCCCTACCTCGAGACCCTTTGGTTTTTCATAGACTTATATAGGGAAATCTTTAAAAATCTTCTCTGAAACCACAAGGCCCATGTCTTTGATATTTGGTATGGAGCTTCATCTAGTGGACCTCTACCAAGATTGTTCAAATTATAGCCCCTGCCCCGCGGCCCTTTGGTTTTGCATAGTTTTATATATAGAGATAATCTTTGAAAATCTTCTTCTCTGAAACAGCAAGGCCCAGGTCTTTGATATTTGGTGTGAAGCTTCATCTAGTGGACCTCTATCGAGATTGTTTAAGTTATAGCCCTGAGGCCAAAAATGCCCCCGCCCCGGGGCCATTTGGTTTTACATAGGCTAATGTAGGGAATATCTTTAAAAAATCTTTTTCTCTGAAACCCCAAGGCCCAGGTCTTGGATATTTGGTGTGTAGCTTCATCTAGTGGACCTTTGCCAAGATTGTTCAAATTATAAGCTTTGTTGATATTTGGTATGAAGCTTCACCTTTTTAGACCTCCCTCAACATTATGCACATTGTAGCCCTGGGGTCAATAATGGCCTTCCCCGAGGCCCACTTGTTACTCTATCATATGGGTCAGGTGAGCGATCCAGGGCCATCATGGCCCTCTTGTTGTCGCGCCTGCTTTATTTTGGTCCCTTCGTCCGTTCAAGCTGTCAACATTTAACACTTTACCACTCAGAGATTTTGGGAATTTCGCTGATTTTCACAGTGTTGCACCTGACAGCAACTTCAACTAGCCATTGTTGCATAATGGATGGTCTGTTTCACACCAAACTCGGTATGAATGTTCATTGGACAGTAGCCTTTCAAATGCAACCTATCATGACTTGATCATTGTTGTCATGGTAAAGAGGGGGCATCTCAAAGTTGGCAAAAAGTGTGTTTTCACATGAATTTTTGACCACATTTTAATCTTCACACAGCTGTCAAGGCAACAGTTAAGGTGTTTGGCACTGGCCATTTTCACTGTTTGCAGCATGTTTTATCAGCATCAATTTTCAGGCATTTTTGACCCCAGACACCCTCAGATATAAATTTTAGCGGCCGGTTGGGCCATACACCCAAAATTTTTCGGGATGTGAGGGGGGTAACCTTCAACCCCCCCCCCCCCCGAATACTTTTAGTCGGGAGGCGCGCGAAAAAAAGGTCACTTTTTTGCCCAACAAATCCTAAAGCAAACATAACTATCCAGGGGTAGAAATGCAGATTTTAGGTGCTTCTGGGGCTTAAAATGGGGGTGGGGTGCAGACACGTAAAAACACGTATCTGAGTGGGAAAGGGTTAAGACCACTCTAACTTTCACCCTAATGTAAGAGTGCCCACAGAGGCGACATAGCCTTTGGTGGATATCTTGTTCTTATAAATGCCCATAACAGAGGTTCTAACAAGTACTCACAATCCGTGAATAAGAGAAATCATGTATACCCATATAAACTCTTGTTTTCTCTGTATTAAGTGGGATCTACAGACCAGCTACCAGTAATAACCCGTATTTTATTTTTCTCCGCGGTAATAGGCTTTTTTTTCTCGCAGAACAAGCGAGAAATTTCTCCGAGAAGAAAAAAACATTCGCGTTTCAAAGCGGTTAATTTCTCCTCGAAACGCTGCGAAATTTCTCCGCGAACATCGCTATTTCTCGTAGAAAGCCAATTAGGACAGGTGAAGTCGTTCACGGTGTTTCTCCGCGAAATCTGCCTATTCCTACATGTATATTTGTTCATGTGCATGTATTTTTTTACTGTTGTGTAAACGCTTCATAACTTGAAAACTGTTGATTTTCTATCGGTTCACCATATTGGGAGTGCATAATTTTTTTCTCAAGTAACTACTTTAGAAAAATCAAACTCAATGTATATAATAACGGGGATCCTGCTTGTACATGTATGTGTGGGCGCTGATCTCACTCTACATTTTGGTTTATCTTTTTCTTACACTGCGAGTAATTAAACATCACTGATGCTTACACTTAAGCTCACATGTAGCCTGAGTGAGAGATCTAATGTTTAAGAGTAGGCCACGGAGGCCCGCTTGTGTTTCTTGCCTTTACAATTCAATTTTGCTCATACATTAACCCATTTCAGGCTGGAAACCCTAAACGGATACCATGGCAAACAGTGCAGGCCCAGATCAGATGCCGCAGAAAGAGGCGTCTGATCAGGGCCTACACTGTTTGCACAACGTTAAGCCATTTCCCGGGCTAAATATTTAAGAAAACAAAACAACCTGACACCCCTAAGTTTCAAAATGGACTCCTGTATATATAAGGAAGATTCCATTTGGTACAAAAAGGGTTACGGCCCCCGCCCATAGGGGCTTGAAGAAATATATGGGCTGCATGATGCTTCCACGCAGAGCTGAATCCGACCCGCATACGAGTACTGGTAAACCACTTAGAGGATCTAAGCCTGCCCAGGTAAAGCGGTGCTAGTCGGACCGTCCATGCTTATAAACCCTATTGGTTTCATTGGACGACAGGGCTTGAGATGTCATGTCATCTCAATGTCGGGTAAAAGTCCCACAAAATTGGGAGCAACGTCTCCAAAATGACCTTTACAGTGTTGACGGGGACATTAAACCTCAAATCAAACAAACAAACAAAAAGGGTTAATCATCGGGTCATTAGGTCTCTCCGCTGTGGTTTGCGCCTCGCTCGGGCCACATATGAGACGCCATGATCTGCAACAGAAGGTCGTCTTACTCCGGTTTTAGCTCAACTCTGATTAGCGGTCCGTTCGAAATAAGTGAAATAATCTTGAAAGTGCCGTTAATCCACTAAACACCCCGAGGATAACGGGCATCCTTAAAGCGTATTTATTAGTTAGGGGTGGGTGAGGGGTCGGGGAAGGAGACTTGGTAGCGCAAATAATGCGTGCGAATGCAAAGTAGCATGTCCTTTTTCACGCGCCTGCATGAAGCATGGCGCGATATAAGTGTCTGGTTTGTCGTCCGTTCGTCCGCAACATAGACCTAGCCTGCGGTGGAATTCATGTGTTCCTCTTTAACTGGTCACTATGTATTCAAAGCACTGCTTGCTGTACCAATTTGACAGTTTGTAATCATAAATAAATGTGGCGAATCTGAGCTTATGGTTTTGTTTGTTTGAGGTTTTACTTCCCCGTCAACACTGTAAAGGTCATTTTGGAGACGTCGCTTCCAATTTTGTGGGACTTTTACCCGTCATTGAGATGAAATGACATCTCAAGCTCTGCCACCCCATGAAAACAACAGGGTTTATAAGCATTGACGGTCCGAATCGCACCACTTTGCCTGGGCGGGCTTAGATCCTGTAAGCGTTTACCAGTACTCCCATGTGGTTCGGTTTCAGCTCTTTGTGGAAGCATCATGCAGCCCATCTATTTTATCAAGCTGAGCTTTTGGTAAATGTCATTATGGTGTTTATAACCTACATGTACGACTCATTATGAGAACTCTCCTATTTAAATATACCCCGGTATTGTAAAATTTTACCACTAAAAACGGAAAATTTGGGATAAAAAAACTGGCATTTTTTCAAATTTCTGCTCAAGATTTTGGGTACACTTTAAAACGACTCGGCGAGGCGGTTCTAACGAGTACCCACAATCTATGTGAGCAGAAATTAGATAAATAATGTATACCCCAGTTAAAAGTGGGGTAAAAGCGGTAACAAATAAATAGGCGTATTTTCGTGATGTGAATAAAAGTTGTCATGGGACTTTTAAAAAGGGATTATACAAACTAGAAATGAATTACTAAAATGAAATTGTGTAACATGAAAGAATATTTGATTATGATTCAACAATGACTTCCATTTGCCTTCATTTACAAAAACAACGCCAAACAAACGAAAAAATAATAATGAGCCGAAAATTTCACGTAAGCCCAGGTGTATTTTTTTCTCCGCGAAACGCGGGTAATTTCATTTTCAATGAAAGCAATCGGTCAAATTTTAACCGAGAATCACCAAGAATTTTCTCCGCGAAACCGGGAGAAATTTCTCTCTCATTTTATCTTTTCTCGCTGTTTTGCGGAGAAAATAGCGGATTTCGCGTTAGGCGGTTTCTCCGTGAAACGAAAAAAATGGGTTATTACCGGTAGCTGGTCTGTACAATGGTGTTCATCACATGGATATGTTAATGTTTGTTTGTTTGATTTGAGGTGTAACATCGCCATCAACACTGTACAGGTCATTTTGGAGACATTGCTTCCAATTTTGTGGGACTTTTAACCGACATTGAGATGAAATTACATGTTAATGTGATGGTATTGTGCATAATGAGAGTTATATTTATTATAGACATATAGATTTTGTGTCTTCTTCATTTGTTATGTGAGTTTTTGCATTAACCCTTTTTTGTATTGAATGGAATCTTCCACCTTCCATTTTCAAAATTTAGGGGTGTCAGGTGTGTTTTCTTCAAAATGTATTTGGAAAAAGGCTGAACTTTTTGCAAACAGTGTAGGCCCTGATCAGACGCCGCACTGTTTTCAAATTAACCGTTTTGGGATTTCTGGTAGAAAATGGGTTAAGGGTGCTATACCTCTGCTGTGTCTGGTCAGATCCTTCACTGTTTGCAAAATGTTTTGCCATTTTTTGTGTTAAATTTCTGAAAATAACATGGTTTTGGGTATAACATGGTTTTGGATATATCACAGTTTAAAACTCAATCCAAAATGTGTAGATTATATCATAAAATTACGATAAATTGTAATTTTTCTGTGTAATTTGTATATTTACAACTTTAAATTGTTTGGATATAATATGGTTGTTTATTTAATTGACATGGTTTCTGCTTTGGACCCCAACAATAGTGTTATAAAGGGGTTAGGTGATATATAAATGCTTATTGTTGGATTATTGTTTGCATTTCAATATTAGGGCAAACTCCTGTTCATTTGAGTTGACCTTGAAAGTGCTTTTACTATGTAGATTCAAATAGTATAAGTAGGAAAAATTGTTTGAAAATTGTGAATATCAGAACTGATAAATGCGTGGGAATACTTTTCTCATGATGGGGCTCAAGTGCCATTTAATTTCAAGTCTTGTTTCTCTGAAAAAAAAAATAAGTGCTTTCTTTGAAAATGATGTTTGCTAGACTGAAAATTGCCCTATGGGTTAAATTTGCAATAATTACTAAGGTTATTCACCTGCTCACAGGCAAAGAAAGCAGGAGGTGATGCCCAGACTAGGGAAACAGAGGAAGCTGAACAGTTATTGTTAATGAACAAAGCTTTGACAGACTTAACTAGCCTGCTGACACAGCTGGTAAGTAAACATTGATGTTGATTCAATTATGCATCATCACGATCCGGCCCCCGCCCATTGGGACTTGAAGAAATAGATGGGCTGCATGATGCTTTCACGCAGAGCTGAAACCGACCGCACACGAGTACTGGTAAACCACTTAGAGGATCTAAGCCTGCCTAGGCAAAGCGGTGCGAGTCGGACCATCCATGCTTATAAACCTTATTGGTTTCATTGGACGACAGGGCTTAAGATGTCATTTCATCTACATGTCGGGTATAAGTCACACAAAATTGGAAGCAACGTCTCCAAAATGACCTTTACAGTGTTGACGGGGACGTTAAACCTCAAATCAAACAAAAACAAAGCATCATCACGATAACAAAATAGAAATGAAGGCAATGATAAGGAATCAATACAATTAACCCACAGCTCCCATCAGAGACACCAAACGGAGAGAAACACAAACTTGAAACAACAGACCCTAATGGAAACAAGTCCGTGAAATGATCACGCCCTAAACCCCACTTTATATTGGGAAAACTGGGGTTTATGGGGGTATACATTATCTGAGGTATTTTTGCTCAAAAACATAGATTGAGGCGGTTCTAACGAGCACAAACAATCTATGTTGAAAGCAGAAATAAGAAAGATGTTAACATTTTTACCTAAAATTTGTCTTTTCTGACACCATGTTGGATGCCATTAGTACACACAGACATGTTTTCCTAATGTTATTTTTGGTCACCCCAATTAGTGGACCCCAAAAGTTCATTTATTGTACTTGCAATCCAGTGTCTTTCATACTTTGATTTAAGTACAGGAGCCAGTTTTTCAACAATGTCATTAGTTAATATATTGTTAAAACTATGATATTTAGTTCAGCAAATTTACCAATATTTTTGCTGAAAAAATGTAAGTAGCTTTTCCAGATCCAAAAGCTACTCAGTTTTTCAGAAAAAATTCTGTAAAATTAGATATCATCACAAAAAACATGAAAAAATTTGGAGCGCTCTAACCCCATTTTTATATGGTAAAACTGGGGTTTACAGGGGTAAACCTTATTTTCATCTTATTTCTGCTCTAAAATATAGATTGTGGGTACTCTTTAGAACCGCCTCGATGAGGCGGTTCTAACGAGTACCCACAATCTATATTTTGAGCAGAATCGAGGCGGTTCTAAAGAGTACCCACAATCTATATTTTAGAGCAGAAATAAGAAAAATATCACAATGTTTCATCTTAAAATTCTCAATTTTTCGGCGTTAAAGTTTACAATGTATTTGTATAGGCATGTTTTCATAATGTTGTACTTGCTATAATAGATAATATTTTGACCACTTAATAGCTTGTTAAGTAATCAATGCTTTGATCAACTTGCCCAAGAAAAATTATCTGTATCTAGAACTACTAGTTCAAAATTTTACCACAGGCAGCGGATAAATGGATAAACAGATATCATCTTTCACTTTTACCGACATATTTCTTTCTTATATATAGTTGTGTCATGAAGATACAGATATCCACGACCCAGCTTGTAAATGTCTCTCACTGCTGGTACAGTTGTTTGGTGGAGAACACAAGGAGGCATTGAACCCAGAAAATATGGTAAGATTACTGAGAATACCTTAAAAATCCTGAAAAAAAAATTTGGACACCTTTAAGCCCTGCTGTAATTCTCCTAAAATTTTAACAAAATTGTTTCATGATCCAGCACTGCACAGTGCTTTGGCGCAGAGCTGAAACCGACCGAACTTGGGTATTGGTAAACAGCTTTGGTCTTAGCCTGCCTAAGTAAAGTGATGCGAGTTGGACCGCTCCTTAAACCCTTGTGGTTTCTATGGGCGGTAGGGCTTGAGAAGTCATTTCATCTCAATGTCGGGTAAAAGTCCCACAAAATCAGAAGCAATGTCTCCAAAATGACCTTAATTGTGTTGATTGGGACGTAAAACCTCAACTCAAAAACAAAATCATGATCCAGCAAGGAGTCCAAAAAGTGCAGATGGAATGGGAAACAGTGTAGACCCTGATCAGACTGCTCCTTCTGGAGCCGTCTGATCTTGGTCTGCAATGTTTGCTTAGGCCTGTCTGTCCCAATACTTACGATCATTACGGTAGCTACTTGATTTTATGTACACTGTGTCTATTTTCTCCCTAGGAGGAATTTAGTCTTTTCTTTCATTTTACTGTTGTGTCTCTTGGCTCACTTTGATCACAATATCTGCAGAGGCTGAAGGTTCCCTTCAGGAGGCTTAGACGTTTTGGAAGAAAAACACCTACCTTTGCAAACAGTGTTGATCCAGATCAGAAGCCATCTGATCAGGATCTCCACTGTTTTACATGCCTTTTGTGAATTCAATGAACGCATTATATCAAGTTATTTAATTGGTTGATAGACAGCAAAGGTGTAGCTAAATTGGTGTTATTTGGCAGGATAAAGGTCAAGATTTTAGTTTGAACAATATTTTATTTACTTCTTTTCAATTATAGATATATAACAAGAATATAACATATTAGAAAGATCAACAGGATTTGAAAACAAGCAAGGTTGTCCTAATCATCTCCTGTGTTAGATTTTATTTAGTCTCATCCACTCTGTCATTCAGGATCCCAGATAGGAAAACAAGAATGAATCAGTTTAGCCTCGTTATAACACATTTTTTAGATATCATTACTATGACATGGCTCCAAAATGCTCATTTTACTGTTTTGGATATAACTTGATCTCAGTTTAACATGGTATTTTGTATAATCATAACAGGAATGCTCTGTGATTGCTTGTAAAATAGGTATTCACACAGTCCAATGAACTATGGTATCACACAAAAATTCAAAAAAGCTTGAAGCTTTCATTTCATTGAACTAAAATAAATTAGTAACTAAACTATCAGTCCTGAGCCTTGCTTTGCATTGTGTTTGTGCATTTCCAAGAAATATCTGTGGACTTAAGCACACTTAATAGTTCACTCAGGAAAGGCTAAAAATCATTCACTCAGTCAATCACATTCTATTTACCCTGCTTCTCTGGATAATCTACACTCTTTGCTACTAGAGTCGTATGCTTTTGAAACAATGTCAAGGTGTAATTTCAGAATTCTGACCAAAACAAATTGTGTTATTGTTGCATATCCTGTCTAATCTCCACCCCATTACCCCATCTCCTGCCCTATTCCTTGAAAATACCATAAACTGCTAGGTATAGTTTCCATAGACAGGAAACTTATTATGATAATATTCTGCATGTATTTGAATAGATAGGTTTGAACAAACAGAGTAAACCAAGATGAGACAAGTAGGACACTGCATCTCAAGTAGGGTCTACACTGTTTGCCACTCACACAGCTATTTTAACCCTTAAGACGCCAAGAAATACTACATCTGAAAATGTCGTCTGCTTATGTCATCTGCTGATATTTTTTTTGGCAAACTTTTTCAAACTAGGCCTGTATGTCCCAGTACTTAGGATCATTACTGTATCTGTGTGCTGTTATGTACAATGTGTCTATTTTCTCTCTAGTAGGAATTTAATCAATTCTTTCATTTTACTGCTGTGTCTCTGGTCTGACTTTAACCCTTATCCTGCTGAACATGACAATCCCTACCTTTGCAAACAGTGTTGATCCAGATCAGAGGGCTTCTCAGTGTAATGTTGTATTTTGTATAATCATATCAGGAATGCTCTGTGATTGCTTGTAAAATACCCTGCTTCTCTGGATAATCTGCACCCTTTGCAACAAGAGTCCTATGCTTTTGAAACAATGTCAAGGTGTAGTTTCAGAAATTTGACAAAAAGAAAATCTGTCATAGTTTACCCAGGAAAGGCTAAAAATCATTCACTCAGTCCATCACATTCTGTTTACACTGCTTCTCTGGATAATCTGCACTCCTTGCTACATGAGTCTCTGTGCTTTTGGAACAATGTCAAATTCTAACACAGCGCGCCTATATAGGCAATGGAAAACAACTGTGTTTTATTCTACGACAAATCACTGCTAGGAAGAGCGTGACAAGTGACGTCATTAAAAACTGCCAATTGATGACGTCACTAGTCGATTTCCTTGATGTGAGACGGTGTAACGTCATTTTCTCGCATCGAAAACGTTAGAAAAGGATGTAAATGCATGTGTTTCAGTCGTTAATTTTAGTCGGATTTCTTCTAACAATGGCGAAAAATTGTGAGATTTTGAAGGAAACAACAACATTATTGCCGATTTTCAGCATGTTAGAATCGAAATAGATCAGCTGTAGTCTGTGATTTATTGAGTAATAAATCACAGTTTGTCGGTCAGTTGTAAGTAGACAAATCACGCGCGCTATGCGCACGTGATTTGTCTACTTTACAACTGACCTCCAAACTGTGATTTATTACTCAACAAATCACAGTTAGAGCTGATCTATTTCTTAATTGAAGTTTCTGTGCTTTTGTAGAGCACCCATAAATTTGTGGGACCAGAAATCTGACTAAAATAAAATGAGTCATTGTTGCATTTATTCATAAGCTGTCTAACACCACTCAAATCCCCCCACTCCCATCCCCAGCCCCATCCCCTGAAAAATACCATGAACTGCTGAGCACTGTTTTCATAGACAGGATGCATTCTGATAGATAGGCCTGAGCAAACAGAGTAAACCCAGATGAGACTATATAGGACACAGCATCTCATGAGGGTCTACACTATTTGCCACTCATCCAGCTATTTTAACCTTTAAGACGCTGAGAAAAACTACATCTGAAAATGTCGTCTGCTTATGTTGTCTGGTAAATTTTTTTGCAAACTTTTTAAAAATATTTTTGCATACAGGCAAACAGTGGTCGCAGATCAGACTGCTCAAATTACTTTTAAGGTAACTGGCGGATTGCAAAGCAGACGACAATAGTCATGACTTTTTAAAAATATTTTTGCACACAGGCAAACAGTGTGGGCGCAGATCAGACTGCTCCTGGGTCCACACTGTTTGCAAAAAAAAACTTTTAAGGTAACTGGCAGTGTCAAAGCAGACGACAATAGTGATTGGCATTTTATGGGTTAAAACATGGTAAGGAGTTGAGTTGTCCTAAATATACATCCAGATGAGCTGAGCTATCTGTGCTCCATAACTCTCTGTCATGGTATTTGCTTTACATTTCCAGGACTACTATAGCAAGGCATTGAAGAAAGCTGATGCCAAGAAACAAAAGGTTCTGCTTAGAATCATCAAAAGATTGGTGAGTTGTTTTTTAGCTCACCTGTCACGTAGTGACAAGGTGAGCTTTTGTGATCACTTTTTGTCCGTCGTCCGTCGTGCGTCCGTGCGTGCGTCCGTCCGTAAACAATTTCAAATAAGTATATTTCTAATACCCCATGGTCAATCTTGATCAAATTTCATGGGAAGCATCATCAGGTAGGGGGAAAGGCTGCATAAGGTTTTTGGGCTGATCAGATTGGAATTCTGGTTGCCATGGCAACATATAGCTCCCATAGACTATCAATGGGAAAAAATTAAAATATCTTCTTCTCTGAAACTACAGGGCCCAGAGCTTAGATATTAAGCATGTATTAATGGCAAGTGGTCACCTACATAATTCCTGCCAATCATGCCCCTGGGGTCCAAATTGGCCACACCCTGGGGCCCCTTCGCTCCCATAGACTCATAATGGAACAAAAAGCTTCAAAAATCTTCTCGGAAACCACAGGGCCCAGAGCTTAGATATTTAGCATGTAGCAACAGCAAGTGGTCACCTTCATAATTTCTGCCAATCATGCCCCTGGGGTCAAAACGGGCCACGCCCCGGGGCCCTTTAGCTCCTATAGACTCATAATGGAAAAAAGCTTCAAAAATCTTCTCTGAAACCACAGGGCCCAGAGCTGAGATATATGGCAACTAGCAACGGCAAGTGGTCACCTACATAATTCCTGCAAATCATGCCCCTGGGGTCCAAATTGGCCACACCCTTGGGCCCCTTAGCTCCCATAGACTCATAATGGAACAAAAAGCTTCAAAAATCTTCTTCTCTGAAACCACAGGGCCCAGAGCTTAGATATTTAAAATGTAGCAACGGCCAGTGGTCACCTACATAATTCCTGCCAATCATGCCCCTTGGTTTCAAATGGGCGACACCCGGGGCCCCTTCGCTCCCATAGACTCATAATGGAACAAAAAGCTTCAAAAATCTTCTTCTCGAAAACCATAGGGCCCAGAGCTTAGATATTTAGCATGTAGCAACGGCAAGTGGTCACCTACATAATTCCTGCCAATCATGCCCCTGGGGTCCAAATGGGCAACGCCCCGGGGCCCTTTAGCTCCTATAGACTCATAATGGAAAAAAGCTTCAAAAATCTTCTTCTCTGAAACCACAGGGCCCAGAGTTGAGGTATTTGGCATGTAGCAACGGCAAGTGGTCACCTACATAATTCCTGCCAATCATGCCCCTAATGTCCAAATGGGCCATGCCCCAGGGCCCCTTAGCTCCCATAGACTCATTATGAAAAAAAAGCTTCAAAAATCTTCTTCTCTGAAACCACAGTGCCCAGAGTTTAGATATTTAGCATGTAGCAACGGCAAGTGGTCACCTACATAATTCCTGCCAATCATGCCCCTGGGGTCCAAATGGGCCACGCGCCGGGGCCCCTTAGCTCCCATAGACTCATAATGGAAAAAAGCTTCAAAAACCTTCTTCTCTGAAACACAGGGCCCAGAGTTTAGATATTTAGCATGTAGCAACGGCAATTGGTCACCTACATAATTCCTGCCAATAATGCCCCTGGGTTCCGAATGGGCCACGTGCCGGGGCACCTTTGCTCCCAAAGACTCATAATGGAAAAAAAGCTTCAAAAATCTTCTTCTCTGAAACCACAGGGCCCAGAGCTTAGATATTTAGTAGGTAGCAACGGCAAGTGGTCACCTATATAATTCCTGCCTATCATGCCCCTGGTATCCAAAAGGGCACGCCCCGGGGCCCCTTAGCTCCTTTAGACTCATAATGGAAAAAAAAAGCTTCAAAAATTTTCTTCTCTGAAACCACAGGGCCCAGAGCTTAGATATTTAGCATGAAGCAATGGCAAGTGGTCACCTACATAAATCCTGCCAATCATGCCCTTGGGGTCCAAATGGGCCACGCCCCCGGGCCCCTTAGCTCCCATAGACTCATAATGGAAAAAAGATTAAAAAATCTTCTTCTCTGAAACCACAGGGCCCAGAGCTTAGATATTTAGTATGTAGCAACGGCAAATGGTCACCTACATAATTCCTGCCAATCATGCCCCTGGGTTCCAAACGGGCCACGCCCCTGGGCCCTTTAGCTCCTATAGACTCATAATGGAAAAAAGCTTAAAAAATCTTCTTCTCTGAAATCACAGCGCCCAGAGCTTAGATATTTCGTACGTAGCAACGGCAAGTGGTCACCTATATAATTCCTGCCAATCATGCCCCTTGGGTCCAAAAGGGCCACGCCTCGGGGCCCCTTAGCTCCTATAGACTCATAATGGAAAAAAAAGCTTCAAAAATCTTCTTCTCTGAAACCACAGGGTCCAGAGCTTAGATATTTAGCATGTAGCAATGGCAAGTGGTCACCTACATAAATCCTGCCAATCATGCCCGTGGGGTCCAAATGGGCCATGCCCCGGGGCCCCATGGCTCCCATAGACTCATAATGGAAAAAAAGATTAAAAAATCTTCTTCTCTGAAACCACAGGGCCCAGAGCTTAGATATTTAGCATGTAGCGACGGCAAGTGGTCACCTACATAAAACCTGCCAATCATGCCCCTGGGGTCTAAACAGGCGAGCGATATAGGGCCATTGGGCCCGCTTGTTCAGTTGTTGATAACAAAACGAGCACCGCATGCGGGTGCCAACGCTCGGCTGCAGTTTCTTTTAGTAAAACAAAAATTCTAAGTTGAAAAAGGGGCATAACTGTGCCAAAAATATTTTAAGGTTTACCTCGCCTATTGGTATGAGTTCCCCTTTTCATAATGAACAACTAGTCAAGGTTTCAAGTAAATATGTTCAGTAATGACAGAGATATTACAAAATGTCCAAGTTTTTGCACGACGACACAGATGACGATGCCAGAGCAATGACAATACCTTGTCATTTTCTTCCAAAACAGCCAAGCTAATAATAGTTACGAAAACATACATTCAGTCAACCCTCCTTATATTGACATTCGGCATAACAACAAAACTTGTTATAATGGAACAAATCCTTGGCTCAGGATGAGATGATTAAAAGAGATATCATAATTATTTAAAACTCCAAGAAACAAATGTGGATATCACCTCCGTGTAGCAATTATAAGAAACGTCCACTACATCTTTTTCTTGATGTAATTAATGGAAAAATTCCTTAAATACCTATAATACTACTCCCTATTGGGATTCTTTACAGTAGCAAATTTGCTATAGCGGCGAATTGTTAGGCCACTATTGATTGTTATAGCAAAGGGTGTCTATATACAGAACAACCTTTCAGTTAGATTAACCATTCTCTCTTCTTGCATCCTTCCAGCAGTAAACCTGTGGCCATCTGTATGAATTAATACATTTCAATTAATACATTTCTGCACTCTTTACCAGTCCCTCATAGCTTTCAAGTACGAGCTATAACTGTTAGAAATTCAGTTGTTATTGTATTTACCCTAAAAATTTGACACCTCACTGCACTTGTTCTAAAATTTGAAGAGTAGAAGTGGAGGCAATGATCAGGAATCGATATAATTAACTCACAGCTCCCATCAGACACTATAAAGGGCAAGAAACACAAAAATCAAACAACAGACCCTAATGGAAACATCAATAGCGGAAAGCCAAAAGGACAGTTACTTTCCCACAAAATGGTCAATAGGCTATCCAAAATAAAATAATATAAGCGACACAAACACCCAAAGACAAACCATAACAAAAATATACCACGACAGAAGAAGTACACTTTTGAGACTCAGTGGTGTGTCTAAAAATTTCTGTATGAGTGGCAAACAGTGTAAACCCTGATGAGACACTGTATTCTGTAGGCTTCATTCTGCAGCGTTTCATCTGGGTTTACACTGTTTGCTCAGACCCATCTGTATGAATACATACAGTAAATACAGTACATAGAGGATCTTACATGAGTGCTCATGTATTATTGAATTTATTAAACTCCTTGAGGAAAAGGGATAAAATGCGAGGCTTGGCAAAGCCTCACA
Source organism: Lucinisca nassula (assembly GCA_963580285.1). Taxonomy (NCBI): domain Eukaryota; kingdom Metazoa; phylum Mollusca; class Bivalvia; order Lucinida; family Lucinidae; genus Lucinisca; species Lucinisca nassula. The sequence continues at coordinate 62,743,642 of OY757026.1, read as the reverse complement.
TTTTATCCCTTTTCCTCAAGAAGTTTAATAAATTTAAAAAAAACATGAGTATGAATGAAGGTTCGGTTTATCATATGACATTTAAAACACATTTTATTCATGGTCATTTCACAAAAAAATGTCAATAATCTGCCATAAGTAAATGGGACGGTTGTTAAAGATGCCGTACATGTAACGTTATGTGGCGTATCTACCTGATTTTCAGATTTAATCCACGAGTTGATTTGCGAATTTATTACATGGCATTATAACATTCATAGACGCGACATCATACGATAAACAGAGTTATATGATCCCAGTAGCTGTTTCGTTTTAGAGGAAACCCAATACAGGTATGGTTGACAGAATTCAAGGCTCTGAAGAAGACTATGCAGGTGTGCAAGCTGGTCTGAACTGTCATTAGCCACACCTGTTACTAGGCATGTGATATGGAAAATGTTACCACTTTGTTGTTTAATTTACACATGATTTTTGTGTTGAGCAGGTCAGTACAGACAAAAACCATGCAGAATCTATGAGATCCCATGGGGAAAATCTTGCCAATACAATCAAAAGTCTCGTGAAAACAGCCAGGTAAGATTAATCTTATCTTCTAGATGTCTCTGTCTTGTTCACACTCAATTTTTCATTTGCAAATTTTAAGGGGAATGGAATGGACTTTTTTGTCAATTTTACAAGATAGACAAACTATTGCGACTTCCCTTTGTATTCCTGCTAGTTGAGCACTCTGAAAAATGGGAGTCTACTCAGAAAGGAAAGAATTTGCTCCTGAGGAGCAAATTCTTTCCTTTCTTAGCAGACCCCTATTGATAAGATGGACAAATCATTAATGGGCCTCTGTAGGTGGTCTAATGGGTAAGAGCACTGTCTCTTAATCATTACGTCTTTCACTGCTGTTGATGGTTTGAACCTCATTTGTGTCACATATGAGGTGCCAAGTTCTGCAATAGAAGTTAAGTTTATTCTTTTTTTTTAATAGACAAAGTAACAATGGAATTTCACTGGTTTCAAACGTTGTTTGTCAGCTGCTTGCATTCAGATTGTTTGTTCAACTTTTTCACTGAGCAGTACTTATAAAATAAAATTTGTTGGGAATTAATTTTGTTAACTTGTGTAAATACTACGGGGTTGGAGAAAACTACAATGCTTCTATGCAAATAAATAGACAATTTTTACGGAAATCATCGAAAATAGTGCTCAGTAAACTCTGGAAATTGTTGAAAAACTCACTAGTTAAACTCCATATTGCTGCCAGAAATTGCTGGACCGATATGCATTCTGCAGTTTCTCTATGCTCGAGCCCTGCTGTAGTGGCACAAAAAAAAATTATAATATAAAATCACTGATATTAGTGAATATTGAGCCTCATTGGGCTATCAAAGGACTCCCTCAAGCTTGTGTCCTGAGTAGGAGTGTTATTCACCAATATCAGTGCAATTGCCCTATAGTATGTTCTACAGTGTAATCACACTGTTAACCCTTAAAATGTCATGAAAAGCTCTATCTGAAAATGTTGTCTGTTTATGTCGTCTGCTGCATCTTCTTGCATACTTTTCAACACTCAACAGGCGAACTGTGAGGACCCTGATCAGACTGCTCCTAGAGGAGCAGTCTGATCTGGGTCCACACTGTTTGCAAAAATGATTTAGAGGAGCAGTCTGATCTTGGTCCACACTGTTTGCAAAAATGGTTTTCAAAGTTACCATCATATGACAAAGCAGATGGCAATTGTTGTGATTAGCATCTTAAGGGATAAGACAATGTGTGAGACTGTCTGTTTGTGGTGGGTTATAAAACTCAACACAACCTCGTTATAATACCATTGTTCGGGTCCAAAGGAGAAACCTTGTAAAACAAGTTGATATGTACAAACAAAAATGTATAGATTCTGTAGAATAATGGTTAGCTAATGTGATCCGTCAGTGTCCTTCATCTGTTGTATAGCATCAACTAAAATAAAGAATGTAGTGATGTGGATTTGAAACACCGCATGTTGAATTGATGAGACGCCGGCAAAACGGACGACCAGGAATTATAGCTCTGCATGCAAATTGCAGCACTCCAATGAGAGACTGCATTGTTTTCAAGGTTACCTTCCTTTTTGACAATACAGTATGGATTTTCTGAATGATTTCGCGCACCTTCTCCATTGGTACCCTAACCACCATCTCCTCAGAATCAAGTTCGAGTCCCAAGAAACAAAGTATGGTTTTGGGACCTTCTGTTTTATCACTTGCTATTGGAACCCCCAAATTTCTCATGCAGATTTCAAAATGCCCCATGATAATTTCGCAATCATTTGTGTCCTTTTTACCCCCAAAAAAGAAGTCATCTAAATAGTGCAGCAGTCTGCCAACTGGCGAATGTCTGCGCACTGCAAATTCGAGGAAAGTAGCAAATTTCTCAAATGTGGCACAGCTGATCGAACAACCAAACGGAAGTGCTTTGTCAAAATAATACTGATTTTTGAAGCAAAAACCCAGCTGATTGAAATCAATTATTGCAACGGGAAGCAGTCTAAAAGCATTTTTCAAATCAGATTTGCCCAACAAACAGCCTCGGCCTAAATCCTGCACAATGGCTACCGCCTCATCAAAGCTGGCATATTTGACATAGCACAGCTTAGGGTCTATGAAGTCATTGACAGACTGGTTCCTGGGATAAGAAAGATGGTGAATCAGTCTGAAGTCATTCCCATTTTTCTTTTCTACTAAGCCGAGTGGAGAGACTCGTAAGTTAGGGAATGGTGGGTAGGGGAAAGGGCCTGCAACCCTCCCTTCATTGACTTCCTTATCAATTTTCTGCTGTGTAATTTCTGGCCTTGCAAGGGCTGATCTAAGGTTTTTTGATTCAAATGGTATACGGGGCCCTACATAATTTAATGGGAAACCATGCACAAAACCATTCAGAATAATTTCTGCCTCATTGGGACAGTAGAAAGCAAGCTCCTGTTTCAAAGCCTGCAAATTTACAGGTGTTTTACCCAGGGTATTCATTTGTAAGGCTGCACTGCACAGTTTTCTATCTTCGATTGTGTCTATTACCTCTGAACATGGGGTTTCCTCTTGAATATCCTCTGCCCCGAAAGGATACATTACCTTGTACTGCTGTAGTCTGCTGCTGTCTGACTGGAAATCCTTGCAGAGTATGTGGACAACTGGACTGACCATGCAATGAAGAATTGCAGGCTGCACATACATGTCTAAACTTACACATATTCCAGGTGCAATTGCCATTATTGAAGGCATGGCATGTCAGTGAATTTGTACTGCTTGTGGGATTTGCAGGGGTTGATTGCTTGCTTTTGAATGTATGTACAGTTGGATTGCTTTGAGAAGGATTTGACATTATCCTTAGCCATAGTTCCGCATTTAACGAGCTCCAAGACTGCCTTGTTGCTTCGTTAGCCTGGCGCAGTCGAAATTGTTGATCATACTCTACCCATGATTTTGTGGGGTACCTTACGGCGGCTTCCCTAATGACTGACATGTACTTTAAAATCTCAATAGCTTTTTCTGGAAATGTCTGCAAGTATACACTGGCAAAGATGAGAAATGCATCTGTCCATTCGTCAATATTTTGGATGGTTTGCTTGGATATTTTTTGCCTAGATTCTATTAAACCTTTTGCATAATTGTAATGCAAGATGCCTCCAGAACAAAAATCAGCAAGCTCTATGCTAGTTTTAAGCAGCAATGCCAAGTTGATATACTTTTGATTCTGGATTTTTTCCCTGATTTGCTGCGGAAGATGAATGGCTAGACCCTCATCGCCACACCTCATGGGCTCAATTTCTGGTGTGGATTCATAACAGTCAAGCTGCATGTCTTTAAACACATTATCAAAGTGAATGATACCTTCTGGCTTCTCCTTTTTATTTATACTTCTACCTGATTGTGGCTCAGAGCCACCACCACTCAGAGAAATGGTATCCTCAACCTCATGGTCTGGGAGCTGGTCAGCCTTTTTCTGTCTCTTTGCAGCTCTTCCAGAATTTTGGTTGGTTTCAGCCTGCCTCTCAGACCTCCTGACCCTAAGGGCATCCTTTCTAGGGTTTCCTCTTCCAGGCATCTCCAAAAAATGATTGATTTCTTCAGATTTATAAGAGCTCAATTTTTTGCTGCAGTTTGTTCGTCCTTAAGTTAACAGGAAAAGGAAGTTGCCCCAAGGCTGGTTCCCAGCTGAGCACATGGTGATGACATCACAAAACTTAGTGACATCATCAATTTGCTTGACAGGTGTATCATACCAATTAGCTATTCAATTAGTGAGGCAAAATCAATATTGGAAACAATTAAGCACTGCAGGGCATAGAAGTGAGCACTCCGAAGACAAACGTGAACAGAAAGCCACCAATAAACCAGGAATACTGTTCAAGGCATTATTCCTCTTTATTTTATGAATTTGTAGCAATAAATAGACAGAAATGGGTGTGGCTTAAATGAATATTCAGCAAGATAAGGGTTAATTAAGAGGTAATGATGAAATCGGAAAAACTGTTTTTGGACTAGCCAAGTCCACTCTTTATAGTGAAGTGGTCTTAGTTTCAAATGGTCTAATTAGCCGAATTTACATTGTTTTGAAAAGAAGTCTCCTTTTGAAAATTCTGTTTGATTTGTTTAGATATGTTCCAGTCATTTCAAGATTCAGTGTGAAATGAACACCCCTCTAAACCCCACATTATATAGAGAAAACTGGGATTTAAAGTAGTATACATTAATTTTCTTATTTGTGCACTAAGACATAGGTTGTGGGTACTCATTAGAACTGACTCATTGAAGTGGTTCTAACGAGCACAAGACATAGGTTATGGGTACTTATTAGAACCGCCTCAATGAGGCAGTTCTAACGAGCACAAACAACTTGTGTAAGACATAGGTTGTGGGTACTCATTAGAACCACCTCAATGAGGTGGTTCTAATGAGCACAAACAACCTATGTTTGGATTAAAACAAACTATGTTTGGAGTATAAATAAGAAAATATTACAAATGTTCATCAGAAAAGTAAACATTTTGGAGATATGAAAAAATGCACTGTTATCGTAATGTTTGCTTTCTTTTTCAGTTCTCATGCGGACGTCTCTTTGTCATCCTTGGCTGCTGAGATTTTAAGGATCACAGGACATTTGAAATGAGCACAGTTGTATAACGTCAGCTAGTTCAGCATGACCTTAATAGTGTTTATGGGGAATGTTCGGCCATTTTACAAAGGGCGACAACTTCCTGGACTTCCTGTTTGCTTTTCTATAAGCCCTGTCCAACTGAAAAGGGGGTCTACTCTTAAAGGAAAGAATTTGCTCCTCAGGAGCAAATTCTTTCCTTTAAGAGTTGACCCCTATTGGCATGGAACACAAAAATACATTTCCAGGAGTTGCCTCCCCTGAAGGTGTATGCATTCCCCTTAATGGGTCATAAGATAGAATACAGGTTCAGATCTTGTGCAGATGTGGCCCTGATGTCTCTGGATGCAGAGATTGAGGTCTCTGGGAGTTCAAAATGAGCAAAGCTGTAAAAATTTCAGTCAGCTTGGCATGACTGCGATAAAGTTGACTGACCATAAAAATCTACAATCAGTGTTTAGTTTCGGATGTCACAATGTTTCCAGTGTCTGCTGCGATTTCACATCACAGGAAATTGTATTGCAGCAACAAATTTAGAAAATGCCTTCAAGGACAGGTCATGTTCATGGACTTTGTCATGTAGATTAAATGGAAAGCAGTGTCATAATATTATTACATTAAATAATATGATCGGGCCCCAAGGTTATAAAAAAAATTCATGCTGAGCATGAAATCAAAAATGCTTGTAAATATGAAAATACAAATGAAAGAGGCAATTTTCGTACTCATATCAGCACAGAATGTTATTTTGTTTGTTTGTATTGGAGTTTAATGCCCCAGTCAACAGTATTTAGGTCATTTTTGAGCCATTCAGTTTACCTATCCACACTTTCCTGGGCAGGCTTATACATAAGCAGTTAACCAGTACAGTGCACATTCTTTAGTCAGAGACTGAAAACTGCCCTTCTTGAATCAGTGGATGGGAGAGAATGACCACAGAAAAGATTTCAGTATCAATCTCCACAAAGGAATGTTGCCGACCCCGGCAGGTATCGAAACCGCGTCCTCCTGATCACTAGTCAGATACATATCGGACTGAGCTACCGAGGCCGGCCACTGAATGTTATGTGTCCTGCTTATAAATTTTAAAATGCCTACAACACTGCAGGACAAATTTCATGCTCAAGTGAGTTGAGCATGAAAAAAGTTTTATAACTTTGTGGGGCAGGCATTGTCATATGTGCTCCAGCATGAGACAACTAAGCACTGGGGTTTGTTTAAGAAATAGATCAGCTCTAGCTGTGATTTGTTGAGTAATAAATCACAGTTTGGAGGTCATTTGTAAAGTAGACAAATCATGAGTGCATAGTGCGTGTGATTTGTCTACTTACAACTGACCTCCAAACTGTAATTTATTACTCAACAAATCACAAACTAGAGCTGATATATTTCGATTCAAACAGGCTGAAAATCGGCAATAATGCTGTTGTTTCCTTCCAAAACTCACAACTTTTCGCCATTGTTAGAAGAAATCCCGATAAAATTATTGACTGAAACATGCATTTGTTTCCTTTTCTAACGTTTTCGATGCGAGAATATGACGTTACACTGTCTAACATCAAGGAAATTGACTATTGACGTCAAATATTGGTAGTTTTTAATGACCTCACTCATTATGCACTTCCTTGCCGTGATTTGTTGCAGAATAAAACAGTTATTTTCCATTGATTATATAGGCGCTCTGTGTTAGAATATGCGGTAAAGACACAAACCAACCTGCACAACTACACAGACTAGCAACAGTCTGGAATTTTTTACATATCTCCAGATAAGGCACTTTTTTCATCCAAAAAGTAGTGATACACCACAACCTCTTTATAACACTATTAATGGGGTCCAAAGCAGAAACCATGTTAGTTAAGCAACTGTGTTATATCCAAACAAAAATGTATAGATTATATAGAAAAATGACCATTTATGGTCATTTTTCTATATAATCTATACATTTTTGGGATCCATCCTGAAACCGTGTTATATCCATAACCTTGTTATAACGAACCATGTTATAACGAGGTTTTGGTGTTTGTGGTGTCTTATTTATACACGAAAGCATATGTTGTGGGTACCCATTAGAAGCGCCTCGGCAGATCAGCATGGACAAAAAAGTGCAGACTGATAGGTTTTCTCTTGACATGGCTCAGTTCTTAGAATGTTTTGTTGCCATAAGCAGCTACTTATTAGGGCCCCGCACTGAAAGTGTGGGTGCCCTATAGTAATCACTCTGTCTGTCCGTCCACAAATTTTCCTACTCCTCTGATAGCGCTGCCGGGGCCCTAGTCAGTTTCACTGACAGCTCTAGTACATTATGAATTTCTTTGATTGTATTGTCAATTTTCTTTGCAGCTCCCGCCCATTAGGGCTTGAAGAAATAGTTGGCTGCATGATGCTTCCACGCAGAGCTGAAATCGACCTGCACACGAGTACTGGTAAACCACTTGGAGGATCTAAGCCTGCCCAGGCAAAGCTGTGCAAGTCCATGCTTATAAACCCTATTGGCTTCATTGGGCGGCAAGGCTTGAGATGTCATTTCATCTCAATGTCGGGTAAAAGTCCCACAAAATTGGAAGCGACGTCTCCAAAATGACCAGTACAGTGTTGACGGGGACGTTAAACCTCAAATCAAACAAACAAAAAGCTACTTTTACATTATGGATTTCTTGGATGGCATTGTCAATTTTCTTCAATAATAGGCAGTTAAAAAATTGTCAAAGGATAAACAGAATAACAGTTCCTTGCACACCAGATAAGTGACGGCCCCCGCCCATCGGGGCTTGAAGAAATATATGGGCTGCATGATGCTTCCACGCAGAGCTGAAATCGACCTGCACACGAGTACTGGTAAACCACTTGGAGGATCTAAGTCTGCCCAGGCAAAGCTGTGCAAGTCGGCCCGCCCATGCTTATAAACCCCATTGGCTTCATTGGGCAGCAGGGCTTGAGATGTCATGTCATCTCAATGTCAGGTAAAAGTCCCACAAAATTGGAAGCAACATCTCCAAAATGACCTTTACAGTCTTGACGGGGACGTTAAACCTCAAATCAAACAAACAAACAATTTTCTTCAATAATAGGCTATTGAAAAAATTGGTCAAAGGATAAACAGAATAACAGTTCCTTGCACACCAGATAGGGGAAGCTTGATTTTACCCTGCGATAGAATTTTATTCTACCCAAGTAAAATTCTACCCAAGTACAGGATAAAAGTTGAGAATTCTCAAGTGTTTGAAATGATCTTGTTGACAAGGATGACAGTTATGCATAGTTAAGGTTGACGTCGTTGCATGTAATGTGACGTCGCTAAACATTACAGTATTGATATCACAATTTAAAAAAATGAAATATTTTCATGGGTGTAAAGGGTAGATGGAAAAATTCACCCCTTGGGATCATAGTCCAGCATTGCACATCACGAAAACACGCCTATACAAATACATTGTAAACTTGATCGCCGAAAGAAAATTTTATGATGAAAAATTGTGATATTTTTCTTATTGCTGGTCAAAATATAGTTTATGGCTACTTATTAGAACCGCCTCGATGAGGCGGTTCTAACAAGTACCCATAGTCTATATTTTAGAGCAGAAATAAGATAAGGTTTACCCCTGCAAACCCCAGTTTTACTATATAAAAGTGGGGTTCAAGGGGGTAGAAATAATATAGGCATGTTTTCGTGATGATATGCAAGCAAGCCTTTTGATGTTGGACAATGACCCTCAGGACAGATTTTTCTATCCAACCCTCACACCTATGTACACTTCATATAATTCATCTGCTGAGCCAGATGTGCATCAGGAAAATACAGTCAACCCTCTTTATACTGACATTTTTTATAACGGCATAACTCGTTATAACGACATATCTCGTTATAACGGCAATTTGAATGGAATGACTGCTTAGCTAAAGGCTTAGTCTCGGTTCTGAAGAGCATGGGCTTCCCTCGGTGTGAAAATGCAAAAAAGGAGTCCATAACCATAAGAGGGTCTTGTAATCTAATAGTCCAAGAAATAAATGTTATAGGTATTTGTTAGAATTGCCTCGGTGAGACGATTCTAACAAATGTCTATAGTATTTGTTTCTTGGAGTAATAATGGGGAAAAGGCCTTTTATTACCTTTCACACACCTAACTGGGTTTCTTTATTGCGGCAAATTCTTTATAACGGCACAACATTAGGGAACAAATACTTTCTTTATAACAAGGGTTCTCTGTACGCTTAAGTAATTTTGACCCCCTTAACCCTTATCCTGCCAGTCATGACAACCCCTACCTTTGCAAACAGTGCAGATCCAGATCAGATGGCTTCTACACTGTTTTTGACATTCAGTTTGTGAATTTGCAGGAATAAATTACATCAATAAATCTGATTTGTTCAGAAATGGGTGTGGCTAATATAAATTAATTATTCCGTGGGATACAGGTTAAACCCCACTTTTATATAGTAAAACTGGAGCAATCTAATCCGGGTCGCACTGTTTGCTTCACTTCGGATCATTAGAATATTTGAGTTATTTAAGTCTGACTGTACCTACATGTATGTAATGTTGAACAATAGAAAAATAAAATGCTAAAATATGTTTTGAAGGGCTTGTCATTCCTTATTTATCCAGAAGATTGTCCAGATACACACTGATCAACCAGCCCAAGCATTAAGACATCAAGAAAAATTTCATCTGAAAATGTTGTCCGTTTATGTCGTCTGCTGCTCTTGTGACAGACTGTTTAAAAAGCCCCCGCCAATAGGGGCTTGAAGAAATATATGGGCTGCATGATGCTTCCACGCAGAGCTGAATCCGGCCCGCACACTAGTACTGGTAAACCGCTTAGAGGATCTACACCTGCCCAGGCAAAGTGGTGCAAGGCGGACCGTCCATGCTAATAAACCCTATTGGTTTCATTTGGCAACAGGGCTTGAGATGTCATTTCATATCAATGTCGGGTAAAAGTCCCACAAAATTGGTAGCAACGTCTCCAAAATGACCTTTACAGTCTTGACGGGGACGTTAAACCTCAAATCAAACAAAGACTGTTTAAAAATATTTTTGTTCATACAAGCAAAAAATTCCTATAATAAGACCACCTTTGAGACTGACCAAAAGTGGTCTTAAGACCACTTTTGAACAGTCCCAAAGGTGATCTCTTTCTAGAAGACACTAAGTGCAGACAACACTCAGATGTAATGGCTGAAACGTTTTAAATATGCTTTTTAAAGGAGAATTGGTCATAATTTTAGGTGGTCTTAATAGCCGAATTTCACTATATAGAGCAGCAGTCTACCGTAAAAATCCTAAAAATTTGGAGGCCTTTAGAACTTGCTGTAATTCTCCTGAAAGTTTAACAAATTTGTTTCACAATCCAGCAAGGACAGACAGAATGGCAAACAATGTAGACCCTGATCAGACTGATCTGGATCCGCACTGCTTTCTTCGGCCTGTCTGTCCCATACTTCGGATCATTTCAGTATGTTGAATTAAAGAGTTAAAAAGTTTATTTTTAGTGGTTCATTTAAATAATGACTGAACTTTTTAAAAGCAATGGCACTACCCTATTCAGATGCCGCATTCTGCAGATATTGCATTCTGTGGCTGCTGATCTGGGTTGGGCCCGTCGGGGCTTGAAGAAATAGATGGGCCGCATGATGCTTCCACGCAGAGCTGAAACCGACCCGCACACGAGTACTGGTAAACCGCTTAGAGGATCTAAGCCTGCCCAGGCAAAGCGGTGCGAGTTGGACCGTTGCTTATAAATCCTATTGGTTTCATTGGGCTTGAAATGTCATTTCATCTCAATGTCGGGTAAAAGTCCCACAAAATTGGAAGCAACGTCTCCAAAATGCCCTTTATAGTGTTGATGGGAACATTATACCTCAAATCAAACAAACAAAACTGATCTGGGAAGGTACTGTTTGCAGGGTCTCGGTTTGAGGTTTTCACACCAAAGATGGATTTAATATAACGTCTTTGATGGATTGTGTTAGGATTAAAGGATATGTCAACCCTTGTGTTTCATTTTGTGTTGTCTCTTGGAGAAAGGGAGAAAAGAAATAGAGTTAGCAGAAAAGTTGAAAGAGATGGACAGGGCAGGAAAAAAAACTGTTGAACATGACTTAACAGAAGTGTCTATCTTTTCGAGCTGCATAGACAATAAGTCATGCCCAACGGTAAGCCAATATCAGTTGGACGAACCAATGACATAAGTGCCTCACTCAAAAAACCTTGGGATCTACATAATATGGTTGTGTTCAGCAGGATACAGTTTAATGAACACCCTTTGTGTATTGGAAAAACAAGAGATTAATTACTAGGGTATTCATTATTTTCCAGGTTCTACTTGTTCAAAACTAGCAATGTTGATAGTAAATGTATCATTAAAACTTTGATCCTTTAATATGCTAAATACTGGTAAACTAACATTTTTGCTCAAAAATGTAACTTTAGCAAATGCAAACGCTATAGTATACTCACATTTTTTAGCAAAAATACCTCTGTATTAGATACGTTACTTGCTAGAACAGTTAACATTTTGACCTCTTATGGCCTCATTAAGCCAACAAAGCTTTGAACATCTTGCCCCAGATATCTGCATGCTCGAAAACAAATTGCTGGTACTCGTTGAGTCAGTTCTAAAGAGCACATGCAATAATCCATGTTTGAAGCAGAAATAATTAAGATAAGCCATGTTATGTATATAATAATCCATCATGACTTTATGTAGGATAGGTAAATCTCACCCTAGGGGTCTGAATTTCAACCAGGGACTCGGCAAACCCAAGGGGTCTGAATTTCAACCAGGGACTAGGCTTTGCCGAGTCCCTGGTTGAAATTCAGACCCCTAGGGTGAGATTTACCTGTCCTACATAAGCAGACTCATGAAGGATTATTTATACCCTGCTTGATAAGTTAAAAGCGAGTGCCATGGAGACGGCAACTGTAAAAAAAAAAATCAACGTTTTTATCTGTGCATTTTTGGCTTTAAAATCGGCACAGCGAAAGAGACCTCCTTTGATAAGTACATACTCTTGAGTATGTACCAAACCAAAAAAATCGTCGCCATACAATATGTTTGAAATAGCCATCTTGTGATTGTCACTCATAGAACAATATACAACTGAGTCTGGTCATGAACTCATAAGAGAAAGCTGTCACATGGTCAATTAAAAGAAAGATGTTTCTTCCATGATCTGAGGACCTATCTTGTACCGGTATATGCAAAAATGCGAGAAAAACCTGTCTTTTTCCATTATTGTAAACAACAAAGGTGCAAATCAGCCTGTGCATTCATGTTTTCTAATCAGCATCTTGCATACTGAGATTTTAGTTCCATACTCTAGTTTCTAACCCTTGACCTGCTGAATATTTATATATGCCACACCCACTACTAATTATCAACCAATCAGATTACTTGATGCAAATTATTGCAACAATTTCATGAGCTGAATGACAAACAATGAAGATCCATATCAGATGGCTTCTGATCTGGATCTTCATTGTTTCGAAGATAAGACATATCCGGGCTCAACAGGACAAGGGTTAAAACAGCCTGTGCTTTCATGCAGTCTACCATAAAAATTCGGACACCTTGAGGACTTGCTGTAATTCTCCTAAAATTTTAACAAATTTGTTTCATGATCCAGCAAGGAGTCCAAAAGGTGTTGACCGTATGGCAAACTGTAGACACTAATAGGACTGCTCCTGATCTGGGTCTGCACTGTTTGATTAGGCTTATCTGTACCAATACTTGGGATCACCAAGGTAATCAGCATTTTTAGCTCACCTGAGCCGAAGGCTCATGTGAGGTATTAGTATACCACGAGCCGTCGTCCGTCGTCCACACTTTCAACGAAGTATATCTCTGGAACCAGTGGGCCGGCCTTGATCAAATTTCATATGAACCATCATCAGGTAGGGGGAAAGGCTGTATTAGGTTTTCGTGCAGATCGGATGAGAACTCTGGTTGCCACAGCAACAAAGAGCTCCCATAGGCTTAACATAGGAAAAAGCTTGTCATCACTCTAGCTCCGTCAATTTTTTTCTGATCGACTTCATTCTTGCAGATAACGAGGACAGGCATGAAATCTCGATCAAGTTCGATTTGGGGCTGAATCGGATTATTCACTCAGGAGTTACGTGCCCTTGAGCGTTGAAAAAATTGCCTATTGACTTAACATGGGGAGAATGTTGTCATCACCGTAGCTGCTTCAATTATTTTCAGATTGGCTTTATTCTTGCAGATAACCAGCACAGCCATGAAATCTCGGTCAAGTTCGATAACTGGCAGAATCGGATCATTCACTTAGGAGTTACCTGCCCTTGTGTGTTTTTGCATTAGGGTTAATGGGAATTTCAAAAATGTATATCTTAAAGACTACTTGGCCAACTTTGATCAAATTTCATGTGTCGCATTATTGGGCAAGTGGAAAGGCTTCATTAGGTTTTCAGGCAGATCTGAGTGGAACTCTGGTTGCCATGGCAACATCTAGCTCCCATAGACTTCACATAGGAAAAAGCTTGTTATCACTCTAGCTCCGTCAATTTTTTTCTGATCGACTTCATTCTTGCAGATAACCGGTACAGGCATAAAATCTCGGTCAAGTTCGATTTTGGGCCGAATCAGATAATTCACTCAAGAGTTACGTTCCCTTGAGCGCCCGAAAAATTGCCTATCGACTTAACATGGGGAAAATGTTGTCATCACTGTAGCTGCTTCAATTTTGTTCGGATTGGCTTCATTCTTACAGATAACCAGTACAGCCATGAAATCTCGGTCAAGTTCGATAATTGGCAGAATCGGATCATACACTTAGGAGTTACCTGCCCTTGTGCATTTTTGCATAAGGGTTAATGTGAATTTCAAAAATGTATATCTTGAAGACTACTTGGCCGACTTTGATCAAATTTCATGTGTAATATTATTGGGCAAGTGGAAAGACTGAATAAGGTTTTCATGCAGATCTGAGTGGAACTCTGGTTACCATGGCAACATATAGCTCCCATAGACTTAACATAGGAAAAAGCTTGTCATCCCCGTAGCTCCGTCAATTTTTTTCTGATCGACTTTATTCTTGCAGATAATAAGGACAGGCATAAAATCTCGGTTAAGTTCGATTTTGGGCAGAATCGGAATATTGACCTCGGAGATACGTGACCTTGAGCGACAAAAAATTTGCCCATAGACTTAAAATAGGGAAAATGTTGTGACTACGATAGCGACTTGAATTTTTTTCAGATCAGCTTCAAACTTGCAGGTAACGAGGACAGACATAAAATCACGGCTAAGTTCGATTTTGGGCCGAATCGGATTATTTGCCTTGGAGTTACCTGCCCTTGAGCATGAAAAAATACGTTGTGACCACGATAGCAACTTTATTTTTATTCAGATCAGCTTCAAACTTGCAGGTAACGAGGACAGGCATAAAATCCTGGTTAAGTTCGATTTTGGGCCGAATCGGAATATTGACCTCGGAGTTACGTGACCTTGAGCGACAAAAAATTTGCCCATAGACTTAACATAGGGAAAATGTTGTGACTACGATAGCGACTTGAATTTTTTTCAGATCAGCTTCAAACTTGCAGGTAACGAGGACAGACATAAAATCTCGGTTAAGTTAGATTTTGGGCCGAATCGGATTATTTGCCTTGAAGTTACCTGCCCTTGAGCATAAAAAAATACGTTGTGACCACGATAGCAACTTTATTTTTATTCAGATCAGCTTCAAACTTGCAGGTAACGTGGACAGGCATAAAATCTCAGTTGAGTTCGAATCGGAATATTGACCTCGGAGTTACATGACCTTGAGCGACAAAAAATTTGCCCATAGACTTTACATAGGGAAAATGTTGTGACTACGATAGCGACTTGAATTTTTTTCAGATCAGCTTCAAACTTGCAGGTAACGAGGACAGACATAAAATCTCGGTTAAGTTCGATTTGGGGCCGAATCGGATTATTTGCCTTGGAGTTACCTGCCCTTGAGCATAAAAAAATACGTTGTGACCACGATAGCAACTTTATTTTTATTCATATCAGCTTCAAACTTGCAGGTAACGAGGACAGGCATAAAATCTCGGTTAAGTTCAATTTTGGGCCGAATCGGAATATTGACCTCGGAGTTACGTGACCTTGAGCGACAAAAATTTGCCCATAGACTTAATTAGGGAAGATGTTGCGACTACGATAGCGACTTGAATTTTTTTCAGATCAGCTTCAAACTTGCAGGTAACGAGGACAGACATAAAATCTCGGTTAAGTTCGATTTTGGGCCGAATCGGAATATTTGCCTTGGAGTTACCTGCCCTTGAGCATAAAAAAATACGTTGTGACCACGATAGCAACTTTATTTTTATTCATATCAGCTTCAAACTTGCAGGTAACGAGGACAGGCATAAAATCTCGGTTAAGTTCGATTTTGGGCCGAATCGGAATATTGACCTCGGAGTTACGTGACCTTGAGAGACAAAAAAATTTGCCCATAGACTTAACGTAGGGAAAATGTTGTGACAGAAATAGCGACTTGAATTTTTAGCTCACCTGAGCCAAAGGCTCCAGTGAGCTGATAGTATACCAAGGCTCCGGAGTCCGTCGTCTGTCGTCAGTCCATCCGTCGTCCACACTTTCAATGAAGCATATCTCAGAAGGCAGTCGACCAATCATGTTTAAATTTTATGTGTAGCACCATTGGGCAAGGGGAAAGGCTGCATTAGGTTTTGGAGCTAGTCTGGTTAATTTGTTCCTTCATTCTTCTTTCTCTCCATATAGAGATAATAGACCAATGTTAAATTTTTAATCAAAGATTTCTCAGGAACTATAAAAGCTAGAAGCATCAAATTTGGTATTCAATAGAATAATGATGACTTATTTTGTGTAAGAGACATTGGGCTTTCTCAGCTTATTTGTTCATCTGTTCTTTCATTCTTCTTTCTCTCCATTTTGACCAATGTTAAATTTTCGTCAAAGATTTCTCAGGAACTATAGAAGCTAGAAGTCTCAAACTTGGAATGCAATGCAATAATGATGACTTATATCCTGTAAGGGTCAATGGGCTGGATTCTATTAGCAGATTTAGTAGTCAAGTCTGTGAATTGTTAAAACTTAAGTTCCTCAGGTGAGCGGTTTAGGCTCATTGAGCCTCTTGTTAATACGTACCTCTACCTGTCATGCATGCAGAAAGCCAGCTACCTGGAAGCGGGCTAACTGATGTGGATGATGCCCCTGCAAGTTTATAAAACAAGACGGCCATGATGGCTCTGGGTCGCTCACCTGAGTCCATGATGTTTCAAAGCTTATGGAAAACTAGTCCAAAGGCCCAGGTCAATTTTTTCTTAAACTTGGTCACAGGTCAAGGTCAAAGTCAGAAGTAAAAGTATTGTGTGAGTGGGAAGCCATTGTCACAAGAACGCTTCATGCAAAATATGAAGGCTCTATCTCAAACAGTTCTAAGGATAAAGTAGGTCACTGGTCAGTCAAAATTTTTATATGAGTGGGAAGCCATTGTCATAAGAAACCTACAGGCCAAATATGAAGGCTCTATCTCAAATGACAAAGTAGGTCACCAGTCAAACTTTTCTATAAGTGGGAAGCCCTTGTAACAAGGAAATTACATGCCAAATATGAAGGCGCTGTCTCATAAGGTTTAAAAGTAACGATAAAGTAAGGTCACAAGTCAAGGTCACAGGTCCAATTTTTGTATGCGTGGGAAGCCCTTGTCTAAATGAACCAACATACCAAATATAATGTCTCCATCTCAATTAAAAAAACTATGATAAAGTAGGTGACAGGTCAAAAATCTACATGCCGAATACAAAGGCTCTATCTCAAGGGTTTCAAAAGTAATGATAAAGTGGGTCACAGTTCAAGGTCACACATCATAATTTTCTGGATTCGAAAACTAGCGATGTCAGTCGATTAATCACGGAGTTATATCCCCTACTTTTCTGAAAATGCTTATTGTCATCACCACTGCCCCTTCAGTTTTGGTCAGATCTTCTTGAAACTAACATACAAGTAAGTCAAGGATAAAAGCTCAGATGAGTTCGATAACTGGGGAGGTTGGCCTATTTATCATAGTTACATTCCCTTGATAGCAGAAAATGCCTATTTTTGACCTTGTCATCACCATAGCCCCTATAGTTTTTATCAGATCCTCTTGAAATTTACATATAAGTAAGTCTGGGATGAAAGCTTGAATGAATTTGAAAACTGGTGAGGTCAGCTTATTTATCAGAGAGTTAAGTCCCCCTTGATTGGAAAAAAATGCTTTTGACCTTATCATCACCGTAGCCCCTTCAGTTTTTATCGGATATTCTTGAAACTTACATGTAAGTAAGTCAGGGATAAAAGCTCAGATGAGTTTGAAAACTGATTAGATCAGCCTATTTATCATAGAGTTACGTCCCTTTGATTGCCAAAAATGCCTGTTTTTGACCATGCCATCACTGTAGTACCTTCAGTTTTGATTGGTTCTTCTTGAAACTTACGAACAAGTAGGTCAGGAAAAAAAGCTCGGATGAGTTCAAACACTGGTGAATTCGGCTAATTATCATAGAGTTATGTCCCTTTAATTGCTGAAAATGCCCATTTTTGACATTGTCATCATCATAAGTCCCAATATTTTGAACAGAGCTTTTAGAAATTTGTTTGTATTGGGGTTTAACAGCCCAGTCAACACTAGGTCATTTTTGAGCCGGTCAGTTTACTTATCCACACTTTTCCTGGGCAGGCTTATACGTAAGCGGTTTGCCAGTTTAGTGAACATTCTTTCTCCAGAAACTGACAACTGCCCGTCTTGGATCAGCGGAAGGGAGAGAATGACCATAGAAAAGATTTCATGATCAATCTCCATGAAAGAATGTTGCCGACCCCAGCAGGGATCAAACCCGCGTCCTCCTGATCACTAGTCAGACGCGCATCCGACTGAGGGAGCTTCGTGAAACTTACATATAAGTAAGTGAGGGATAAAAGCTTGAATTAGTTTGCAAACTAACATTGTTGGCACATTGCTGATAGAGTTAAGTCCCTTTTTTCGCTGAAAATGCCTATTTTATACCCTGTTATCACCAAATGCCCTTTAGTTGTGATCGAATCTTCCTGAAACTAGCATATAAGTAGGTTGAGAATGAAATATCAGACGGGTTTGAAAACTGGTGATGTCTGCCTATCTCTCAAAGTATTATGCCCCCTTGAATGCTGAAAATGCATGTTTTTGACCTTGACATCTGCATAAATCTTTCAGTAAAGATTGGAACTTCCTGAAACTTTGAATCTGTTACCTCAGGTGAGGGATATAGGACCACCATGGTCCTCTTGTTTGTTTGGTTGTTTTTGTGTTTTTTTTTTTTCATTTGACCTACTGACATACTTTTTGACCCGACATGATTCACATTTAAACTTTACACAAATATTGTCATGATGAACCTTCTCGCCAAGTTTGATGATGATTGGACCAACACTGTGGCCTCTAGAGTGCACATAAGGTTTGTATATGATTTGACTTTCTGACCTACTTGTTGACCAAACATGACCCATATTCGACTTTGACTGAGATATGGTTGTGTGAAGATCATTTTGACCAGCATTGATGATGACTGGACCAAACTGTGGCCTCTAGAGGGCACACAAGGTTTATCTTTGATTTAACCTATCAACCTACTTTTAACTG
This sequence comes from Lucinisca nassula, assembly GCA_963580285.1. Lineage (NCBI taxonomy): Eukaryota > Metazoa > Mollusca > Bivalvia > Lucinida > Lucinidae > Lucinisca > Lucinisca nassula. The sequence goes on along the minus strand of OY757026.1, from coordinate 62,724,871 downwards.
ACTTGACAGATATTCGAACTTGCTCGAGATAGTGTCTTGATGATCATTCTGACCAAGTTTGATGATGATTGGACCAAAACTGTGGTCTGTAGAGCACACAAAATGTTTTTCTATGGTTACATTTTGACCTACATTTTGGCCCGACATGACCCATATATGAATTTGATTGAGATATTGTTGTGATGATCATTCTGACCAAGTTTGATGATGATTCGACCAAAACATGTGGCCTCTAGAGGGTTTTTTATGATTTGACTAACTGGCATACTTTTTGATCCAACGTGATCCATATTCGAACTAGACAGATATATTTTCGCAATGATCATTTTGACCAAGATTGATGAATATTTGACTTAAACAGCGGTCTCTAGAGCGCACACAAGGTTTTTCTATGATTTGACCTACTGACTTACTTTTTGACAGGATATAACCAATATTTAAACTTGAACGAGATAACGTTGTGATGATCATTCTGACTGAGTTTGATGATGATTGGACCAAAACTGTGACCTCTAGAGTGCTAACAAGACATTTCGAGGATTTGACCTACTGACCTACTTTTTGACCCGACATGACCCATATTCGAATTTGATCCAGATATTGTCGCGGTGATCATTGTCAGCAAGATTGATGATGATTGGACCAAACCTGTGGCCTCTAGCGCGCTTACAAGGTTTTGCTATGATTTTCCTGCTGACATACTTTTTGACCCGACATGACCCATATTGCAACTTGATCCAGATATTGTTGCGAGGATCATTTTGACTAAGTTTGATGATCTTTGGACCAAGACTGGCCTCTAGAGCGCTCACAAGATTTTTCTTTGATGTGACCTACTGACCTAGATTTTGACCCAACATGTCCCATGTAGTGATGATCATTCTGACCAAGATTGATGATTATTGGACTCAAACTGTGGCCTGTAGAGCGCACACAATGTTTTTCTATGGTTTGACCCGCTGACCTACCTTTGAATCCGATATGACCCATATTCGAACTTCGAACGAGATATTGTCATGATAATTATTCTGACCAAGTTTGATGATGGTTGGACTAAAACTGTAGCCTCTAGAGCACGCGCAAGTTTTTTTTCTATGATTTGACCTACTGACCTACCTTTTGATACGACATGACCCATATTTGAACTTGACTGAGATATTGTAGTGGTGATCATTCTGAGCAAGATTGGTGATAATTGGACCAAAACTGTGGCCTCAAGAGCGCTCACAAGGTTTATCTATGATTTGACCTACTTTTGGATCCGACATGACCACTTTTCGAACTTGATCCAGATATTGTCATGATGATCATGCTGAGCAAGATTGACGATGATTGGACCACAACAGTGGCCCCTAGAGCGCTTACAAGGTTTTTCTATGATTTGACCTTCTGACCTACTTCTTGACCCGACATGACCCATATTCGAAACTGACCGAGATATTGTCATGTTGATCATTCTGACTAAGCTTGATGATGACTCGATCAAAAATGTAGCCTCTAGAGCGTTCTCAAAAATGACAATAATATTCCCATTGTAAGTCTATTGGACCTTGTGGTTGCCATAGAAACAAAAGATTTTATTCGATTTCGATAAAAAGCTTATGTCATCAATCCCCCACCATAGGCATGCTACAGATGAAAAATGACTGGGATCAGCCTGCAGGTTGCAGAGATATAACTGGTCAAAGGTGCTGACTGACGGACGGACGCAAAGGCGACGGATTTACTATAAGCTCCCCTGGACCCTTCGGTCCAAGTGAGCTAAAAATCCGATGATGATGATGAGTTTCTATATCTAAAATCGGTGTGTGTCTTTCTCAGTCACAAATCCTGATGACCAGTTTTCTCCTGGTGGGCCATCTATAACAGACATGGATGTGTTTTTCAAACGATGAGGGCAATATTTTAACCCTTACCTTGCTGAATATTCATTTAAGCCACACCCATTTCTGTCTATCAACCAATCAAATTACTGGATGTAATTTATTGCTACAAATTCATAAAATGAATGCCAAACAGTGTAGATCCTGATCAGATGGCTTCTTCAGAAGCCATCTGATCTGAACCTACACTGCAAAGATAGAGGTTGTCATGAACAGCAAGATAAGGGTTAACTTCGGTAGATACCACCACTAACCTGTCACACGAAAACTGGCATGATGTTCTGAATTTGTTGATGCTTTATAAAAATCCAAGTATAGACGGAAGTGGTAGGTTGATTGTCTCTTGAGTATAGCCTGAACTTGTTATTCGACTGATAGAGCAAACCAGTTCTGTACTGAAACACACTTTGCAGTGCTTGTGGGTCCTGTATTTCCATTGTGCAGCTTATTCACCCAGCTATCCCAAAAAGCAAAATCAGATTCTTCAGAAGCCGTCTGATCAGGGTCTACGTTGATTGCAAAGGTAGGGATTTTCATGTTCAGCTGGATAAGGGTTAAGACCCGGATCAGATGCAGCAAAATGCAGCATCAGATCAGGGCCTCCGCTGTTTGCTTGAAGAACAGACATTTATGTAAAACTCACAGCAAATAACATAAAATAATGTAGAGTTTGAACAGTGAAAATGAGTCATGTGCAATGTTGTTATTTCTATCATTTTGCATGGCAGAGTTAAATTGTGATAGAGTTTGAATGAAACGGCATCATTGATTACACCTCAGGCTTACAAAAATTCATGTTTCATCTTTTAATGTACATACCATGGCAATGATGTCATTACCGTAACACATATATTAAGACCCATTAAATTTTGATTTCTTATTTTAAATGTATTATTTTTATATAAATTATGTGTTACAGTTTTGATGCAAACATTACAACCCAAAATCAATGAATATCTCCCTCAAAATTCCGAAAACATTTGAGGTTAACACGTTCAAAAGGCAAAAAAAATTTTTCCAATCTTTGATTTGTGCTTTTACTGTTTAAAATTTGGATAATCAGTTACGGTGTTATATTATTCCTTATGCAATCAAGTGTCGATATAATAAGCATACATTTGTTTGGATGGTATAATTAGCTGTAACAGAGGTTTAATCACAAGAAAAGTTACAACAATGACACATTTTTCTTGTAATGGAAATGATGTAACGGAAATGACAGTTAAATTATCAGTTATATCATAGGCCTAGGTCAATATATAGCTACATATATTGATTGTATCACTGCATTATGCATCAAATAATGAATTTATCACGAAAAAAAAGAAAGAATCCCACTATTACTTGGTATGATGTCATTACTGTAACAAACACCGTTTCGGAAATGACGCCGTTACGGAAATGACAGTTTCATCATCTTTATCAGTTTTTCATACCTTGGTTTAGTGGAGGCCTTGTAGTGCTGTACAATTATTGTATGTGCACTTATGTTGTAGCTGTTAGTACGATAACAAAACACATTCAGGGAAAGACGAGCTTTTAAACGGATGTATGGCACTGGCATACAGAAAAGGTACTCATCTAAATTGACGTCTTAAAGTCTTTGTCCCTGACTTTTACCATCAGCTATCCAAGTTCAATATTAACTGAACTATTCCAAACATTAAGTGCTTGAGGGGTGGTCAAAGGGGATTTCTTTTGTGAATTTAATTGCAGTTCAAAAGTGAAATATTTGTTACAGTTACGGTAATGACAAAAAAATACAGTGACAAAATGTAAAGCCTCAAATAAACGCTTGAAATTGTCTTATTGTACACATTGTTTCTATATTTTATTACAGTTAAGTATCATTTTCTTAAACATTTCAAGTGGGTGACAGATAGGCTATTGAGGGACATGGCAAAAAGCAAGCCCCTGCCATCTCGGATGATCATTTTTGTAATTATATTCATATAAAATCTTAAAAAAAAAAACTATTTTGTTTAGTCTCTGTTTTGATCAATAGTATACAGGAAATAAGTAGTTTGCATTAAAACGTAACAGTATGTGTTTCATGCTTCAATAATTTACAGGGACATAAAATGCACATATATTTTGGAATGGCCCATATATAGTATGACTGGACCTCTCCAAAGCTATAGGGTGGACTATTCTATTGGTCAAAATAAAGTTATTAGCCTAATTTGCTGGCGGTTTCACTCTGACAATCACACAGTGTAGTGCTACATCACACAGTGCAGTGCTATGAACTTTGGCTATACAACCTTTAAAACTAGGCTAAATCTGAGCTCCGGCATTGGCTACGACAACAGAAAAACCACACATGCAATGGGGAAACTGACAGTGTGAACGTGATGATGTCATAGGCAGAGCGCAACATCAAATTTTCCCACTTATGTAGGCTTGAAAAAAAAAAACTTTCTTCTGCCACACGCCCTCGCGGACATTCTAGACAGGTGTGCTCTGTCGGTGCTGAAAAAAAAGAATGAGTAATGAGATAAAGTAGAAGATGGGATAGCGAGGTGAGCAAAGATTCAGGGTTAAGAGTCTGAGAGTAGAGAGGTTAAAACAATTTAAAACACCATGTTTGGATCTATTTCTTTCTTTCTATATTTCTACTGATACTGCGTCGGTCACATTTGACCATTACCGTAGGTGTACATTACATACACTCCTGGTTTGCAGGATGAAAGCCTACACAGTAATCATGTAATTACGGTAGGGATTCTTTAACCTGCACAGGGGATGTTTCTCCCTGCACGGGGAGCGGGGGGAGGGGGGCTCCAGTTGACGTCCCGATCCGAAGGACGGTGCACTTTATGACATTCATCCCTGCAAATGATGTCAATGGAGTGTGTTCGGACACCGAAATTTTATCGCCGCTGCCGGGGATCGAACCCGGTACCTCTAGCATCAGAGGCATGTGCACTAACAACTAAGCTATCACGCTCCATATCTCGATCTATGGCCTAGATAGGTGCAGCTTACCAACTGCTTCCTTGAACGCATCAAGGGTTGGTAAGCATACAACCGACTCGGGGGAGGGCATTTCACTGAACTATTGCAACAGGAAAAAGGAGTACTTATAAAAATTCTTTGCTGTGTGGACTTGGCGGTAAGCCAAAGAGTGGCAATAGCTGGACTCACGGGTATCGGGCTGGATGTATACTGGCATAGAAATTGCTACAAGATCATGAACAATACGGCAGAAAAAAACAGACGCGTTTCACTGTTCTAGGATCTCCATCAAGCATGGCTCTAAAGCTAGACCTTGTGTCATAGTCACTGGTGGTCGAGCGAGCAGCCCTCCTTTTGGATATTTTTTCTAACTGGAGTATCTTGGTTTGAGTAAAGAGGTCCCATAAAGGGGCTGCATACTCCAGTCGGGTCATACCAGAGTGTTGTAGGCAGTCTCTCTCACCCTTGGTAATTTGGTTTTAATATTCCTTCTAAGAAATACAATAGTCCTGTTTACATTTCTAGTAATCCTGACTATGTGAGAATTCCCAGACGGGCCACCGGATATGTCCACCCCAAGTGCCTAGCACTGAAGATCACCCATGCAGGTGATACAGGGCGTTTATTGGTCTCCTGGAAGTAGTCACCCTCACTACGACCACCTGACACTTTGAGGGGTTGAACCCCATGTCCCATCTGGATTGCCACGCAGACATGGTGTTTAGGTTGGCGCGAAATAAGTGAAATAATCTTGAAAAGGCAGTGAAATCAAAAAGTAATCTCTCTTCACCTCAATTCAACACACCTCACCTCATCTTCTTCAACTCAGCTCAGATCTCCAATCACGTCAATTAATCTCACCTCGCAACTCAATCCCAACATAACTGACCCCCACTATATCTTACCTTGGCCTCAGTATCTTGCCCACAGTTTACCTCATTTCAATTCAACTATCCATACTTTATCTCCTCAGAGCCCCTCTCCGCACTCCACATTTCCTTACAACACCTCTGTTTCTCACCTTTCCTGTTTCCACATGACCTGACCTCAATTGGCCTTATCAGCTCTTTATTTTCTATTATAGTTTGACACACAATTGCCCAGTATACTAAAATGAAGGCCTCCCTGCTTCCCATGGTCTTGATTCTTTGGTTCACCCTTTGGAAATTAAGTAACAGAACGCACCCGGATCATGAAATTCAGGAGCGCAGGATTGCAAAAGAGCAAAACTGCGATAGAGTTTCTCTGTAGTTGGCTTTAACTAGAAAACTAGGGAACAGAAGATGTTCGGAGGGCTTACGCAACTTCAAGTCCTCAGTTGGAACAGTAATTCTTTTTTCTTCTTGGCAGAAGACATCGAAACTAACCCCGGTGCAAGGTTTCACTGTGGGCTGTGCAAAAAAAAAATATTGCAAAGACTCTCAGAAATGGATGTGAAAAGCGTTTTCTTCCCTCATGTTCTGAATTGGATAAAAAAAACAATTGCTAGAGCTTGAAATTGGAGTTGGAACTTGGTATTGTAAAGATTGCAAGGCTGACTGTAGCCTATGCAGTGGTGATGTTCTGAATGAACATAAGGCAGTCCAGTGTGACTATTGTGATATGTGGATTCACACAGATTGCGCATTCCTTTCAGATGCTGAGTATGGCAAATTGGACAAGAAAACAAAATTGAACCTCTGTCAAAGGAAAAAATTGAGTTAAATCTCCGACTACTGACATGAGAAAGCCGAATTTTGTAAAAGGTTTGAAACTTTGCAGTATAAACATTAACGGTATAAAAGGAAAAATACTTGTACTTTTAGCTTTGCTCGATACTCACCAACCACATATCGTGGCTATTCAGGAAACACAGACTGACAGTTCACTTATTACTTCGGAGCTTTTCCCTGAAACTTATGAATACAGTGTCTTCAGAAAAGATAGAAACTCTTATGGCGGCGGGGTGATGTTGCTCATTCACAGAGATCTCTCTCATATGCCATTCATGGAACTGGAAAACGACTCAGAATCTGTTCGGGTTAAGGTTTTTGCAAACAAAACTTCTCACTTTATAGCAAGTTGGTATCGACCACCTAACGGCACAGTCGAAAACTTCCATTTATCTAAAGATCAGCTTGATCACATTAAGTCTCAGAATAAGGGTAAAGACTTCCCGCAATACATGTTCAATGTGACTTCTATTTCAGAGAGATCGTTTGGCCCAATAGGCTCTGCAAACAAGGCACGATGCTGAGTCCGTCGGAATGACAAATATTGGTTGACATTATGAATGATCATGGCTTAGAACAAATTGTTAACTTCCCTACTGGTGATAAGAACACTTTGGATTTGATTCTTACAACTTTACGAGGACAATTTGAAGATATACAATCTCCAGACAACTAAGTGATCATAATATTGTTTCCGGAATTTTAGCTCACCGGTCCGGGGGAGCTTATAGGATAGGCAGTTGTCCGTCGTTGTCGTCGTCCGTCGTGGTAGTTGTCCGTCAACATTTATAAACAACATATCCTCTGAAGCCACTGGGCCGATTGAGCTCAAATTTCTTCTTTGGCATCCTTGGACTGGGGGATTGAAAGTTTGTGTTTTTTATGAAATACTGCTTATTAGTTTGGTTGCTATGGCAACTTAGACTTACAATGGGGAAAATTGAAAAAAATGCATTAACTGCCAAGCCTTCGCAGATATTTTGACAAAACCTTCATAGAAATGTTCCTTGAGCAATTATATATCTGCCATATGATTTTAGACCTACTGTTCATTTTTACTGGTTGCTATGGAAACGAAAATGAAACAAAAAATAGAAAAAAAAGATATTTAAAAAATCATCTCGTTAGAAACCATATGCTCAATGAGGCTGAGACTTTATGGAAATATTCACCATATTTGCCTTTACAGGTTTAGTGTTTTTGATGAAATTCGGCTTTTTAGTTTGGTTGCTATGACAACTTAGAATTTCCATTGACTTGTAATGGGGAAAATTAAAAAAAATGGCATTTATTGCATAGGCTTTGCAGATATTTTGACAAAACTTTCATAGAAATATATTTAAGCAATCATCTATCTGCCATATGATTTTAGGCCTACGGCGCATTTTTGCTGGTTGTCTTGGAAACGGAAATGAAAAAAGAAAATAAAAAAGTAATTAAATCATCTCCTCAGAAATCATATTCTCTATGAGGCTGAGCCTTTATGGAAATAGTTGCCTATAGTTGCCTTTATAGGTTTGTGTTTCTGGTGAAATTCGGCTGTTTTGTTTGGTTGCTATGGCAACTTAGAGTATCCTCACCCCCGCCCCGCTCTGGTAAGCAAAGTGGACCATGGGCCTCTTGTTAAAAATCTTCATACCTACTATAAGGAAAGCTCGCAGAGAAAGGTGTATTTATATTTTGTTTGGTTTGTTTGATTTGAGGTTTAACGTCCCCGTCAACACTTTTGAGTTCATTTTGGAGACGCTGCTTCCAATTTTGTGGGACTTTTACCCGACATTGAGATGAAATGACATCTCAATCCCTGTCGCCCAATGAAACCAATAGGGTTTATAAGCATGAAAGGACCGACTCGGACCGCTTTGCCTGGGCAGGCTTAGATTCTCTAAGCGGTTTGCCAGTACTCGTGTGTGGTCGGTTTCAGCTCTGCGTGGAAGCATCATGCAGCCCATCTATTTCTTCAAGCCCCAATGTGCGGGGGCCTATATTTATTTATATCAAAAGAGTGACTATGAAACTATTTGGAAGGATGCGTTAAAATTGGCAAAGGAGAAATACTTAAATGGTCATTCAGGCGCTCGGTCTGTCCAGGAGACCTTTGCTTTGATAAATTCTTTCTTTCAAGCTTCGTCCGAAAATCATATCCCCTCCAAAACTAGCAGGTCTGCATCTACGATTCCATGGATCACACCAGAAATAAGAATAAAGATTAGGAGAAGAAATAAGATTCATGCTAAGGCAAAAAAGTTGGGAAGTGGTAAACTCCGGGTAAAATTTGAAAACTTGAGACGAGAAACTAAGAATGACATAAACAATCAGCATGATTTGTGTGTGAGTAACTTGGAACATGTAGGTGATGTAAAGGCAAATCCCAGAGATTTCTACAGATATATTTATAGCCGGAAGAAAGACAGGCAAGGTATCCCACCCCTTAATAAAAGAAGAGGGAACGGGATTGCTGAATCGGAGTCTGAAAGGGCAGACAATTTTGATGGTCAATTCAATGATGCGTTTAATAAAACTGAGTCGCCCCCGCCCATCGGGGCTTGAAGAAATAGATGGGCTGCATGATGCTTCCACACAGAGCTGAAACCAACAAGCACATGAGTACTGGTAAACCGCTTTGAAGATCTAAGCCTGCCCAGGCAAAGGGGTGCGAGTCGGCCTGTCCATGCTTATAAACCATATTGGTTTCATTGGGCGGCAGGGCTTGAGATATCATTTCATCTCAAAGTCGGATAAAAGTCCCACAAAATTGGAAGCAATGCCTCCAAAATGACCTTTACAGTGTTGACGGGGACGTTAAAGTTCAAATCAAACAAACAAAACAATAAAACTGAGTTCAACGAGGTTCCAGTGACTGGAAGATCGACCCCTTTCATGGACAATTTTGTTTTGTCACCGGCGGGAGTGATCGATTTACTTAAAGGCTTGAACCCATCTAAAGCTTTAGGACCTAATGAGCTTCATCCTATAGTCCTGAAGGAACTAGTAAATGAGTTATAGCCAGTTTTTTCACATCTTTCCAAACAATCTCTCGGTGAAGGTGAAATCCCCAAAGAATGGCTCCTAGCGATCATTTGCCCATTTTCCAAAATAAGGAGACAGGGCTCTTGCTCGTAATTACCGCCCGGTGTCCCTGACCTGTGTTCTGTGTAAATTGCTTGAACACATAGTCTGCTCAAACATCATGGTCCACTTGGAAGAACATAAACTTTTGTTAGACAGACAACATGCATTTAGGAAAAGGCATAGTTGTGAAATTCAGTTGAGCGCGGAGGGCTCCCGAGTGCGGATATTATAAACTTTAGATACTTACACTTATAGTGGTTCTTGTGTACGACGGATGGCAACAATGTAGTTCGTCTTGGTCAGATGAACGTGGATCAAACTCCAGCTTGTAGAGCAGCAATCCAGTTCAATCTTCGGCCATAGAATATCCCAGAATCCCAGACAGGTATAGCAGAATAGGGTGGTACGTCTAAAAACAGCAATCTGGCCACAAATCTGACCACATTCCCCCTCGTTGTAACGTTTTGGACCTGAGGATACTGTCCTAGTTATATATTACGGGGCGAGGCCCCAAGTGGAAATGATGAAATTTTCAGGGCTAGACCCCTAAAATTACAGGACAAGGCTTACTGATACAGTCGCTGGCCATTGGTCGAAGTGACCGCCAGCAACCCTTTAAACGACATGCCCCTTCCATGAGCCATAATGTCTGCAACATCACCTAGGTAGGTTGGTGTATTCACGCGGTTGTCAGTTTTTGCAGGCAGGTAGGGAGAGTCGGTTTCCAACAGGGCCCTATTCTCTGGAACAGCTGGAAATTCAAACTAGCCAATACAACCACAATTCGGAAATTCAACTAGCCAATACTCAATATCTGATCGTTAGCCCGTGGAGGTGGATTTTCTGTTCTGGGGAGCATGTCTTACACACAATGTGGAGTGCAGTCATCAGAACGTCCGAACAGTGACTCGGGGAAGATCCCTTGTGGTGTAAAACTAGCACCTTGTTTGGATTACAGAAGGTCAGCAATCTCTTGAACATCACATCCTGTTCTTCCCAGAGGTAATCGGATACAGAGCGGTCCAGTCCAATCTCACCCAAGGCCACAACAAGAGAGTTTGAGCACAACAAGTTCTCTAACCTTGCCAGGTAGGCATCAGAGCAGTCGAAAACTTTCTTTGGATGAAGCCCAACTGCAACCTTCCACTTTCCATCCATCAAGGGTAGAGCCAACCTGGTATCGGGATCACAGAACACCATTACCCCTCCAACCAGATTCACAGGATGTGCTGGAGCATGTGGCAAAGGATAGTTCAGGATGTCCTCAACGGTCACCGTTGAAAGATCGGCTGTCCCCAACAGTTGAGCTGTTCTATCCAGATGGAAATGGCTATCGAAAGCTGCAAGGGGAGATCCTCCTGAGGAGGGTAGTAATCTGTGTGTTTATCCCCTCCATTTCCCTGATTGTAACGGTCAGCGGTCGGTGTAGACCCACGGTGTTCACACCTCTGTCTTGGGAAAGGGTTTCTTCAACCACACGGAGGAATTCTCCAGTTGACTTCCGTCGCTGTTCTTCAGTCTGGGACTTTAAGGAAGATGTCTCCAAACTCGCCTGATCATCACGGGGTAACTCCCCAGAGACACTTCTATGGTAGGTGAGGTAAAATTCTGCTTTCTCCTCATCACTCAGCTGACCCATCAGGTATACCAGTACCCGCCAGTAAACAAGAGCGGCTGGAGAGTTGATCCTCGGAAATACCTCAAACTGATCTGGGGCTGGTCAACCCGCGAACTGACACAGAGCGTACATATCATGCTGCAATGGACCCCAGATATTTGTTGGCACGTGGATAATATCTTGGTGGCGCCCATTCACATATTCCATCAGATCTTGGGGAGAAGATCCTGGCCCCAGAAGACTTGAGGCTAACTGTGTCAGACCATGAACACGTTGTCGATGTGTATTTCTCAAGGCTCTGTCGACTTGATCCAGTTGGTGAAAAAGACTGGGTAGATGCTCAGACTGAATATGATCTTTCAGGAACTTGGTGTACACCAAGCATCCACGTACCGGGCAACCCTGATACTTCCACTCTGCCTAGTCTTCTTGGCTGTCTCCTCAGAACTGGATTCCTGGATGGCATGCCCTTTCCTAGAACCTTCAAGCCTTGCTGATTCCTGCGGTGGAGGCAGAACCGGTGACCTGTACCCCTTCTGAACGGTCTCTGAGGACCTCTGTTCCTGTATGATGGGTCTCCTTCTGGATCTTGAAGGTCTTGATTCCTCCTGGGGTGGCGGTCGCACAGATGACCTATGAGAGGGTCTTGACTGCCGTCTATGTCTACAGGAACTGGGTCGCTTGGAAACTCCCGGAGACCTGCTCCTGTGTAGACGGGATTCATCCCGGGACCTGTCATTTCTAGATGAAGCCGTTCTAGAACCGCCCGGAGACTTGCTCCTGTGTTATCGGGATTCATCCCTGGACGGGTCAGTCCTAGACGAAGTAGCTCTGGAACCTGGAGACTTGCTCCTGTGTCGGCGGGATTCATCCCAAGACATGTCAGTCCTAGACAAAATGGCTCTATGTCGGGGAATTCCCCCGGAACATTCATCATCTCTTTTAGACTCTCCGGTGTTCATCTCTACCCCTTGATCTGACCATGTCTTTTAGGGGGCTTGAAGGAGGGGATGCTAAATTAACCCTCACACACGGGAGGTCTTGTCCCTAGACGGTGATGCGTCTGTCTCAATGCAGAGTTGTAGTAGCTCCTACTGTGGCTGAGGGCTTGTAACGCCGAGACACGTAAGCCTTTCCTTTCGTCCAACGACAGGTGACTGTCAATCCAGTCCGTGGGAAAGAATAAGGTAACCAACTGACATGCTTTTCGCAGCTAGGACTCGTCTCTTGGCCGGGTCAGACTGACCCATCGCTAACTCTGCCATGGTAACAGCATCTATTGACGGGGTTGTGACCCCAAGGGCATTAAGGAAGAGCTTAGCATCCACCTGGGTCCCACGGTTGGTGAACAAGGTCGTCGAGGTGAACCGGCGATACTGTTGGTTCGCCCTGACTACTTTGTTTTTCCTCATCCGGTAGACTTATTTCTGCAAAGTAGAAGTAAAACAAAGATCAGGAATTGATACAATTAACTTACTCCATCCATAAAAGACACCAAAGGGAAAGAAATACAAACATTAAGCGACCAGACCATAATGGAAACCTAAACAAAGGAAGGCCATATGGACAGTTACTTTCCCACAAAATGGCCATATGGCCATCCAAAATTAAAAGACACAAGTGATATACACAGTAAGTAACAAACAACAACATAAATAAAATGCCACGGAAGAGCCGCCTTGGAACGGTCAGTGGAAGATTTCCACTGGGGGGCTTAAATCGATTTTACGTGGCCACAATCCTCGCCCTTACTTCCGTCGCGATTAAGACAAATAATTTGTTCAGTCCGCATGAAGGCCTCCTAACTCATCAGTGCAACATCTCCGTGAACACAGAAATCAAAGAACCACAGAGGTGAGACAACGGTGAGGACTCGACAGCAAGAAACCACTGAAATGCTGGAGCAAACGAAAACCAACAGTTAGACTCCGATGAGCCCGACCAGAGACAGAGCATCAGGCACCAACCAACATTATCTCTTTAATTTTCAATAAGCCATTACGTTGGAGCCGTCATAGAATCTGAGGCCTGACCCACCGGCGTGCAATTAAAGAGGGAAGCAAAGTTGCCAACCGTGATTGGGTTAACTACCATGCATGCAGTCTGTCGTATAATATCCATGTTGTACCCAATCTTTTTATATCGAAGAATGATTTTACGAAATTGGGTGCTGAAGTCATTGCGGTTATATATTTTTCTGAATTTATATACTAAGTCACCATAAAATTCGGGTTCCGATAGACCTTGTTGAAACACTGAAATAAAAAACATGGGGGTCTTCTTGATGAGGTTGGGCTTTATTGGGGACAGTATAGATGCTACCTGATTTATTGTGTTCTGGCAACCCTGTCAAAGTGGAAAGTTTAGTAGGTTCTTGGACCCCATCTTCTACAACAGAATCAAAGTCATTAATTAATGTGCTAAGATTTAGTGAAGGTTTCCCCATTTCACCAGCGGGATGCATAGACTGACTTCCTGTAGCACCTAAAATAAAACTATCAAGTTCATTTAACCTTACTGAATTTTGGGAGCTCAACTCCCTTCCCACTGGTTTGAGTTTGAGTGGGTCACTTTCAATCCCCTGCGATTCTTTGTAACCATCAGTCACGCTGGCCTCGGGCGCCCGGTTTGAGGGATTGGGCACCCAGCATCCTTCCTCAAGGTTGTGAATGCCAGATAACTTCGGTACAATGCATCCCACTTTAATACTGCTAGAAGTCTTCTTTCCCGTAATTGTCGGTACCATGTACCCCTCTTTTACTTTACTGGAAGCCTCATTCGCGGTATTCTTTGGTACCAAGTACCCCTCTTTAACGTGACAAGAATCCATGTTCATAGTATCCTCTGGTGCCAGATACCCCTCTTTAACGTTACTAGAATCCGTGTTCATAGTATCCTTCGGTACCAAGTACCCCTCTTTAACATTACTAGAATATTCATTCCTGGTAACCCTGTCACTTAAAATGTAACATCTGGAGTCTGCTTTGTCGGTCTCCTTGTCTTTCGTTGATAATGACTCGTCTAACTTAGAACTGTTGAGTGATAGGCTGCTGAAGGTTTCTTCATACTTCAAGTCCAGCCAATCTTCATATTCCTTAGAGGTACTTAGAGCTTTCTCTTTCGGGGTAGATGTACCAAATTCCTGACAGTAAACCCCATCAATCCAATCTCCATAATCCTTCAGTGTCACAGAATCTGCATCGGACTGCGTATCCCCCTGTTGCTCACTTCGCAAACACTCCTCTTGGTCAGGCAGACCCCACCTTTTGCCACTTGTGTCGGGTTCAGTGAAACGGCCTTTGTTATCTTGTAGGGCCGGGCCTAGGCCTGCGGGTCCGACCCATTGCTGTTTAAATCTTCACCAACATTGAACGACACCTTCTTCTTGTTCAAATTAGGGCAGTCTCTTTTGAAATGACCCTCTGCGTTGCAATTAAGACAGCGACTTGGTGACGGTGATCTCCCACCTTGAGCACCCATGTTTGATGGCGAAGGACTACGGTGGGTCAATGGATTCTGTTCTGAAGGCTTTTGAATGTGTTCATACCCTCCACCAACAGTTGCAGTGTCTCCTCAATGCGGGAAAGCCTCTCATTAACGTCTACTGACTTGGCTGTAGTTTCAGATTTCTCTCTGGAGCAATCGGGTGCCAATTGATAGTGCTTAGACGCCATATATGCATACCGTTCTCGCTGTTGAGGACGGGATTCCCTTGACTGAAAACGGGAATCCTGTAACCTAGTAGCACGAAAATTGAAATTTGAATATTCCTCTGGGAGATATTCGCTCACCTGAGATATGTTTTTGTGATATCTTGACTTATCTTGGAAAATTTGGCTGTTGTACTGGAACCACTTTATACAGTCTATAGCCTCTTCCATGCGACTAAACATTTTATTGGCTACATGCATACCAGCATTTCGGTCAAAACAACCATGACAAAAGCGTAATACAGCCTGTTTTTGTATGTGCTCGTCTGGTAAATTTTTGTAAGCTTTGGTGGCCAAAGTAAGAACTCGGCCAGCCCATTCTTCAATTCTTTCATCCCTTGCTTGAAAGCTATTTATAAAGGCTAAGTGAGAAGTCTCAGCCAGTTCGTGAAAAGTGAAACGAGCCTTCATTTTATGAATGATGTCATAATATTCTAATTTCGGAGACCGCTCGTGCAAAGTTGCAAAAAATTCAGACGCTTTTCCTTCCAAAACATACATTAAGTTAGACTTGCACTGGTCTGCTGTCCAGTGCTTTTCTTCCGCATAATTGCTGAATTTTAGGTAAAAAGCCTCCCATGTAGTTTTGGCGGGGTCAAAACTTAAAGACTTAGGTAACCAATCTGATTTTGCGGGCTTGGAGAAACCCCAACTTCTGTCATTGTCTGGTTGACTAGGGTTGCCGGGTGCCCCAAACAATTGACCCTGTGTCTGTAATGTAGCGGGTTGATACCCAGGTTCTGTTTTCACAGTTGACGGGCTAGCAAAATTTGTGCCCTGAAAAGTTTGGAAATTAGGAATATTGGTCAAGGATGGCCTTAGCTGGTTGTGCCCTAAACGTGTGTCTAGATAGGGCATTTGATAGGATGGTGGTCCCCCCATATTATGCTCCTGATTTGATTGTCCCCACTGTTGTGGTAAATTCCCGGGGTAAATTGTCTCACCCCTCCCGGAGTAAACTGTCTCACTCCTACTGGGGTAAACTGTCTCACCCCTCCCAGGGTAAACTGTCTCGCCCCTATAGCCTTGGGCCGGGCTACCTTGCCCAATTGAATGGTTGATGCCTGCGTCACTTGACATAGATGCCGGGTTTTGATAGTGTGTTGGAGGGCCTCGTAAATTTGATCTGGCAATGACTTGATCTACTGCACTGGCCATTGGGTCCCTGTTCATACTGTCAGTCACTGAACTTCGAGCTGGTGTAAATGGCTCAAAGTCAATTTTTTCAAGTAAAGACTCTGAGATATGCAAATATTGCACTTGCCCCAAATCTTCTAGCTTTAAATTACCCTTACTCTCTCTCAGGTCTAAGATGGCATCAGACAGGGTTCTCCCAATACCGGGCAAACCCATAAGTTCTCTTGGAGAACAGAAATTAATTTTCACCTTGTCAAAAGACATATTTTATCGAATCAAGATCTAACAAACAACACACAATTTAATGATTGTAATTTATTCTTAATTTGCCAAATATCATTCAACATATTGCAGACAGCTGTATAATCGTGTATGTCTCCACCTGAGGTAAACTAGTGTAAACAGGGTGACTAGCATATTGTTCTTTTTAACACGCATCAGAAATGCACACAAAAAGGTGCTTGTTTGATACACCTGTTCACAGCCGGCCATTGGGCAGAGGTGGGCGAAAACTACAGTGCCCCGAGTGAAACCACCCAATTATGAAATCTTAAAGGAATAGCAATTGGAGGTTTAACAGCCCATCGGTGAGAACAGTAGGCAGCTTTCCACAAAATACAGCAACAGAATAAGCCGGTCTGTACAGGAAAGTCGTAGCGGGTCCTGGAAATAACTTTTAATAAGCTGGGCTTGTATGAACAGAAAAAGAAACAGGCAATGGACAAATTCTTACGAGACAAAATGCATCCACAACAAATTTTGGACCTTGCAGATTCAATTCAACCTTCAGGATCACAATTGCAAAGACAGGTTTCCTTCTGCGCACTTGCAAGTGGTCTTTCCCTCCTTGAATGTCTACTCGGCAAAGGCGGATTTGTCGGGTCTGGAAATGTCAAAAATATCAAAAATCCGTTGTTTTTCCTCGTCGCCACTATAAACTTTAGATACTTACACTTATAGTGGTTCTTGTGTACGACGGATGACAACAATGTAGTTCGTCTTGGTCAGATGAACGTGGATCAAACTCCAGCTTGTAGAGCAGCAATCCAGTTCAATCTTCGGCCATAGAATATCCCAGAATCCCAGACAGGTATAGCAGAATAGGGTGGTACGTCTAAAAACAGCAATCTGGCCACAAATCTGACCACAATATCAATGATTGGGTAAAAGTCTTGGACAAAGAGGGGGGGGGGGGGGGTGCGGGGGTGCAGGTGGACACATTTATTCTGGACTTCCAGAAAGCTTTTGACACCCCACCTCATGAACTATTAAATCCAAATTTATTTGGTTATGGAATTGGGGGGGGGGGAAGACTCTCAAATGGACAGATTCATTCCTTTGCTACAGAAAACAGCGTGTAGTTGTTATTGGTGAATCTTCTGTATGAGTTCCAGTTTTATCTGGAGACCCACATGGGACTTTTCTTTGTCCGCTGCTATTCGCCCTGTACATTAATGGTATTTCCCCTGACATTGACTCAGAAATAAGACTGTTCGCAGGTCTACGACTGTGTTTGCTATCGGTAAATTAGGTTACAGAGGTTGGGTATAGATAGATAAGGATGTTTGCACGAAAATGGAGCATGGGATTTCAGCACGTTAAATGAAATATGCAGATAACTAGGGAGAGAACAAGTAAAATTGAGGCTTCATACACCTTAGAGGGAAGGGTCCTCGAAAATGTGAATTCCATTAAATACCTTGGTGTGACAATCACAAAAGATTTGGGATCAAATACACACATTAGCAACATGTGTACTAGGGCGAATAGAAAACTTGGTTTCCTGAAGTGAAATCTTCACCAGTGTCCGCAGGATGTGAAGGAGACAGGATATAAAGGAACTTGTTTACCCAATCTTAGAATATGGTAGGGACCCAAGTGGAGTTGTCCTTAATGAAGAAATTGAAAAAGTTCAGAATATAGCTGCTAGATTTGTAACAAGCAATTACTGCTTTGAAAGTGGGGGCATGACTGGGGGGGGGGGGGGGTATCTATCTATCTATCTATCTATCTATCTATCTATCTATCTATCTATCTATCTATCTATCTATCTATCTATCTATCTATCTGTATGTCTGTCTGTCTATCTATCTATCTATCTATCTATCTATCTATCTATCTATCTATCTATCTATCTATCTATCTATCTATCGTTCGTAACATCCTTGGAGGACTTCAGAAGGGATTCCGATATACCAAGTGATAAAGAGTGTTAGCTGAAATAAAAGATAAGCAAAGTGGGTGAGATGATTTTGTATAATGCGAGGAGAGTGTTAGTATAGTAAAAGGTAAATACAGAATCGGACGTTTAAGGGGATACATGCACCACCTGGCAGACTGAACTGGTCTCTCAAGAAAAGGAGAATAGACAGTCGGCTCATACTCTTATTCAAAGGTCTAAAGGGTGCTGCTAGCATTCCAACAGTTGACCTTGTTCCCCCAACCAGGCACTATAGAAATCACCATTCACTGGCGTTTCAGACCTCTACTGCAAGAACTGACATATATAAAGAATCGTTCTTCACCCGAATCATTAGAGATTGTCCATGCTTTCTCGATTCGATAATATCCACTGATGAAGGTGCAGAGGACAGTGTCGCTAAGTTTATCTCTTTGGTGAGAACTAGGGACTAACTTTCCATATCACAGGTCCTGGCGATACGTCAAATGACATTCATACACCACGACCTGTGTCCCTCGTTCCCATCAAAGACGTGTTCTAATTCGGCTTCTATCTATCTATCTTAACCTCCGAGGAGGACTTTCAGAAGGGGTTCCAGTATACCAAGTACTGAAGGGGGTTAGTTGAAATAAAAGATAAGTATAGCAGGTGAAATGAGTTTGTACAGTGCGAGGAGAGTGTTAGTATAGTTAAAAGTAAAAACAGAGGCCAGTGACTAGGGGGACACATGCACCAACCGGCACACAGCATCACTAAACTGTGCCAGGGTGGGGAGCATAACTATTTGGCGGGGTACAGCATTCCAGTGAAAAATGGTTCTGGGAAAGAATGAAAATTTGAAGTAGTTTGTAGGGGTAGTGATGAGTCTGTGTGCCAAAGGGTGGTTTTGTCTAGAGTCCCTCCTGATATGTGGAATGAGGTATTCAGTTGCAGGAATGGCAACAAGGTCATATGTGACCTTGTACAGCATAGTGAGTCGGCTGTCTATGCGTTTCTGATCTAATGGACGCCACTGGAGGTTGTTGAGCATATAGGTAACACTAGATGTATACATGTAGTCACGAGAGACCCATCTGACAGTTCTGTGCTGCACAGATTCTAATTTTTAAATGTCAGTGGCTGTGTGTGGTGACCAAACAGTGGAGGCATGTTCAAACTGTGGTCTAAGGAGTGTCTTGAAAGCTGTTGATTTTAGTGTCTGGTTATGCACTCTGATGTTCCGTTTTAGAAACCCCAGTGTTTGGTTGCCTTTCTTTGCGATGTTATCTATGTGGGTGTCCCAGCTGAGGTCATCCGTAATGGGTACTTGGCAGCAGAAACACTTTCCAACTCAATGCCATGCAGGAAATACTTGGATGGGATAGGTTGTTTTAATCTGATCTGATCAATTAGGTCTAGTGTGTAAAGATCAAGTTTAGAATCAGAATCAGAATCAGAATTGTTACTGGTGACAAGTCAAATGACATTCATACACCAGGACCTGTGATATGGGAAGTTAGTCCCTAGCTCTAACCAAAGAGGTAAACTTAGTTACACAGTCATCAGCACCCTCAGCTGTCGAAATAATCGAATCGGGAAGGGCATTCCAATCTCTAATGGTTCGGTGGAAGAACGATTCTTTATAAATGTCAGTTCTTGCAGTAAGGGTCTGAAACGCCAATGAATGGTGATTTCTGCAGTGCCTAGCCGGGGGGGACAAGGTCATCTGTTGGAATGCTAGCAGCAACCTTTAGACCTTTGTATAAAAGGGTGAGCCTACTGTCTTTCCTCCTTTTCTTGAGAGACTCCCATTTTAATTTTCCAAGTATTCCAGGCATGCTCCCAGTTTCAAAGTAGAAGTAAAACAAAGATCAGGAATTGTTACAATTAACTTACTCAAATCTAGCAGCTCTATTCTGAACTTTTCCAATTTCTTCGTTAAGGACCACTCCACTGGGGTCCCAGATACAACTGCCATATTCCAAGATTGGGCGAACAAGACCTTTATATGCTGCCTCTTTTATATCCTGAGGGCACTGATGAAGATTACGCCTCAGGAAACCAAGTGTTCTATTTGCCTTAGTACACATGTTGCTAATATGGGTATTCCATCTCAAGATATGTGCGATTGTCACTCCAAAGCATTTAATGGAGTCCACATTCTCGAGGACCATTCCCTCTAATGTGTAAGAAGCCTCAACTTTGTTAGATCTCTTCCTAGTTACCTGCATAATGTTGCATTTAACTGGCTGAAATCTCATGCCCCATTTTCGGGCCCAACATCCTAATCTATGTATGTCATTCTAAGACTGTCATGGAAAATAGTGAAAAAATTAAAGATAGGAGAATGTAGAAAGCGTTAAGGAATAACATTCTGTGAGTAGTGAAAAGGGATAGTGAAAGATTGGGTAAGGCTGGGATACTCTAGTACAACAACAACCGGTCCTGGGTATGACGTAAAAGTGCATCCAGCTGTGACACTCTAAATGCGTGTGGGAATGTGAGGTTGCCCATTATCACAGTTGCCTCCCCACCTTCAGGGTTATGAGGCTGCCACAACCTGGGTGGCAGAGCTAGGCAGCAACCATCTACAGACCGATGGCTTGGTGTACTAGCTACTGTGGTTTTGCGGGTGATTCTTGCTGTACAAGGACAACGGTAAAGCACACCTGCCCTAGTGAGTTGGGAACGGCGGCTTGCTCAGGTGCCGTAAAAGAATTGAGTAGGGACGTCAGCCAGGACGGGCGGTCCTGTAAACTATAACCGTCAAAACATATCATGGCAGCTACAAATTCAGAATCAAGCTTAGGCGGTGCCAACAGACATCAAAGCTCTGTTGGTGACATCTCCGGCTTGGCCTCCTCTCAGGTGTGGGAGGCAGGGTCGGGCCATTGTGGCGAATCAAGCAAGCGCCTGAGGAAATTCAGGGTGGGAACACTCAATGTTAACACCCTGAGAGGAAGAGTTTGCGAGGTAGTGGAAACACTATCCCACAGGAAAGTGGATGTCTGTTGTGTCCAGGAGACCAGATACCGTGGTGGAAACTGCCGCACGATCAAGGGCAAGGACACCAAGTATAAGCTCTACTGGTCTGGAAACGATAAAGGCACTGCTGGTGTAGGAGTGTTTGTGGCAGAAGAGTGGATAGAGAAAGTTTTTGAAGTGCAAAGAGCCTCAGACAGAATCATCATGGTGAAGCTTGTAGTCGGCCAGTGCGTGGTTACCCTTCTGTCTGTGTATGCCCAACAGAGTGGTTTGAGTGCTGAAGTCAAGGACTTGTTCTTTGACCAACTGCGTGCTGTGACTGCCAGGATCCCAGGATCCGAACTCCTGATCCCATGCGGAGATTGGAATGGCCATGTAGGCCTTGCAGGCACTGGATACAAGGAGGTGCATGGTGGGATCGGGTATGGTAGACCTGAACCAGATGTTGAGGGTGAGAGGATTCTAGAGTATGCCCTGGCATTTGACCTGCTTCTTGGAAACACATGTTTCAAGAAACGTGACAGTCATCTTATCACGTACAAGTCAGGAAGCGCAGCGACGCAGATAGATTTCATCCTTTACCGCAGGACAATGCGCAAACTTGTCACAGATGTCAAAGTGATCCCTGGCGAGGAAGTAGCCCTGCAACATCAGCTACTCATATGTGACATGAGGATTGATGTGCCACCAAAACCCAAGCGCAAGTTCACCCCCAGACTAAAAGTTTGGAAGCTGAAAGAATCTCCGACAAGAAATCATTTCCAGGAGGTTTTCAGCCAGCATGTGAGTGCTTCAGCCGGTATAGCAGATGCTACCACTGAGGATATATGGAACAGCATCAAGACCGGTCTGCTCAAGACAACTGAAGAGGTGTGTGGCACAACTCGGCCCCACCGCTGGCGTCGCGAAACCTGGTGGTGGAATGAGGATGTTAATATGGTCATTGCAGCCAAGCGGCAAGCCTTTAAAGCTTGGAAGACGGGTAAGGGCACCCGTGCATCATATCTTGCGGCCAAACGCATAGCCAGGCGAGCGGTGCACCATGCTCGCCAAGAAGCTGAGAAGGAGATCTACAAGAATATTGACCCTAAGTCCTCAGAAGTATACCGCCTTGCTAACCAGATGAGAAGAGAGAATGCCGATGTTGTAGGTGACAAACCAGTAAAGAATGATGCAGGGGAGATGTCAATGAGTGAAGACTCAAAGCAGAGGGCCTGGTTAGAACACTACCAAAGGCTACTCAATGTTGAGTTCGACTGGGACCCAGACCACCTGTCTGATGAACCACCAGTGGAAGGGCCACCCATCCCAATCACTATTGATATGGTTAAGAAGGCTATCTCTCAGATGAAGACTGGCAAAGCACCGGGTCCCTCTGGCATAGTGGTGGAGATGATAAGAGCTGCAGGTGATGCGGGGGCCTCGATGATCCGCGACCTTGCAGCTGCAATCATCCGTGATGGGAAGGTACCCTCTGACTGGGAACAGAGTTTCATTGTCTGTCTCTACAAGGGCAAGGGCGATGCATTGGAACGGGGCAACTACCGTGGTCTCAAGCTGACAGAACAGGTCATGAAAGTCCTGGAGAGGATTGTGGATGGCCTCATTAGGCAGTTGGTGTCCATCGACGATTCCCATTTTTGGCTTCGTCCCAGGAAGAGGCACAACAGATGCAATTTTTGTTGTACAGCAGCTGCAAGAGAAGTATCTGGCGGCCAACAGGAGACTCTACATGGCTTTTGTAGACCTGGAGAAGGCATTTGATCGAGTGCCTAGGAAAGTCATCTGGTGGGCACTAAGAAAACTTGGAGTGGACGAGTGGATTGTGAAACTGGTCCAAGGGATGTATGCTAATGCTCGGAGCCGTGTCCGCGTTGGTGATGGTTACAGTGAAGAATTCGAGGTGAAGGTGGGTTTTCATCAAGGCTCTGTTCTCAGCCCACTGCTTTTCATCATTGTGCTTGAAGCCTTGTCATGCGAGTTCCGCTCTGGAGTCCCCTGGGAGGACCTGTATGCTGATGACCTTGTCATCATAGCTGAATCCCTTGAGGAATGTATCAGGAGGCTCTTAACTTGGAAAGACGCAATGGAGGCGAAAGGGCTGAGAGTGAATGCAGGAAAGACAAAGATCATGATCTGTGGTACAGGTCTGGACCTCTTGCAGAGTACAGGCCAGCTCCAATGTGCTGTATGTCGCACTGGAGTGGGCAGCAACAGTATCTTTTGTAATGGCTGCAAGTTCTGGGTGCACAAGAAATGCAGTGGGCTCAAACGCTTGATAGAGGACCCTGATTACAGGTGTACACGGTGCCAAGGAACTGCACGCCCCTTAGATGGCAGACCACAGAGGGAAGTCCAAGTCGGATCCGACAAGCTGGAGGTTGTAGCTTCCTTCTGCTACCTAGGTGATATGCTCTCTGCAGCGGGTGGTTGCGACCTTTCAACTACATCACGTGTGAAAACAGCCTGGAAGAAATTCAAAGAGTTGCTACCAGTTCTCTCTTCCCGCCACCTCTCGTTCAAGACACGTGGCCGTGTGTATATAGCTCTTGTGTGCGGAGCGCAATGTTCCATGCCAGTGAGACATGGCCATTGACAAAGCCAAACCTCCAACGGCTACAGCGAAATGACAGGGCAATGATCAGACAGATCTGCAATGTCAAGCCACAGGACACTGTCACCATCAGGTCCAGTGAGTTACTTGAGCGTCTTGGCATTGAGGACCTGGACCTCATCCTGAAAGAGAGAAGACTTCGCTGGTATGAACATGTGAAACGCTCCAACGGTGCAGTCAAGACTGCCTGTGACATACAGGTGGATGGAAAGCGGGGGCCAGGAAGGCCCAAGATGACCTGGAAGCAGCTAACAGAAAGAGATTGCAGAGAATGGAAGCTCTCTGCTATCGATCCTCATGATAGACAAGCCTGAAGATCTGTTGTAAGATCTGCCATGCGTGCAGCAAGCCAGCTACCTGGAAGGGGGCCCACTTATGTGGACGCTGCCCCTGTACCTGCACGTTAATAAAAAATCCGTTGATGATGATGAACAACAACAATCACAACATTAAACACGAACACTGTACTAATAGGTCTTCGTGGTTTGTTTACCTGCCAACAAAATGGTGGACAGAAGAAAAGTAAATTCAGCGGACGAAGTTCCGAAAGAGTCAGACAGACAATTTCTGGGTATTTTTCTTTGGCAAAGTATCCCTTTACGTTCCTTTTACATATTTGACAATCATCAAGCCTACTATCAGTACCTTTCAATTTTTATTGAAGAAAAATTCCAGGAATATCTATATGTAATATGTTTTCGCGACCGGATCAGAACTGTTATTCGGAATCAGACTTTTTTCTGGCCATACGTCTAATGACATTTGTTCGCAATTCTTCAGATACCATACAAACAATTCCCGGTGCTTTCATATTGACACAAGTAGAGTTAGATGCTGTTGTTTTGGTTCAAGGGTCAGATGGAATTCTATGTGGCCAAGTGTTGATCTGACAATAAAGGTGTTTTTTTTCTGTGTTTATGAAATGTGAATTCTGTCTAATAACATAAACGTAAATGTCAGATGAAATAAAAAAGAACGGAAAGCTCGGTGATAAGTGCACTTGCCTCTCATGCAAGAGCATACCTGTGATCATTTTTTTAACTGTATGAGGGAGATTTGCCATTGTGATGAAGGAGATGTAAAGAATATAGAGGGAAATTATCAGTTCAAATGAGGGAGACTCCAAAATTTTACAAAAAAAATTGCATAAATTGGGTAGAAAATAGCATCAAAATGAGGGAGTCTCCCTCCTGAAGAGGGAGGTATCACAGGTATGCAAGAGACCCCAGGCAGTGGCCATAAAAATTCATTTAATCATTATCCAAATCTGTTTCATTGGCATCATTTGCAGGGATGAATGACATTAAGTCCTTCGGATCAAGACTTTACTGGAGCCCCCCCCCCTCCCCCTCAACCCCCTGTGCAGGGAGAATCATCCCCTGTATAGGCTTTCATCCTGCAAACCTGGAGTGTATATAATAAACACTGTCTGTATCCCCTCATGGGGCTAAGGCAAAATTTATACTGCAAACATTGTGGGTGCTCGTTGGAACCACCGCAGTGAGAGTTTCTAACGAGTACCCACAACCTAGTCTTACAACAGAAATAAGAAAAACAATGTATACCCCCATAAACTCCAATTTTCTCTTAATAAAGTGGGGTTAAGGGGGGTATTCATTTCATGGACTTGTTTATGTGATGGGAAGAATCCACCCAAGAATGAAATTTGTCTATTTCCCCAGGATAAGCCGACCATCCCCAATAAAATAACTGTGCAGGTGCTTAAAATCTGGTCCTAATACTGTATAGCAATTCTTGACATCTTGCTTTCTGTTCCTATTTTTAGAGAGAGCTGGTGTTGGGACACTGATGAAGGATGCTCTGGGAAAAATTATAGCAAACAGACCAGAAGATCCTATCACATTCCTAGCTGATTAGTAAGTGTTACAGGCATAGCAAGAACAAAATTATTCATAGTCACTAGAGGAAAATTCTAGCAGAGACATTCCTTAGACCTTCTTTCTTTGCAAATATGAGCAACTACCATCAAATATTGAGCGTAGTATTGGGCCGTTTTCAACAAAGCAATTTTTAATGGAAAAATCATGGGACAAAAACAGCATGAAATGTTTTGAACTTTACTCCCGTACACAAAATTTCCAGAGATTTCCATGCAAATACAAGCAACTACAATCAAATATTGAGCAGAGTATTGGGACATTTTCTTCGGAACAATTTCTAATTGAACAAGCAGAAAGAAAGAAAAAAAAGAAAATGCTTTGGCCTTTACTATACATTTGTGTTTTGCATTAGCAGTATGCTATGTGAAGGAAAAAAAAAGATAGTAAGAACATGTAAAACTTGGACACCATAGTAAAAAGTGCATGGAGTGTCATTATCCTAAATGTGAAAAAAAAGCTGCTTTGTGAAATGGAAAGGCACATACAGTGTAGCTGGAATGGCAGACAATGAGCAGGAGTGGCCTGATCTGGGTCTGCACTGTTTGCTTAGGCCTAACTGTCCCAATCCTTAGGATTGTTACAGCATTAGTAAAGCAGTGTAGTTTCTTCTTTTTCCAGTTTTGAATCCCTAGATGACAGTACAAGTCTAGTCCACCGAGCTGAACAGGTTCTCAAAATGACACATCATAGTCGGCCATTGTTTGAACCTAATGTTAGAATGGCTTATAACATTCTTAGCAAACATAAAGGTAAGATGGCCTGCATTTTGTTCAAAAACTTGTTTTCATCTTGCATTTTGGTCAAAAAACATGTTTTCATTCGGCTTTCCTTGCAATGCAGCAAATATTTTCATCACAAAAACATGCATCTATAATTTTGACTCCCTTGAACCCCACTTTTATATAGTAAAACTGGCGTTTACAGGGGTATACCTTTTTTTTATTTCTGCTCTAAAATATAGATTCTCAATCTATATTATGAGCAGAAAGAAGAATAATATCACAATTTTCCTTCTTAAAAAATTTTGTTCTTTGGGTGGTCAAGTTTACAGTGTATTTGTATAGGCGTGTTTTCGTAATGTTGCTTCCCTTATTCACTGGTGTCTGTTTTTAAATCTTCACTCCAGAGTAATTTAATTTTGGCACAACCATTTCTGACACTCAACCAATCACATATAACTTGATATAACAGATTCATTCAGTTCACAATCTGAATGACATCCCATATGCAAGTCCATGAAATGACCCCACCCCCCCAGTAAAACCCACTTTATATAGAGAAAACTGGGGTTATGGGGGTATACATTATTTTTCATATTTCTTCTCCAAGACATAGGTTAGGGTACTCGTTAGAATAATCACCCACAACCTATGTTTGCAGTATAGATATAAAAAATGTCACTGATTTTCATCAGAAAAGTAATCATTTTGCCTATGTGAAAATTGCACTATTTCGTGCAGGTGTGTTATCTTAATGTAAATGGTATAGATCCTGATCAGAAGCCATCTGATCAGGATCTACATTGTTTGTAAAGATAGTGGCTGCTATGTTTAGCAAGATAAGGGTCAAAGGAAGAGCTTCACGGATATTTTTGTTTTATAGTAAACCCCTTTGCAGTTTAACCCTTTTTGTACCAAATGGAATTTTCCTCCTTATCTATGGCAGGAGTCCATTTTGAAATTTAGGGGTGTCAGTTTGTGTTGTCTTCAAAATTTACTTAGAAAATAACTGAAACTTTTGCAAACAGTGTAGGCCCAGATCATACGACGCAGATCGCGGCGTATGATCTGGGCCTGTACTGTTTCCCAATTTTCCGGGACAAAAAGGGTTAAAGGAATAACCTAGATTTTATTTTACAAGAATGCATTTTTTTTTCAGTATAGAATGCAAACAGGTCATTAAAGTGTTCTGCCTCTTAAAAATGGCAGGAAAAAATTTTATAAGGTACAGTCCAACCTGTATAAAGCAAGCACCTAAGACATAATCAAAATGTGCTTGTTTAAGACAGGTGCTTGCTTAATACAGTGAATTATAATGTATGTGCCCATAGCTCCAGATAATTTTTTATCCCCACTTCGTATTTACTTATCAAAATTAAAACCTTTTCAGTAAACTGAAAAAATGGGTCAGTAAATATACTGATCAAATCGGGAGGTCGTTTCGTAGTTTTATGAACCTGGTTAACTACCGATTCATTACAATTTAAGCTAATTAATAGTTCACTGATACTGATTTGGAAGACATATCTAGCCAGTAAACAGAATCACCCTTATGTTTCTGGACAGATGTCTCAGCAAACAGCACACTGCCAGATCAGACTACACTTTCTGAACATATTATGATCAGTGTTTGCGCTAGCGGGAAAGTGGGAGTGGGGCACTCGATATCAGTAGCGTAGACGCGAATAAAAATACCGTCTGTGTCGCAGGACGCTAAGAAACTTTTATGATGCACTGCCAGTTTTTCTGCTTTCATGTTCAAAGACGCCGACGAGACATCTAAGAAGCTTGATAGGACGATAATTCTATTTTCAAATTGAGATGAATAGTTGTAAATAAGCATGCACTTCGTGCTGGCCTGGCCACCTGCGATTCACAGATCGATATATGCATGAAAACTAAAGTATTACAAGTTGATCCTACTAATTGTATTTTGGTTAAATGTGGTATAGAACACGACAAACAAAGATATCGGTCTGTGCAGCGATAAAGTGAAAAAACGGTTCCGTTTGAACTAAAATGTAATAGCACACAACCGTGCATTGATGACTATGTTGTGGGGAAAAAAGCGTCGGAATGATAAAAATATGAATATGGGTCACTGATGAGGCCTAATTGGCCGAAACTAGCTAGTCTGACCATGAAAACATGTACACTTCATACGTTTCAGTTCTGTGGTGTATTCTTTGCTTCCAAAGGATATCCATTTTATAGTACATATTTATTTAATTGTTTCTTTTATCTTCAGAAAAAGATTTAATAAATTCTAACTGTTTCAATTATAACATACATTACATGCGCTGCATCAAATTATGAATAAATACTGGTAATCCCGTGCAAATCAGCTATTATAACCGAGATGTGTGATCATAGCATGCCGCAAAAACTTTATTAACACCTAATACACCAGTCAATTTACCGGTTTGTGACAAATATATATATTTTTAGTGAATAGATTCTTGAACTGTATCAGAAGTAAACAACCATCATGATTCAATAATCAAAGGCATTGGAAAACGGCAAGAAACACGTTTTTAAGCGATATGAAACCTTGTGAACAGTGACTGCACATTCAAAGATTTTCAGGAAGTCATTTCATGTGAGAGATGTAGAACAGTCTGATCCAAGTACCTATTCACTTACAACGTAACAGTATGCATTCAGGCGCATTCTACGGTCGAAACAAACAAGGTTAATGAGTCTACGAACAGCCAAAAATTTGTTACTTTTTTACAAAAGACCAGATTAACTAGTGAGTCTAGACAACCCGCTTGCTGCTGTTTTAAAACACCAGAGGCATAAAAGTAGTGTACAGACAGATCAGACTGCACAGGCTTGTCTGTTTTCACCTATCCCACAGTCATATTTTCCGCTAAAGTATTTATGTAACAAACGTACAGTACATGCGGGAAATTATGTGCACGGAAAAAAAAGCAAAACATTTGTGAGACCAGTGAAGTGACTAACTACAGCTGCAGGTGTGAAAACACGTTTCGGGATTCTTCTTCTTATTTCTAATCACAGCGGATAGCCGTCGGGTAGAGGAAGGGTATTAATTACATACCCTTTCATTGTCTTTGAGCTGACAATTGTAGATGGTCATGTTACGAAACGTTATGCAAGGATTACTGCGTAAATACACGCCATATCATTGTCTCCTTCGTAACCTAAGAAAGGTCTACCGTAAATGGTACGATTTAAATTTTCAACCACTTCGTATTTTGCATTTTTTAATCCGTAATTTACGAAAATACGAAGCTTATCTGGCTCTCTGTATGCCTTTATCGGGCACCAAATACCTGCTTGCTTAAGACAGATTGCTTGCTTTATACAGGTGGCCACTATGACAGGTTTTACTGTATATTCATTCCCTATAATTTAGTTGAAGTACAAGCTGGACACATTATGAAAACATACCTTTGTGACATATAGTACATTTTTTCATGGTCTCGAAACTTAACATTTTTCTGATGAAAATTTGTGATAGTTTTCTTATTTCGGCCTCTAATATAGATTGTTGGTGGTTGGTTTTAACAAGTACCCACAATCTATGTTTTTGAGCCAAAATAATGAATTCAAAATAATATATACATGTACCCTTGCAAACCCCAGTTTTCACTTTATGAAGTGGGATTTACTTCGGGTGTTCATTTCATGGACTTGTTAATATGATGAAAGAAAAATCTGGATGTTAGAGAGAGAGAGAGAAAGAGGGAAAGTTAAATAGCAAGTTAAAGAGCGAGAAAGAGAGACATACGGACATGGTCTAGAGGACAATCTGAATGTTATGGGGTTATATATGAGAGAGAGAGAGAGAGAGAGAGAGAGAGAGAGAGAGAGAGAGAGAGAGAGAGAGAGAGAGAGAGAAAGGGTGAAAGCTTGAGAGAGAGAGAGAGAGAGAGAGAGGGGGTAAAAGATTGATAGAGAGGACAGTCAGAATGTTATATAGCTATATACCGGTATGAGAGAGAAAGAGAAAGAAACTTCAGCAAATGTGTCTCGCAGACATGCAGGAGAAATTTCTACCATTACACATGAGTGGAAAACTGTTCTGACTTAAGTACTAAAAATTAAAAATTAATATAAAATTAATGATAACGATTACAGAGTTTTACATATTATTGCAGTGCCTGGCATTGAGACTGGTTTTTTGAAAGGTAAAAGCATTTTGTGACTGGTCAGTATTGGCTGTTGATCGCATCAGAACTCCAGAAAAAGAGCATAACAAAAGATGTCAGAGTTGACAATATATGTAATTTGTACTTTCTGCTGATGATGTTTCTTTGACTAAAAATATACTGAAGCTTTTATAATATATAATTTTACAAGTATTCAAAATGTTATATAAATCTCAATAGAAGAAGTGCATGATTTGTGGTTCTTTGAATTTTGACCGTTCCAAGGCGGCTCTTCTGTGGCGATTTATTTATGTTGTTGTTTGTTACTTACTGTGTGTATCACTTGTGTCTTTTAATTTTGGATGGCCATATGGCCATTTTGTGGGAAAGTAACTGTCCATATGGCCTTCCTTTGTTTAGGTTTCCATTATGGTCTGGTCGCTTAATGTTTGTATTTCTTTCCCTTTGGTGTCTTTTATGGATGGAGTAAGTTAATTGTATCAATTCCTGATCTTTGTTTTACTTCTACTTGGTACAATTGCATTAATGTTTTTAGCTCACCTGAGCAGATGACTCATAGGTGAGCTTATAGTATGGCAAGAGTCTGTCTGTCAACATTTTCTCCTCCAAAACCACTGGGTTGATTAAAGTAAAATTTCATGTGGAGCATCCATGGGATGGGGGAAAGAAAGTTTGTTCGCGACCTCCAGGTCATATGACCAAGATGGCTGCCATGCCCATATATGGTTAAAACCCTTCAAAAATCTTCTCCTCCGGGACCAGTTGGCCTATTCAATGCCATGAAACTTGGTATGTAGCATTAGGAACTTGGGCCCATAATAGTTTGTTCAAATGATGGCTCTCAGATGACCTTGACCTATTTTACGCCAATGTCAAAGCCATTTTATGGGAAAAAAGCCAATACGGTGTATTTTTCCGAAACTGTTGCAGCCTGTGATCTGAAAATTGGTAGCTGCAGGTAGCTAAATGTAAGGATGCAACTATATAAGAATTCAAGGTCAATGTCATTATTTGCCCTTGGCCCAAGGTCATTCATATATGAAATTAAAACTTGTTTTTCTAAAAAAAAAACACTTAGCCATTTGTAACCAAATTTCATACAAATGCCTTTAGGATACTAGGAAATGAAAATTAATTAAAATGAGTTTGGTTACTTGACCTAGATGGCCTCCATGTCCACATAAAGTAATTCCCTTCAAAAACCTTCTCCTCCAGAACCAGTGGGCTGATTGCCATGAAACATGGTATGTAGCATTGGAGAGTCGGGCCCATCATAATTTGTTCAAATGATGACCCATGGATAACCTTAACCTATTTTAGGCTAAGGTCAAATCTGGTGGCATAGGCTTTTGTATGGCAAAAAGTCAAAATTGTGTGTTTTTAGCTCACCTGAGCACGAAGTGCTCAAGGTGAGCTTTTGGGATCAGTCTTTGTCCGTCGTCCGTCGTCCGTGCGTGCGTGCGTGCGTCCGTCCGTCGTCAACTTTTGCTTTAAACAACTTCTCCTCCAAAACTGCTGGACAGATTTTGATCTAATTTCACAGGAATGCTCCTTGGGTGATCCTCTACCAAAATTGCTCAAACTGTTCCGCTCGGGTGAACAAGATGGCCGCCAGAGCTAAAAATAGAAAATTCTTTAAACGACTTCTCCTGCTTAACAAGTGGATGGATTTTGAAATTGTTTCACAGGAATGTTCCTTGGATGACCCTCTACCAAAATTGCTCAAACCGTTCAGCTCTGGTGAACAAAATGGCCGCCAGAGCTAAAAATAGAAAAACCTTTAAACAACTTCTTCTCCTTAACCAGTGGATGGATTTTGAAATTATTGCACAGGAAGGTTTCTTGGGTGCCCCTCTACTAAAATTGCTCAAACAATTCCGCTCGGGTGAACAAAATGGCCACCAGAGCTAAAAATAGAAAAACCTTTAAAGGACTTCTTCTCCTTAACCAGTGGATGGATTTCGAAATTACTTGACAGGAATGTTTCTTGGGTGACCCTCTACCAAAATTGCTCAAACCGTTCCGCTCGGGTGAACAAAATGGCCACCAGAGCTAAAAATAGAAAAAGCTTTAAAGGACTTTTTCTCCTTAACTAGTGGATGGATTTTGAAATTACTTCACAGGAATGTTCCTTCGGTGACCCTCTACCAAAATTGCCAAAACCTTTCCGCTCGGGTGAACAAAAAGGCCGCCAGAGCTAAAAATAGAAAAAGCTTTAAACGACTTTTTCTCCTTAACCAGTGGATGGATTTTAAAATTATTTCACTGGAAGGTTCCTTGGGGGATCCTCTACCAAAATTGCTCAAACTGTTCAGTTTTAAATCCCATTGGTTTCATTGGGCGGCAGGGCTTGAGATGTCATTTCATCAAAAATGACTTCTACTTCTCAAAATGACTTCTACTCCTAAACAGGCAGACTGATTTTGAATTAATTTCACAGAAATGGTCTTTGGGTCCAACCAAAATTGCTCAAACCCTCCACTCCACCATATATTACCCACAATTCCGTTTGTACAATAGGATGCCTATCCCATAAGCTTCGGCTCTGGTGAGCTAAAAAAAATAACAGGGGAGAAGGATATGTTGTTTTAGGTGCAGATCCTGTTTGCATCAGCGACAGCGGCTTGGCATATCCTGATTTAGGCACTGAACCTATGGATAGATTGTGGATTTGGGACCAATCTTACATGGTTCACTAGGAGGGGTAAATCAGTCATATTTTGGTTTTAAAAGGCACACGCCCCTAAAAACTGTAAACTTTGGACAAAAAATGGTTTGACTGCACCCTATCTCATGAACAAATCAATGGATTGTGGTCCAACTTTTCAATATACCAGCAACAAAAAGTTTAATTAGACTGGTGACCTTGTCCTAACTTTTAAGGTCATATGCTCCAGAAAACTTGATTTTCAGCCAAAAATTGGTTTTCTGCACCCAAGCTCATGCCCAATTGATGAATTTTAATCAAACTTTATACATTTCTAGTTCTATAATTGGATCCAGATTCCAGACATATGGTGAAGATAAGAATATGAAAATGTAGTTAGTATTGAAGAAATATTATTGCTGGCTGTCAGCAGACTTTTAGGTCTGGTGACAGCCGGCTGGCACTAGACCTAAAAGTCTGGTGCCAGCCGGCTGACAGCAGACCTCGCCATAATAATAATTTCAACTGTGACACCGTGCCTGGACAAAGCTTTTGTACAACAAACTACTGCATCAGGGTCAATTATAGTTATGTCCTTGACAGAAATTAAGTGAAAAAAAAAATGTCAACAAACTGGTAGGTGATAAGAATAGAGTTAGAGTAAATTAGAAAATATTTTCATTACATCATAAAGGGGTAATATAATTTGGAATGCAATTTCACTGCATACCCTATGGAATATGAGAGACATAAATTCACTACCGGACGGCGAGCCATTCCTACATGGGTTGGCTAGCCCTCTGGTACCGGAAGAGCAGGCTCCTTGACTGGTCGTCCAGTCTTCGACGGGCAGACTCATTCTAAGACTGGTCGTACAGTACCGGACGGCTAGCCACTGCCATCTATCTGTCTATGTTTGTTTTGTTTGAATAAATGTTAAGCTTTCCCATTGACACTATTTCGGTTATTTTGGAGACGTTACTTCCAATTTTGTGAGACTTTTACCCGACACTGAGATGAAATTACATCTCTAGCCCAGTGGCATCATGAAACCAAGAAGGAATTACCCATTGGAGGGTCTGACTCGCACCACTTTGCCTGGGCAGGCTTAGTCCTAAACGAATGGTTTTTTTTTGGTACTCACGTGTTATTTTTTTTTTTTTGTTTGGTTTTACAGTCCTTTCAAGATTGTTTCACTCATATCAAGCTGATCATTAATCAGAGTTTTCACTGAGTTGTTTGGTAAATATTGCAATATCTGCTGACGATACGCATATCGTGAAGCAGTTTGACGATAGTACGATTACAATACAGCAAACATAGTAATTTGATGGAGATGAGGTGAAAACTTTTGCTGGTTTTGCTTAAATTTGTGACTTAAAAATAAGTTTCTATTTTCACTTTTATCAGCTCACCTGTCACATAGTGACGGGGTGAGCTTTTGGGATCACTTTTCGTCCGTCGTGCGTCCGTCCGTGTGTCCGTCCCTGCGTGCGTGTGCGTGCGTAAACTGCTTCTTCAAGTGACATCTCTTCCTAAACCATTGATCAGATTTTGACCAAATTTCACAAGAATGATCCTTAGGTTGTCCCCTTTCAAAGTTGTTCAAATGGTTCCTGTCCATTGCACATCTACATTAGGTCACAGGAGCCAAAAATAGATTTTTTTCACCGGAAACTTAAAAAATTTTCTTCTCTGAAACCACAAGGCCCAGGTCTTTGATATTTGGTATGAAGCTTCATCTAGTGGACCCCTACCAAGATTGTTCAAATTATAGTGCTGCGGCCAAAAATGCCCCTGCCCCAGGGCCCTTTGTTTTTTACATGGGCTTACATGTATATAGGGAAAATCTTTAAAAATCTTCTTCTCTGAAACCGCAAGGCCCAGGTCTTTGATATTTGGTATGAAGCTGCATCTGGTGGACCCCTACCAAGATTGTTCAAATTATAGTGCTGGGGCCACAAATGCCCCAGCCCCCGGGCCCTTTGGTTTTACAAAGGATAATATAGGGACAACCTTTAAAAATCTTCTTCTCTGAAACTGCAAGGCCCAGGTCTTTGATATTTGGTATGAAGCTTCATCTAGTGGACCCCTACCAAGATTGTTCAAATTATAGTCCTGGGCCAAAAATGCCCCAGCCCCGGGACCCTTTTGCTTTACATCGGCTTATATAGGGAAAATCTTTAAAAAATCTTCTTCTGAAACCACAAGGCGTCTTTGATATTTGGTATGAAGCTTCATCTAGTGGACCCCTACCAAGATTGTTCAAATTGTAGTGCTGGGGCAAAAATGCCCCCGCTCAAGGGCCCTTTAGTTTTACATAGACTTACATGTATAAAGGGAAATCTTTAAAAATCATCTTCTCTGAAACCACAAGGCCTAGGTCTTTGATATTTGGTGTGAAGCTACATCTAGTGGACCTTTACCAAGATTGTTCAAATTATAGCCCTTGGGCCACAAATGCCCCACCCCGAGACCCTTAGGTTTTACATAGTCTTATAAAGGGAAATCTTTAAAAATCATCTTCTCTGAAACCACAAGGCCTACTAGGTCTTTGATATTTGGTGTGAAGCTACATCTAGTGGACCTTTACCAAGATTGTTCAAATTATAGCCTGAGAACAAATATGCCTCGCCTCAGGCCCTTTGGTTTTACATAGACTTATATTGGGAAAATATTTAAAAATCTTCTTCTCTGAAACCGCAAGGCCCAGGTCTTTGAAATTTGGTATGACTCTTCATCTAGTGGATCCCTACCAAGATTGTCCAAATTATAGTGCTGGTGCCAAAAATGCCCCCCTCTCAGGGGCCCTTTGCTTTTACATAGACTTATAAAGGGAAATCTTTAAAAATCATCTTCTCTGAAACCACAAGGCCTAGGTCTTTGATATTTGGTGTGAAGCTACATCTAGTCGACCTTTACCAAGATTGTTCAAATTATAGCCCTGAGACCAAATATGTCCCCGCCTCTGGCCCCCTGGTTTTAAATAGACTTATACAGTGAAAATCTTAAAAAAAATCTTCTTCTGTAAAACCACAAGGCGTAGGTCTTTGATATTTGGTGTGAAATTTCATCTAGTGGATCTCTATCAAGATTGTTCAAATTATAGCCCTGGGGCCACAAATGCCCCACCCCGAGACCCTTAGGTTTTACATAGACTTATAAAGGGAAATCTTTAAAAATCATCTTCTCTGAAACCACAAGGCCTACTAGGTCTTTGATATTTGGTGTGAAGCTACATCTAGTTGACCTTTACCAAGATTGTTCAAATTAAAACCCTGAGACCAAATATGCCCCCACCTCGGGGCCCTTTGGTTTTACATAGACTTATATAGGGGAAATCTTTAAAAATCTTCTTCTCTGAGACTGCAAGGCCCATGTCTTTGATATTTGGTATGGAGCTTTATCTAGTGGACCTTTACCAAGATTGTTCAAATTATAGCCCTTGGGCCACAAATGCCCCCACCCGTGGGCCCTTTGGTTTTACATAGACTTTTATAATCTTTGAAAATCTTTTTCTCAGAAGATTGTCCAAGTTATAGCCCTGAGGCCTAAAATGGCCCAGCCCGGGGGCCATTTGGTTTTACATAGGCTTATGTAGGGAATATCTTTAAAAAACATCATCTTCTCTAATACCGCAAGGCCCAGGGCTTTGATATTTGGTGTATAGCTTCATCTAAAGGGCCTTTGCCAAGATTGTTAATTATAGTCTTCGATATAAAAAGATTGGGTACAACATGGATATTATACGACAGACTGCATGCATGGTAGTTAACCCAATCACGGTTGGCAACTTTGCTTCCCTCTTTAATTGCACGCCGGTGGGTCAGGCCTCAGATTCTATGGCGGCTCCAACGTAAAGGCTTATTGAAAATTAAAGAGATAATGTTGGTTGGTGCCTGATGCTCTGTCTCTGGTCGGGCTCATCGGAGTCTAACTGTTGGTTTTCTTTTGCTCCAGCATTTCAGTGGTTTCTTGCTGTCGAGTCCTCACCGTTGTCTCACCTCTGTGGTTCTTTGATTTCTGTGTTCACGGAGATGTTGCACTGATGAGTTAGGAGGCCTTCATGCGGACTGAACAAAAGTTTTTGTCTAAATCGCGACGGAAGTAAGGGCGAGGATTGTGGCCACGTAAAATCGATTTAAGCCCCCCAGTGGAAATCTTCCACTGACCGTTCCAAGGCGGCTCTTCTGTGGCGATTTATTTATGTTGTTGTTTGTTACTTACTGTGTGTATCACTTGTGTCTTTTAATTTTGGATGGCCATATGGCCATTTTGTGGGAAAGTAACTGTCCATATGGCCTTCCTTTGTTTAGGTTTCCATTATGGTCTGGTCGCTTAATGTTTGTTTTTCTTTCCCTTTGGTGTCTTTTATGGATGGAGTAAGTTAATTGTGTCAATTCCTGATCTTTGTTTTACTTCTACTTTGTTGATATTTGGTATGAAGCTTCTCCTTTTTAGACCTCCCTCAACATTATGCACATTATAGCCCTGGGTCAATAATGACCCTGCCCTGGGGCCCATTTGTTATTCTATGGATCAGGTGAGCGATCCAGGGCCATCATGGCCCTCTTGTTCGGAAACTAATGCAGCTTGATCTGAAAATTGGTGGATGCAGTTAGCTAAATGTGTGGATGAAACTGCATCAGTATTCAAGGTCAAGGTCGTTATTTGACCTTGGCTGAAAGTCATTCAGATATGAAAAATTAAAAGTATTTAAACTTATTTTTCTCATAAACCACTAAGCCATTTGTAACCAAATTTCATATAAACACTTGTAAGAACAAAGAAATGAAAATGAGTTTGGTCACATGACATGGCCACCATAAGGTAAAAACACTTCAAAAATCTTCTCCCAAACCAGAGGGCTGATTGTCAAGAAATTTAACATGTGGCGTTGGGGACTCTGGCTCATCAAATTTCGTTCAAATGATGACCCTTGTATCACCTTGACCTATTTTATGCAAAGGTCAAATTTGATCATATAGACTTTTGTATGGGAAAAAAGTCAAAATTGTGTATTTTTTGGAAACTATTGCAGCCTGTGATCTGAAAATTGGTAGATGCAGTTAGCTAAATGAGTGGATGAAACTACATGAGTATTTAAGGTCAAGGCCATTCCTTGGCCTTAGGCCTTTCAGATATGAAGATTAAATCTTATATTCCACAGGAACCTCTAGGCCATTTGTGACCAAATTTTATTTATTCAAATGAGTTTGGTCACATGACTAATATGGCCACACATGTGTTGTGAAATGTATATGATTTCAACTTGCCAAAGACTTTATTTGATTTTGGTGACTTAGACCTTGTGTTCAAGGTCAAATAGGTGTTTCAGTTATATTTATTGTGTGTGGTGGGGGGGGGGGGGCATAGTTTTCTTATGAACACACTTGCAGTTTCCCTACAGAACCAATCATGTGAAATTTCTGACAACACACATTACTCATGAGAAAATTATTTTAAAACATGTTACTTGTGAAAAATATTTCCTACATGTAAGTTGCATCATCAGCAGAAATTATCCAAAATTATTTATTGTTCAGTAAAATTCCTTTATTACGACCACTTTTGAACAGTCGCAAAGAGGACATTGTATGCAGAAACCACAAAGAAAGAATAACTGAAACTTTCTAAATAAGCTTTGTAAAGCAGAATTAGTCTCAATTTTTGGTGGTCAATAGCGGAATTTTACTGTATATATGAGAATTGCCCGATTCTAATTTGTATGTTTATCAGCTATCTGTATTACACATGTATCTAGTGATGACCCAGTTCAGACTGTGCATATGCACTAAGATCTAAAAGGGTTGTGATGGTTGTCTGGAGTTCTGATCACTGTTGTATTAGAGAAGGCCTCAATGGAATTTTATTTACAATATGCCCCAATATGTTCATAATACTGGATAATCTGAACAGTTGCATCAAAGTGCTTACTGAATTGAACAGTCTTAACCCTTGTCCTGCTGAGCCCAGATATGTCTTAGCTTTCAAACAATGTAGATCCAGATCAGATGGCTTCTGAAGAAGCCATCTGATCAGGATCTTCATTGTTTGTCATCCA
Source organism: Lucinisca nassula (assembly GCA_963580285.1). Lineage (NCBI taxonomy): Eukaryota > Metazoa > Mollusca > Bivalvia > Lucinida > Lucinidae > Lucinisca > Lucinisca nassula. The sequence goes on along the minus strand of OY757026.1, from coordinate 62,685,551 downwards.
GTTTATGAATTTGTTGCAATGATTTGCATCAAGAAATCCGATTGGTTGACGATCAGTGGTGGGTGTGGCATATTTAAATATTGAGCAGGTCAAGGGTTAAGAGAGTTTTATTTGATACTTAACCCTTAAGATGCCAAGAAAATTTGTCTGAAAATGTCGTCTGGTTATGTCGTCTGCTGAATTTTCTTGCAAACTTTTCAAACACATATTTGCATACAGGCAAACAGTATGGACCTTGATCAGACTGCTCCTAGAGGAACAGTCTGATCTGGGTCCACACTGTTTCCAAAAATGACTTATAAAGTTACCAGCAGACCACAAAGCAGATAACAGTTGTTGTGATTGTCATGTTACGGGTTAATATCCGGGCCCAGTTGTCCAGAACTAGTGAAGTCATTGATTAGTATTTGGTTCAGTCATCCTGTATGGTGGAAAACTTATATTTGCTGAAAAATGTGACTTGTCTCACAAATCAGGGGTTGTGTGTTCATTTCTGTGCTTTTCCAGACTTTCGGATGAGTCTTCAAACCGAGATCCTGTTGCCATATGACCATTTAGTTGTTGGTGGGATGATGAAATCCATCTCACACACAGCTTTTGGCTTTGCATTGCAAAAACTGCCTAACATTTTTCAGCAAAAAACATTTTATCACCATAGACATGGTACTTGCTAGAACAGTTAATATTTCAACCATTAGTTCGCCCCCACCCATAAGGGGTTGGAGAAATAGATTCCACTGCATGATGCTTCCACGCAGAGCTGAAACTGACCGCACATTAATACAGGTAAACTGCTTAAAGAGTCTAAGCGTGCTCAGGCAAAGTGGTGCGAGTCAGGCCATCCCTACATATAAACCCTTTTGGTTTGTTTGGGCAGCTGGGCTTGAAATGTCATTTTATCTCAATGTCGGGCAAAAGTCCCACAGAATTTTTAGCCATTGTCTCCAAAATGACCTAAATAATGTTGACAAGGATCTAAAACCACAATTCAAACAAAAAACAAAATCAGCCATCAGTAAAGGTAACAATACTTTGACCAACTGGACCCAGTTGACACAGGTTTTCCATGTTAAAAACAAAACCAATATACCGAAACATCAATGACTCCAACATAAATGACTCATATACTAGCTGTGGCTGAGTTGAACCAGATCTTGAGTCAGTAGGGAATTCTTCTTAAATCTCCTGATAAGAAATAGTGATGGATAATTTAGGGAGATTTTATGGCTTTTTTGTTGACAATGTACAGTAAAATTCTTATAATGATATCACCTTTAGGACTGTTCAAAAGTGGTCTTTAAGACCACTTTTGAACATTCCCAAAGGTGGTCTCATTCTAGAGGACTCTGGGAGTAGAAAATTAAAAAAAAGAACAGCTGAAAAATTTAATTTGCTTTCAAAAGCAGAATTTGTCTTAATTTTAACTGGTCTTAATAGGGGAATTTACTGTATATTGTGTGCACTTATTAGAATAGCCTCAGTGAGGCAATTCTAATGAGTACACACAACATACCTTTTGTTTTATAGAACATCAAAAAGATATAACAGCATTGTAACCATTTTGCCTCCTGCCCTGGAACCTTGATTAACCCTCGGAAGCTCAATCTATCCCTCTTTCAAATGCATTTTCATGGCCCAAAGATGTTTGCGTACATGTGCAATAAATATTGTGTTATTAGGTAGCCTATTGTAAAAAAAAATACAAAAAAAAAATTACATTAGGATAGGTGATATCATGCTATAGCCCCATTTTAGAGGTGGGGATCCAAATTGTTTTTTTCTTATTTCTGCACGAAAACGTGTGTTGTGGGTACTCATTAAAATAGCCTCACCAAGGTGGTTCTAATCTAATGAGTACCCACAACATATGTTATCCTGCAGAAGTAAGAAAAATGAGACAGCACACGACAAAATCCACAATAAGACCTGTGCAACCAGCTAAGACTCAGATCAGCCTGTGCATCCCCGCAGTCTGGTCAGAGTCTTTGCTGTTCGCATGAGCTTTCTATAGCCTCTGGGCTATTCATAGGACTACAAGAGAATGCTCCGACCAGGCTGACCTTACGGGTGGGCTGAACTGAGTCTTTGACCATAGCACAGGTCTTATTGTAGGTTTTGTCATATCAGTACTTTTCGGCTGAAAAAAGCACCTTATCTGGAACTATGTCATGCTTTCAAAAAGTACCCACAACATAACAACATATGTTTTCTTGCAGAAATAAGAAAAATATCAGTACTTTTTGGATAAAAAAAGTGCCTTATATGGAGCTATGTCATGCTTTCATTTATGTCTGTCAAGGTGATATTTTTTTGGTGAAACTTGTTTCTGCTTCCAGTATAGATTGTGAGTGCTTTTTACCCACAGTGTATGTACCCACAAGTACCAGTAATCTGTAAACCTAACTTTTCACTATATGAAGTGTACATGTAGTTTATCATTGTAGTCATTGCGTGAACTTGTTATATGCTTATCTAGAAATTAACAAGTTGAAATTTCATTTGTTATTTCAGGCTCATGGAAACATTAGCCCTTACCATGTTGAATATATCAATATGCTACACTCCTCCCCAGTTTTCAGCTATTTGTGTTGCATGATTTCAGTTTTTATCATGGATTTAGAAACAGAATGCAATATGCTTCACTCCTCCCAGATTTTCAGCCGTTTATGTTGCATGATTTCAGTTTTTACCATGGATTCAGAAGCAGAGTGGAAAACAGTATAAATCCTGATCAGCTGGCTTCCAAGAAGCCAGCTGATCTGATTCCATACAGTTTTCGATGAAGGATATTTCAGGTTTGAGGATGGTGAGGGTTAATAAGCTATGGTCAGTTGTTTGTCTATTATCACAAAGTAAACAATACTGCCGTCCTTCACTCCTTATCACTGACCAATATACATGTATTTGAACTGAGCAAAAGTTAAAGATTTTGTATGTTGTTAATTACGCTCAACTGAATGAAACTGCAGAACCAGCAAGTACCGGAAAGTACTGGAGCAATGGTAAAGCATTGGGTTTGAGATCAGGTGGTAGCCAGTTTGATCCCTGTAAGCACCAAGTGTTGTTTCCTTGAGCAAGAGACTTTTTTATGGTGACCAAGTATATAAATTCAGAAAAATATATGATTGCAATGACTTCAGCACCCCAGAGCTCTCACTAGGATTTTGAAAACAGGATTCCAGGAATCCTTTCTTGTAAAAAGTTGGATTCACAGGTAAAAAGTTGGATTCCCATATAAAAAGTTGGAGTTCTGATCTTGATTGCGCATAGAACATAGACAAAAATGTCTTATTATTCTTATTATCAGGCTACACATCCATATGAATAACTGATGTGTAGATTGTGGGTATTAGTTAGAACTATTTCACTGATATGTGTAAGAAGCAGCCACAATCTGATGTTTTGTAGAAATATTAGGAAAATAATGTAAACCCCAGTAAAACCCACTCTTCCCCCCCCCCCCACCAAAAAACAAAACAAAAAGAAACATGCAGTTGCTCCGATTTATTCTCACACTTCTAGCCAAATAATGTCATATATCATAAAAATCATGTTTTGTTAGGATAACAACAGATATAATGTAAACCCAAATTATATATACAGCCATGTTTATGCTTTCATGTACGTGACACTAGCTCATAATTTTGTGAACAAATACGTAGGGCAAGCTATCTCACTAAGTCTGACTTCCTGTAATTGTTAAAATGATTGCATTTTGAAGAATTACAGACATTTGCGTCACCAGTAAACATCGAAACACTCTTTGACCGAGCGATAAAAAGTATGATCGTGTGGTCGTGAAAATACATGACATTGGTAATTCGTCAATTATATCATCTTTGCCATAACTCTGGTTTAACTAAATGTGATATTTTACCGACTAATATTAATCCGTTGATGGTTCATGCTCACATCAATCAGTAAACTAATTAATTGTAATCCGTAATAACACAGGGATTAGCGCGGCGAGATTAAAAAGATACAATCAGTTTTAACACGTGCCGCAAACCTACCACTTGCAAAAATACCTGTCAATATTTGGCACGTGTGCTTTCAACACAAAAAGCGGCGCCGCATTTGATCTTTTACTGGTATTGCGTAAGCGGCCCAAATTAGCTTCTGATATTACGCTTCTGTAATTTTGGACCAGTGTCGCAATAAAAACATGCGTACATAAGAATCGGCGGTAGTGAATTTTATCGTAAAACGGCAAGAAGTTGGCGTAAAATACGCAGAATCCTGCGTTTCCGAGAGCTCTGCACCCAATTTCATAAAATCTTTCTTCAATATGAAAAGATTGGGTACAACATAAATGTTATACAACAGACTGCATGCATGATAGTTAACCCAATCACGGTTTACAACTTTGCTTCCCTCTTTAATTGCATGCCAGTGGGTCAGGCTTCAGATTCTATGACAGTTCCAGCGTAAAGGCTTACTGAGAATTAGAGAGAATTTTATTTTATGTAATGTCTTTTGTTGCCTGATGCACCGTCTCTGGTCAGGCCCATTGGAGTCTAACTGTTGGTTTTCTTTTGCCCAAGCATTTCAGCGGTTTCTTGCTGTTGAGTCCTCACCATTGTTTCATCTCTCTCTGTCGTTTGATTTTTGTGTTCTCAGAGATGTTGCACCGATGAGTTAGGAGGCCTTCATGCGGACTGAACAAATTATTTATCTAAATTGCGACGGAAGTAAGGGCGAGGATTGAAACTGCGTAAAATTGATTTCATAGGGAAGTGGCAAAATTTTTACTCGTCCTCCAACATTTTTACGCAATATGGCCAGTGGATGAGTGGAATTTCCCAGTCCTGAATTGGCAACGCAAAACAGTCATAAGACCAGTTCATGACCATTTTTCCTGCCTACACTCAGAGACAATTGACCATGGTTGTCGTTGGTTGTGCTGAAGTTAATTAGCAATTTCTTTGCTACTTTAGAGATAAAATATTTTTCTTCTAAATTAAATGTGTAGAAACGAATTAGTGGGCAGAGCTCAGGAACCTGAGTTGTTCAAAACAAACAATGTCATCAGTTAACATATTGTTAAAAGTTTGATCATTTAATATGGAAAATATGCTAAAATTTTGTTGAAAAAAATGTGAGTAGCTTTTGCATTTGCAAAAGCTCCTCACATTTTTTCAGCAAAATACCAACTACTGCATCAGTATTAGCTACTTTACTTTATTTCTTACTAGAAGAGTTAATAATTTTTACTCTAAAGAGTTCATTAAGCTAATAATGTTTTGAATGGCTAGGTCCATATTATTGTTCTTTATTCTACTGTTAATTTCAGTCAGTTTAAAGGATTTGTTGTACTGTATTGTTCACCGTCTTCTGTGATGGCAAAGAAGAATTGACAAGAAATTCAGATTTCCAAGTTAACACCATGTGTGAATTCTAGGTACTTAGGCTGGGCATGCCCAACAGAATTTGTTCGGTGTAGCAGTGCAAATTACAGAGGTTTCATATTCACTTATTGGTGACAGACTAGATATTGCCATGTTGGCGGCAGCGTGTAACTGTTCAGCAGTTAATATTATAATGTTATTAATCAAATAATTTCGTATTGGCCCAGTTACAGGTCCGAGGTCTGCTGTATTGGCATGAGGCCGAAGGCCAAGGTCAAAACAGCTGACCGAGGACCTGTCACTTGGCCAATACGAAATTACTTGATTAATGACAATTTTATTAATTGACGCAATTAAAAACATGATTTATGATTTTTGAGTATTGGTTGACCTGGTGTAATACAGGATAATCAATTAATAACGTAAGCTATGCATGATCCTGATGCTTATTGTAGCTGTAGGTCACAGTTACTTACATTCAAGTTTTGTTTTTAAGATCTTGCCACTTTCTATGTTTAAGTTAATACTTCACATATGTGTGACCCCCTCCCATCAGGGCTTGAAGAAATAGATGGGCTGCATGATGCTTCCACGCAGAGCTGCAGACTGCTGCACATGAGTACTGGTGAACTGCTTAGAGGATCTAAGCCTGTCCATGCTTATAAACCCTATTGGTTTCATCAGGTGACAGGTGACAGGGCTTGAGATGTCATTTCATCTCAATGCCGGGTAAAAGTCCAATAAAATTGGAAGCAGCATCTGCAAAATGACCTATACAGTGTTGACGGGGACGTTAATCCTTAAATTAAACAAAACAAAACGTTATATATACGTCTTTACTATTATTGCATACATGAGTGAAGAGAAGATGATGCGGGGACATTTTTTTTCAAAACATGTATTTCTGGATCAGTGCTCCCTCACCATGGCTGGAAGAAACCACACACAGCTTTAATGATGTTGGGTTTTTTTTTTTTTTGGAAAATAACAAACAAAAAAAACAAACAAAAAAAACACATTTACTTGTTTTATTTTGCAGTTGGTAAGAAGGTTTTTGGTGTCAATGGAACAGTCTACTCAGACTTACTAGTCGTATTATGTAGGTAAGTTCTGAATAGTCTACAAGCTTTCTGTAACAGTGTTCATTATAAAATGGTTTCAAACATAACACAGTTTGAAGATGGATTTCCAAATTGTATAGTTTATATAGAAAAATGACCATATAATCTATACATTTTTTGTTTGGATGTAACATGGCTGTTTAACTAAAATGCTGACTGTTTTGGATCCCAACAATAGTGTTATAAAGAGGTTGTGGTCTACTCCACAATCTTATTTCTGTATGGATCCAAAGCAAAATTTTGTGTAATTTAAACAACAGTGCAGTATCCAAACAAAAATTCATATACATGTATATATTATATATGAGCCATATCACAAGAAAATCTTGTTTTCAACATTTGTTAATAGGCTGGACACAAAATGGCTTGCTCAACATCACGTTAACAAGTTTGTGAAATGAACACCCCCTCCTCCTTAACCCCACTTTATGTAGAGGAAGCTGGGATTTATGGGGGTATACATTATTTTTCTTATTTCTGCTCCAGGACTTAGATTTGGGTACTCATTAGGATCACATTGTTTTGTTAGAACAGCCTCAACGAGGTGGTTCTAACTAGCACCCATAACCTTTGTTTGCAGTATAAATAAGAACAGTATCATAGATTTTCTTCAGAAAAGTAGGCATTTTGGAGCTGTGAAAAATGCACTATTGTCTCATGGGTGTGTCATTGACAAGCAAGACACCTGGCCCAGAGGTTGTAATTTTTTTTCATGCTCAACTCACTTGAGCATGAAATTTGCCATGCTTATAAATTTTAAAATGCCAAAAATTGTTGGCATTTTAAAATTTATGAGCAGGACAAATAACATTCTGTTCTTACCAGACTCATGCATTTGTATTTCAATATTTATGAGCATTATAAATTTCATGCACATGAAAAATGTTTTACAACATGTATTATAGCGTCGGGGCAGCTAACATGGAGTTGCTGATCTGACTGTGCAGATGCACAGCTTGATGTTAGCAGATGGCAAAAATGGTTATCTCATTACCTGGCTCATATAAGAGACCATTTATGTTGACGGAAAGGTCCGGATGCATTGAATATTCATGGGGACAGTAACAGCTTGTTCAGACAGCAAAGACATGCAAGCAGAGCAGAGCTGAGGTTTTGTTGAACATCTATATGAGCCTGGGCATCTCAAAACACCTGTCCTCAGGGCTTATTACATGGTAAAACAAACACTTGGCTGCTCAGCTTAGCAAACAAGTCCTGAAATTTTACTTAGCTATAGAATCCAGAGATATTACCATAGCAACAGATAAGGTAGTATTTTGTGATAAGTGAAGGATAGTTTTCCTTATTTCTCCATATAAACCTATGTTGTGGGTATTCATTGGAACTGCCTCAGCGAGGCAGTTCCAATGAATACCCACAACATAGATTTTTATGGAGAACTGACAAAAACTATCCTTCAATTTTTCTTGATAAAGGCCTCTGGCCGAAATATTGAACAAGAGTAATTTTGTAAAATTGTGTTATTCATAATTCCCTACGGAATTCCATTCAAAATTCTGTGAATTATTACTCCTGGAGAGGAAAACATGGACTTGAAGCTACAGTTAAAATATGCGGTAGGAAAACATCTTCGGTACGAGAGCAATTTGGACCTTTTGGACAAGTGCTACAGAGATTCAGTGATTCCCAAGGGTTTCCAGTGGAAGTGGGGTGTTCAACTAGATACAAGTTAAAATGGTGAAAAAGAGACAATGTAGTTGGCTTTAAAGTACACCTTTTTTCTTGATAAAGGCCTCTGGCCGAAATATTGAGTAAGAGTAATTTTGAAAAATTGTATCCTTCAATTATCACAAAATACTTACCTTATCTATTGCTATGAATAATTACACTATCCAATTTTCAAAGTTTGTGACCAGGTAAGACCCAAACCAGCCTGCTCAGTGGCACAGACTAGCAAGAGTCTTGAAATTTTAGATGTAGGAACTAGAGGTATTGGAGCTTAATGGCCATTCAACACTATTTTAGGTAATCTTTTATGGAGAATTGACAAAAACTATCCTTCACCTATCACAAATACTTACCTTATCTATTGCTATGAATAATTACACTATCCAATTTTCCAAGTTTGTGACCAGGTAAGACCCAAACCAGCCTGCTCAGTGGCACAGACTAGCAAGAGTCTTGAAATTTTAGATGTAGGAACTAGAGGTTTCGCCAAGCACCAAATACACAGGTGCTGATCAGACTGTACAGATGTTTGTTTATTTGTTTGTTTTGTTTGTATTAGAGCTTAATGGCCCAATCAACACTATTTAGGGTCATTTTTGAGCTGGTCAGTTTACCTATCCACACTTTTCCTGGGCAGGATGATACGTAAGCACTTAACCAGTACAGTGCACATTCTTTTGCCAGAAAATGACAACTGCCCTTCTTGTATCAGCGAGAGGGAGATAATGACCATAGAAAAGATTTCATGATCAATCTCCATGAAAGAATGTTGCCAACCCGGGCAGGTATTGAACCTTCACCCTCCTTATCACCAGTCAGGCACACATCTGACTGAGCTACCAAGGCCGGTTATGTACAGATGTTGGTAATAATCAATGCAATGAGATTGGTCGGTCAGTGAAGTCATGTCTGACATCACACAAGTCAGTGACTTCAGCACAAGCTATTGAAGAAGCAGTAAATTTACAACTGCAATGTAATGTCAGAGCAGGCTTGGTAACAATAGATACTGTTGTTTTTTTTTAATTTCAGAAATATGCCAGAAGCTGTGATGAACAGACTGTTACTAAAAATAGAATGTGCCCCACATGAAGCTGTCCCCTTTGAAATATTCAAGTCTGGTGTTTTCACATGTTGTGTACTGCAAGGTAAATTAGTGTTATTATCCCATTAACCCATATCCTGCTGTTCATGACAACCCCTACCTTTACAAACAGTGTATATCCAGATCAGATGGCTTCTGAAGAAGCCATCTGATCAGGATCTGCACTGTTTGTCATTCAGTTTACTAATTAGAATGAATAAATTGCATCAAGTAATTTTATTGGCCAAAATGTAAATAGGTGTGGCTTAATTAATTTATGCAGTGGGATAAGGGTTAATAGAGAATCTTACACATGAGTGGTCATTTCAAATGAAATTAATAAATTGAGCCTTCAGTGAGTTTCTTAACTTTCATATAAGATGGCAACGTGTGTAAGATTCTGTTTTATCATGTATTGTTTGTTGGATTTTGTTGCAGAAGAAGCTCAAAAGAATTTCAATAGCATATAAAGGGTTGTCTCGGATGGTGTCATGACGTTACAGGGCCAATAACCATGTGTTATATTAAATGTGTGGTCATACTTATTTTATGATATGATGTTATTTACTGAACTAGAGATATCAATGGTGCACCATCGCAAATACCCACTTTTTCTAAATTTGAGGTTTGACCTCACCCCATGACCCCAGGGGGTAGGATCAAAATTGGATACTTTTATGCACATCTGCAGTCCTTAAGCAATATGTGTACCAAGTTTGGTCACTATAGGTCAAGAAATAAAGAAGTAGTTGCATTCACAAGCATTTTCTTAAAAATTTGACCTTTGACCACATCCCATGACCCCAGGGGTCATATCAAAATTTGTATCCTTTATGCACATCCTGCAGTCCCTAAGCAATATGTGTACCAAGTTTGGTCACCATAGGCGCTTTGATAAAAAAGTAGTTGCATTCACAAGCATTTTCTTGAAAATTTGACCTTTGATCCCTCCCATTACCCCATGGGGTCAGTTCAAAATTTGAGTACCTTCATCCACATCTACAGTCCCAAGTTTGGTCACCTTAGGCCAGTTAATACCAAAGTGGTTGCATTCACATGCATTTTCTTGAAAATTTGATCTTTGACCCCCTCAATGACCCCAGGGGTCAGATAAAAATTTGGATACCTTCATGCATATCTGCAGCTCTAAGCAATATGTGTAACAAATTTCGTCACCATAGGCCAATTAATACAAAAGTAGTTGCATTAACAAGCATTTTCTTGAAAATTTTTATCTTTGACCTCACCCCATGGGGGTCAGATCAAAATTTGGATACCTTCATGCACATCTGCAGTCCCTAAGCAACATGTGCACCAAGTTTGGTCACCTTAGGCCAAGAAATAAAAAGTAGTTGCATTCACAAGGTTTGTGACCGACAGACACAGAAGGAAGGAAGGAAGGAAGGATGGATGGATGGGTGGTTTGATGGATGGATGGATAGACACCTGTGTCGAAACTAACATAGCCATTTTTTTTTTTTTATTAAATGATTTTACATGATTTCACCCTGCCTAGGGGTCAAGATAACTGGGCCACCAGTAAGGTAAAAAGCCTAATCACCAAAATTCAGCTTTCAGTTAGTCATAGAGCAGACAATCTTTTTAAAATATTTTTCAGAATGGGCCTCTGTGGTTAAGAGCACTGACACTTGTTCATTAGGTTTCTCACTGCTGTGGGTTCGAGACTTGCTCGGGTCACATATGGGACGTAAAGCTCTACAACCGAAGGTCAGGTTGTTTTTCTCCAGGTACTCTGGTTTTCACCCACCTCTGATTAGATTAAGTGAAATAATTTTGAAACAGCTGTAAAACCAAAATATATACAGTATAACTCCAATATATCGCGGTAGTCGGGGGCCATAGCCCGAAAACCGCTATGTGGTTGGAGCGCGATATAAGTCGCGGTAGTTTGCCAAGATGCCACTACAAGTCCCGGTGATAGTTTGGTGAGAACCGTTTATCAATCCACACTAATGGCTGTCAGTAATGCTATCGGCCGTATTTCACCATTAAAGTAGGTTCAGAATTACTCAGTGACAGAAAAAACAAAGGAGACTGTGTCTACCAATTAACTTACATTCGAGAACAGCTGAAAACTGCGTCTGAAAACGTAATTGCTAAAATGTCAAACCAGGACGCCATTTTGGATTTGCGTAACAGGTGACGGCCAAGGGGTTCAACTACCATAAGCGCTAAGCGATAAAGCAATTCTAGTTGTTTCCCTTGGCTTGCATTAAAAGTAGCGGTTGGAAAAAAATTATTTAACGTCTACCACGGGCCGAAAAACTATATATATACAACAACAAAACTATCATTTTATTGTGTTTTGATTGCGGGCAAGTGTAAAAAAAAATCGTCTACAACTGTCAGTCTGAAATAAGGTAAAACTAGACCAATAAGTAAATCGCAATAATTGCTGCACTGTCAATTGAGAGACAAACCATCTTTGTATTTATTACGGTTCAGGTATGACACTATTGTTAATCCCTGTCATATAATTGCCACCCTGCGGTGCGTGTCGATAAGGTGTGAAAATATGGTCAAGGTATGTCTCTAATTGGAGTTTATCTTCCAAGCATAAAATTTAATCCACAATCAATGTGAAAATAATTTAATCCCTCCTCAGACAATTAGCTACATCTAACGGTATATGTTTGCATCATAAAAACGGACTTTTCTGCGATCTCGTGAATGGTTATGTTTTGGCCCCAAATAGCAGACGCTGGCCGGGAAAAGTCAAACGCTGTTGGGGCCTGGTTTAACCTGGTTTTAAATAAATTTTAACAACTTAAAACTCTATTTTTTTTTAATTATGAATTTTTAAGGAAAAAAAAAACGGGATCCACGGCGCGACCACGATAGATTGGACATTGTGAAATATCGGAACGCGATATATTGAAGCTATACTGTATATAAAAAAAATGTATTTCAGAGAAAAAATGACATTTCATGTGAATTGTCTGTTAAGTTATGATAATGCCATGTCAAAATTATCATGACCTATTTTCACATAGAGTAAACCTCAGTTGGATGACAAGTTAACTTATTTTCAGACTTTGTGAGGCTTGCCGAGCAGTTGTTTTACTCCTTAGATATACAGCGAACTGGTAAAGCTAACAAGGCATTGTGTGATGTTGTGATTGAGCAGCTGCATACAGCACTGGGCAGCAATAGGAAAGATGCTAGACGGTAAGAACAATAAAAAATTATATCTCCAATTAAAGAGGAGTAAACAGAGGATTAGGGCTGGCTAATCGGAGCTGGAAAGATAATCGATTATCAGTCCTATCATTACTATCGATAATCGATTAGTAATCGCTGAGGTTTATATCATAATTTTACCTGTCTGGCTTTCTGTCTGAGCATGACTCTTACCATATATTGCACTTTACCATATGTATATTTGAACAGGCAGACATGAGCAAACAGTGTAGACCCAGATGAGACGCCGCATTTTGGGCGTCTCATCAGGGCCTGCACTGTTTGCCACTCATCCAGCTATTATAGGCATAACTTTGGGTAGAAAATTGTACCTATCAAGTAATCGTTTAAAAGCAAATCAGAAATGACAATCATTTTGTGGAATTTATTGATCGATTAATGGATTATACGATTAATCGTGTCAGCCTTACAGAGGATATTTACTTTGTTGAAGTGAATACCAAAAATTCTTCATCAAGTGTGTTGAAAACATAAGACTTGTCACGTGTGCAAAGCAAAACACAAAACTCAAAACACACACACATTGTTCTAAATAGTGTTTAATTTTAATCCAAACCTCAATCTTTAGCAAACAATACAGATCATGATGAGGTGGTTTCTGGTCTGCAGATTGACACTTTTTGCTCAGGTTTGCATTTTGGCCTAGGAACGTCATGTTAGCCTACACAAGAAGTAGCTTTTTGAAGGAGACCATTTTCCCAAATACTATTTTCAGGGCTGTCAAATTTTATTTGTAATTTTCACACATTGATGCTCAAAATGCTACTTCTTGTCTGAATTTTACAGTTTTTTTGAGGGGCTCAGAATTGCTAAAATCTATATAAATCAGAGAAAATTTGCATGCAGTTTAGTCATTTCTTGGGCTAATGAAAATAAATCCAGCCTTCTGGGCCGCATATTATTTTACAGACAAGCCCAGGAAATGCAGGTAGTTGGTCAGGTTGCTTGCTTTACCATTATACAGTTTCCTGTTTTAATTTTATTACACCACAACCTCTTTATAATACTTGGCTAGGGTTTGAAAGCCTGGTTGTTAAACAACCATGTTATATCAAAACAAAAGTGTATAAATCATATAGAAATATGACAATTTTTCCATATAATCTATACAATTTGAGATCCATCTTAAAAATGTGTTGAATCCAAAACCATGTTTTAATGAACGGTGAACAAGCCTGGAGGTCTGGTGTAAGATCTGCCATGCGTGCAGCAAGCCAGCTACCTGGAAGGGGGCCAACTTATGTGGACGTTGCCACTGTACCTGCGTGTTAATAAAAAATCCGTTGATGATGATGATGATGATGTTACAAAGAAATGTGTGTACAATCAGTGTTCTCATTAACTGCCAATTTGCAGTCTTGAACTCTTTGACGGTGGGACTCCTACTCTTTGAATACCTGCCTGTGTCAGCAACATTCTTTTGTGGAGATGGATCATGAAATCTTTTCTATGGTCATTCTCTCCTTTCCGCTGATTCAAGAAGGGCAATTGCCAGTTTCTGGCAAAAGAATGTGCACTGTACTGGTTAACTTCTTAAGTATAAGCCTGCCCAGGAAAAGTGTGGATAAGTAAACTGACCGGTTCAAAATAGACCTAAATAGTGTTGACTGGGCTGTTAAATCCCAATACAAACAAACAAAAACCTTTTTCTGGACTTTTTTGTAAAATTAATATTGAATTACTTTAATAGTGGGACTGCAACATTTTTGGACTGTTTATAAAGTTACTATTGAATTACTAAGTGGGTCTGCAACATTTTTTTTTGGACAAAGGCTCTGGGACTTCCATTTTCAAAATCCCGCTGAGAATCTCTGTATAATGCAGTGCAAGACTTATGATTTCATTGGATTTCAGCCAGTTATTACCGAAATCAAAAACAGTTCCTCGGAAAGATAGAGACAAAGATAATAGTATAGAACATAGAATATACAAGTAAGATTGTATAAGATGGAGACACAAATCAGTGGAGATTTTAACCCTTCCAGCACTAATCACAAGTAGAAGATGACATTTTCAAAGTATATTTTTATTTTTCAGAGAAAATGAGACATGACATTACATGTGAATCGTGTGCCAAGAAGCAGATGATTCCCATGTACCATAATGATCCTAATTATTGAACAGATAGACAAAAGCAAACAGTGCAGACCAAGATCAGACTGCTCCTGAAGGAACAGTCTGATCAGGGTCTACACTGCTTGTCATTCTGTCTGCACCTTTTGGACTCCTTGTTGGGTCGTGAAACAAATTTGTTAAAATTTTAGGAGTGTTATAGTAAGTCCGCAAGGTGTCCCAATTTATAGGATTTTTACGGTAATGCCAAGCTTTTTTTTCTCTGAAATCAGAGAAAATAAGACATGACATTTAATGATTATATATTAATCATCTTCCAGCAGATGATTTACATCTAATACCAAGCTTTTATTTCTCTGAAATATGAAGAAAAATGAGATTGTCATCTGCTTAAGAATTTTCCATAGTGTAAGGGCTAATATAATTTTACGATATTTGTCAGTTCTCTACAAAATCACCTGTACATTCCTGTTAGAATTGCCTTTCTGAGGCAGTTCCAGCAAGGACTAACAAGATATTTCTTTTTAACCCTTGTCATGCTGAATATTTTAATCTGCCACACCCACTACCGATTATCAACCAGTCAGATTACTTGATGCAAATTATTGCAACAAATTCACAATCTGAATGGCAAACAATGTAGATCCTGATCAGATAGCTTCTTCAGACGCCACCTGATCTGGATGTATATTGTTTGAAAAATAAGGCATATCTAGGCTCAACAGGACAAGGGTTAAAATCATATGTTGTGGCTCCTTATTGGAATAGCCATTGTGAGGCTGTTCCAATAGTAATACACACCATGTGTTTTTGTATGGAGAAACAAGAGAACTTTTTTCAACATGATCAGTTAAACTCCCCTTTACTACCAGAGTCTGTTCTTTTGTTGTTATGTTGATCAACTTTGTGATCATTGATGTCACTATGGTGGTCAGTAAAATGTTTAATATTGTATCTCATGTGCTACACATTTTGCATTGTAGAATTTTTTGCTCCCACTATTCAAAAACTGGTGGAATGGGCATATCGTATTAACTCTGTCCATTCATCCGTCTGTCTCCATCCCTGTCTGGGATGGCATTAGCACTTTGGGTTAAAGATATTCATCAGTGTCACAACTACCATGCAGGGATATCTGTGTCCCTTAGACACATTTCACAATAAGTATACTGCTTTCTTGGGTAGGAATCAACCCTTATTCTGCTGTTCATGACAACCCATACCTTTGCAAACAGTGTAGATCCTACATAGCCCCAGATAAGAGGGAGTATCCACATATTATTTTTCTTATTTCTGCATGAAAACATGTTGTGGGTACTCATTAGAAGCACCTCAGTGAGGTGCTACTAAGGAGTACCCACAACATAATATTATGTTTTTGTGAAAACATAAGAAAACTATTAGTACTTTTCGGATGAAAAAAAACACCTTATCTGTAGCTATGAATCATCCAGATTTACCAGATCTAAAACCCCTACCTTTGCAGATTGGTCGAAACCTAGGTTGGGTACTCGCGCATACCATGAGCTTAACATATGAGCAACAGAGGACAACGGCTCTGCCTTTGCTTTACAGTCACTTTCCTCAGAATACAACCATCCCTGACTACATGCAGAAGCATTGTGTCATCTGCATAGTGCACAAAGAAGACTCTGATCAAACTGCATGGATGTGTAGGCTGATATAAGTCTTCATTTGGTACTCATGCTCAAAGGCCTCTTCATTTTGTGTGGCTCAAATATGCTTTTGAAATTTATATATGTATCCGTATGTCTATGGTCCAAGGGCCGAGGTTGTAAAAAAAATTCATGCTCAACTGAACTGAGTATGAAAATTTTAATGTCCCCCAAAAAATTCAAATATAAGCTATTGTGTTGATTTTCATACTCAGATCAGCCCAGAATGCCTTTTGTCTTGCTCATAAACACTTGTTGACATTTTAAAATTTATGAGCGGGACAAATTTCATGCTAAAGTGAGTTGAGCATGAAAAATGTTCCATAACCTGGAAACCAACTCTGTAGAATGTCTAGATTATATAATGATTATGTTAACTTCTGAAAGTTATTCTCAATAGACATCGCACAGAAACAAGAAGGTAAGAAGAAGTGATGAGTATCCTCAATTCCACCTGTACATTATGAGATAATACACCTTTTTAGCACCCTCAAGCACACCTCTTCCTGTCCAAAGTAACATACCCCATTAACAAGCACACCTTGCCCTGACAGACATTTCATACCTGGTCCTGATTGTGATTCCTGACGTAGTAAATCATTCTAGTAGTTGAATATGTGTATAAGTTCTATAAGAAACTTACATGAGTGTGAATGGGTGGATAGAAAAAAACTCCCCCTCACACCCATCTTAGATAGGTGTGTAGGGTAGATAGAAAAAGGATCTTAAAATGATGTGAAGGGTGGATAGAAAAATCCATCCAAAGACACGAATTTTTCTGTCAACCCCTCACGCCCATGTTAGATCCTTTTTCTTGCATACCTTCATTTCTGAGCATGGTTTTTTAATAATGAAGTCACTTCGACTGCCAACGTCAGCCATATTGTGATGACAATTATGCAATGTTTAGATATTGTGTTTGTTTGTTTGATTTGAGGTTTAACGTCCCCGTCAACACTGTAAAGGTCATTTTGGAGACGTTGCTTCCAATTTTGTGGGACTTTTACCCGACATTGAGATGAAATGACATCTCAAGCCCTGTCGCCCAATGAAACCAATAGGTTTATTAGCATGGACGGTCAGCCTCGCACCTCGGCGGTTAATGGACAGGCTTAGATCCTCTAAGCGGTTTACCAGTACTAGTGTGCGGGCCTGATTCAGCTCTGCGTGGAAGCATCATGCAGCCCATATATTTCTTCAAGCCCCTATGGGCTTAGATATTGTGTTAGGTGAAGAGACAGCAACCTAAGTGACTGTGTACATGGCACCCTTACTTAAAAAAAATATGTCTTAGATGTATTTGAACAGGGAAGTTGAGGTCAACCTGTATGTTTTGCAGTCTGAATTTGAGTCTTTTCTCAGATATTTTGCATGCATACATGAAGGCTGTGTTTTGACGGAGTGGAGGCCCAGTCTTTGCTTTTCAGAGCCACATTAAGATAACACACATATGTAACAAAGTGCATTCTTTCATATCTCCAAAACAGTTATTTTTCTGATTAAAAATTGTGATAATTTCCTTATTCATACTCCAAACGTAGGCTGTGGGTACTCGTTTGAACTGCCTCAATGAGGCAGTTGTAATGAGTACCCACAAGCTATGTTTTGGAGCAAAAATAAGGAAACTATTGAATACCCCTGTAAACCCCATTTTTAGCTCACCAGAGCCGAAGGCTGCAGGGGAGCTTATAGGATAGGCAGTTGTCCGTCGTCTGCGTCTGGTGACGTCAACACTTTTAAACATCTCCTCTGAAGCCGCTAGGCCAATTGGGCCCAAATTTCATCTGTAGCATCCTTGGGTTGGGGGATTGAAAGTTTGTGTTTTTTATGAAATTCGGCTCATTAGTTTGGTTGCTATGGCAACTTAGAGTTTCCATAGACTTATAATGGGGAAAATTGAAAAATGGCATTTACTGCCAACCCGCTGCAGATATTTTGACAAAACTTTCATAGAAATATACCTTTTTTTTTTTTTTTTTTTTTGGTTTGGGTTTTACGGCCCTTTCAAGATTATTTCACTCATATCGAGCCGATCTTTAATCAGAGGTGGGCGAAAACCGGAGCACCCGGAGAAAAACCACCTGACCTTCCGTTGCAGAACTTGGCGTCTCACACGTGGCCCGAGTGAGGCTCAGAAATATACCTTAGGCAATCTACAATCTGCCATATGACTTTAGGCCTACTGCTCATTTGTATTGGTTGCCATGGAAACCAAATTGAAAAAAAATAGAAAAAAATCCTTAAAAAATCATCTCCTCGGAAACCGTATGCTCTATGAGGCTGAGAGTTTATGAAAATATTCACCATATTTGCCTTTACAGGTTTTGTGTTTTTTATGAAGTTCGGCTCTTTAGTTTGGTTGCTATGGCAACTTAGATTTTCCATAGACTTATAATGGGGAAAATTGAAAAATGGCATTTGCTGCCAAGCCGCTGCAGATATTTTGACAAAAGTTTCATAGAAATATTCCTTAGGCAATCTTCTTTCTGCCATATGAATTTAGGCCTACTGCTCATTTGTATTGGTTGCCATGGAAACCAAATTGAAAAAAAAAAAAAGAAAAAAAAAATACTTAAAAAATCATCTCCTCAGAAACTGTATGCTCTATGAGGCTGAGAGTTTATGAAAATACTCACCATATTTGCCTTTACAGGTTTTGTGTTTTTTTATGAATTTCAGCTCTTTAGTTTGGTTGCTATGGCAACTTAGATTTTCCATAGACTTATAATGGGGTTAAGTGAAAAATGGCATTAACTACAAAGCCTTTGCAGATATTTTGACAAAACTTTCATAGAAATGTTCCTTTAGTAAACTTCTCTCAGCAATATGGTTTTATGTCAACCTGAGGGTCCAGTATGTTGTGCCGGGGCCATTCCCTGCCCCCCGTACTTCATAACATGCCTTATATCTCAGAAACCTTACAGATCCCCACCCCTAAACCATATATATTCTTGTTCCTTATGATAAGGTGCATTAAATGACACTAACCTGGGGATCCCCCCGGATGTGCCGGGGACATGCCCCACCCCCTCCACTTCATAAAATGCCATTTATCTCAGAAACCATTCAGATCCCCACCCGTAAAGCGTATATATTCTTGTCTCTTATGAAAAGATGCACTCAGTGACACCATCCTTGGGGTCCCCCAGGATGTGCCTGGGCCATGCCCCACCCCTCCATTTCACAACAGCCCCAATATTCCAGAAACCTAACAGATCCAAACCCCAAAATGAAATATATTTTTGTTCCTTATGATAAGTTGCATTCAGTGACACCAGTCTGGGGGACACCCCGGATGTGCCGGGGACATGCCCAACCCCTCCACTTCATAAAAGGTTGGCCCCCGCCCATAGGGGCTTGAAAAAATATATGGGCTGCATGATGCTTCCACGCAGAGCTGAATCCGGCCCGCACACTTGTACTGGTAAACTGCTTAGAGGATCTAAGCCTTCCAGGAACTGTGGTGCGAGGCGGACTGTCCATGCTAATAAACCCTATTGGTTTCATTGGGTGGCAGGGCTTGAGATGTCATTTCATCTCAATGTCGGGAAAAAGTCCCACAAAATTGGAAGCAACGTCCCCAAAATGACCTTTACAGTGTTGACGGGGACGTTAAACCTCAAATCAAACAAACAAAACTTCATAAAAGGCCAAATATTCCAAAACCTTACAAATCCCCACCCCTAAACCACATATATTCTTGTTCCTTATGATAAGAAGCATTAAGTGACACAAACCTGGGGGTCCCCCCAGATGTGCCGGGGACATGCCCCACCCCCTCCACTTCATAAAATGCCATTTATCTCAGAAACCATTCAGATCTCCACCCCTAAACCATATATATTCTTGTTCCTTATGATAAGACACACTCAGCGACACCAAGCTGAGTGTCCCCTGGGATGTGCCGGGCTCATGCCCCACCCCCTCCACTTCATAAAAGGCCAAATATTCCAGAAACCTTACTGATCCCCACCCCTAAACCATATATATCCTTGTTCCTTGTGATAAGACACATTCAGTGACACCAACATAGGGTTCCCCCAGGGCTCGCCCGGGCCATGCTCCATTCTTCAACTTCACAAAAGACCATATATCTGAGAAACTATTCAGAGCCCTACCCCTAAGCCATATATATATTCTTGTTCCTTATGATAAGATGCAATCAGTGACACCAGCATGGGGTCCCTCCCCCCACCATGTGGTGCCATGGGCCATGCCCCACCCCTTTACTTCATTAAAAGCCATATGTCTCAGAAATCGGTCAGATCCCCACCCCTTAACCATATATATTCTTGTTCCTTATGATAAGACCCCACTTCATAATAGGCCATATATCTCAGAAACTATTCAAATCCCCCCCACATAATCACATATATTCTTAGACACATTCAGTCAACCCATCTTGTGGGGTCTGCAGGGGCCATTTCTCTCCCATCCACTTCATAAAAGGGCCTCATATCTCAGAAACTGTTCAGCATTAGGTTGCAACAATCTTGGGCTTTTCTGGAATCCACCATGCCCGTATCCCTCCACTGCCTAAAAGACCTTACATCTCAGGAGCCATACATATCCCACCGCTAAACCATATTATATGTCTCTGTTCTTTTTTATAAGACACATTTAGTGGCACTAACCAGGGCTCCATTGGGCGACAGGGCTTGAGTTGTCATTTAATCTCAATGTCGGGTAAAAGTCCCACAAAATTGGAAGCAAAGTTTCCAAAATGACCTTTATAGTGTTGACAGGGACGTTAAACCTCAAATCAAACAAACAAACCAGGGCTCCATTGGGTTCATGCCCCACCCGCTCTACTATATAAAACACCTAATATTTCAGATACAGTCCACATGAGTGCTCATTTGGGAATTGGGAGACTTTGTAATTGGTAGATTAAAATCATACCATGTTAAAATACATGTCTGCCATTGGGCAATGCCCATCTGAGCTCTGGTTTATGAAATTTGGCTCTTTGGTTTGTTTGCCATGGCAAGTTAAGAGTTTCCATTGACTTATAATGGGGAAAATTGAAAAATGACAGTTATGCCTTTCAAGATATTTTGTCAAACTTACATAGAAATGTTTCTTTAATAATGTTCTTTTAGGCCTCTTGGTTGCCACAGATGGGAAATTGTCAGTTGTCATCTGTTGTCCTGCAACAACACATTCAAGCGACATCAGACCTCTGAAGCCACTAGGCTGATTGGGTCCAAATTTTATCTGTAGCATCCTTGGGCTCAGGGCTTCCATGGTTAATTAAAATACTTTGCTGCCAGTCGGCAGTGCCCCCTGAGCTCTGGTGAGCATAGTGGCCCATGGGCCTCTTGTTCTCTGTTTTTGCTTCCAAAGGATATAAGCCTTTCTCAAACATATTATGAGGGGCCTTCATTTCACAGACTTGTTAAACTGATGTCTTTCTTATGACAGTGTTAATTGTGATGTAACTTTCCATGTACATGTAGTGCATGTGTAGCAACTTCTAGAAATAGCAACTTTCAGAAATAGCAACTTCCAGAAATAGCAAATTACAGAAATAGCAATACAATAATACAACTTATGTAGATTAAGGATGTTTATATTTAGATTGTTTGTTTCACCACAACTAGTATAGGATTCTAGAAGTCCAGTTGTCAGTTACAGGTGGAAGAATGAGCAGAAAACAATTGAGCTGGGGCACAGCATTTCCTACAATTTACATGTGTGCCCAGCAAAGAATCAGATCAGCCGGCACATCAATGTAGTCTGACCAGAGACTTCTCTTGCTGCATAAAGGAGCAATGGGCCCCGAGCTATCCTTAGAGCACACAATGAAGACTGATTAGACTGCACGGATGCACAGGCTGATCTGAGTCCTCATTGAGTGCACACGTCTTATTGTAGGTTTTGTCGTGCGCTTGCTCAATTGTTAACCTTTTACACCATAGCCGCTTAATTACATCATTGTTTGGGTCAAAATTCCAAAACCATGTTGTCAAGATGATCAATCTGAGCAAGTTTGATGACGATCGGACTAAAACTTTGGCCTCTAGAGTGTTCACAAGGTTTTTCCCTGATTTGACCTACTGACCTACTTTTTGACCCGACATGACCCATATTCGAACTTGACCGAGATATTGTCAAGATAATCATTCAGAGCAAGTTTGATAATTATCGGACCAAAACTGTGGCCTCTAGTGTATTCACAAGGTTTTCCTATGATTTGACCTACTGACCTACTTTGTGACCCGACATGACCCATATTTGAGCCAGAATATTTTTAGTGGGGAGGCGCGTGAAAAAACAGGTCACTTTTTTGCCCAACAAATCCTAAAGTAAACATAACTATCCAGGGGTAGAAATGCAGATTTTAGGTGGTCCTGGGGCCTAAAATGCGGGGGGGGGGGTGCAGACACGTAAAAACACGTATCTGAGTGTAAAGGGTTAAACCCCACTTTATATAGAGAAAACTGGGGTTTACAGGGGTATGCATTATTTTTCTTATTTCTGCTGAAAGACATAGGTTTTGTGTACTCGGCAATGCGGCGGTTCTGACGAGCACACTTAACCTATGTTTTAAGCATTTATAAGAAAAAAATCAAGGATTTTTATCAGAAAACTAGCAATTTGGGAGATGTGAAAAATGCACTATGTCGCACGAGTGTGTTATCGTAATGAATATTTTTGCATAAGAAACATTAAAGATTTTACTGAAGCACATCCTGCTGTGTAAGAATTTAAAAAACTTTCTGTATACTTGCCTATAAATTTAACCCCAATGAAAGAAGGGGCAAATTATTTTCTTTTATAATAGACCCCTATTGATAAGCTTTGAAAGAGTTGCCCTCCATGAAGGTGTGTTCATTCCCCTTGAATTGAAAAGATAATAAGGATTCAAAGGTTTCAATTATTTCATTTGATAATTCTTATTCTCATTAACTCTGTTTCTGTTAATTCAATCCTTATCCTGCAGAACACGACAACCGCTACCTTTGCAAATAGTTTAAAACGAAGCCTTCTTTAAAGAATTCATCTGATTGCAAACAGTGAGGCTCCTGAAGAAGCCATCTCATTGCAAACAGTGTAGATCCAGATCAGTTTGCTTTTTCTTCAGAAGCCATCTGATAAAGATCTGCAATGTTTGTCATGCAGTTTTGTTATTATTAGAAATAAATTACATCAAGTAATCTGTTTGGTTTAAAGTCAGAAATTGGTGTGTTTGAATTAATTCATTGAGCAGAACAGCAGAGGTGCACCGATTCACTGAATCCTATCTTAATCGCTATACATCTGCTGACGATAGGCGTATCGTATCGTGAAACAGTTTGACGATATGATTACGATACAGCAAACAGAGTAATTTGATAGAGTTGTAAACTTTTGATGGTTTTGCATAAATTTATGACAACACATTACAAATATATTTCCATTGTTCGTGTATATTACAGTTAATTTCTACCAAAATATTATATTTGAGTATTGCTTACAGCTGATTTTGAGGAATTTCTTTACTTAAAGTTTCTTTTTCATGCCAGAAAGTGTATTGCGATAGGTATCATACAGTGACACAAATATCTCGATATGTATTGTATCGTGAGGTAACTGTATCGTTACAGCCCTACAAAACAGAGTATAAAATGGTAGCCATAATATATTCAGGTGTCATACCTATACAATGAAATGTTATCAATGGCATTTTCAGATAAAAAAATATGATAATTTTTCTCATTTCATCTAACCATCAACATTAGCATCAAAGCTAGACTGGAATCAGTCCAAAAGTTTAACCAATACCTTCTCATTTGTATTAGCAATGAATTTATATTATTGTCCTCTCTAATACTTTCTGATCTCCAAAACTTTTGGGTCCATTCATTTGGTGCTTTGGGATGGAAGTCATTGCTATTGAGCTGGGTTAAAATTAATAAGCATATTCTTATAAGTGAAATGATTAAATGAATGGACTGTTTCCAGTCTACATCAAAGCAAGCACCAGCCCTAATGTTCAAGTTCATTTTTAAGAACTTAAAGTTGTATTTGGCCCTCACAGACTTGACATCACATGAACAAGTCCGTGAAATGAACACCCCACTAAACCCCACTTTATATAGAGAAAACTGGGGTTTACGGGGGTATTCATTATTTTTCTTATTTTTGCCCCAAGACATAGGTTGATGGTACTCGTTAGAACCGCCTCAATGAGGCGGTTCTAACGAGCACCAACAACCTATGTTTGCAGTATTTGTAAGAAAAATATCACGGACTTTCATCAGAAAAGTAGCCATTTTGGAGATATGAAAAATGTACTATATCGTACGGGTGAGTTATCGTAATGACATAGCCTTCATCAGAATTCTTGTTTTTTTTTATTGGCTGAATGAGAATAATGATGTATACCCATGCAAATCCCACTTTATATTTATCTGTTTTCCAGTGTAAAAGTTGCTTGTATATACATATGTATTGATATGATGAATTTGATATATGAATTGCCAAGAATGTGTATTAGCCACTAGAGATTTCGGGCAACAGAATACAAGAATGGTAGAATGCCTATTGTAATTCACTTTCTCCTAAATTTATAATTTCAGAATCCTAGAAAGTGGCTACAATTTGGGAGTTGATGGACTATATCTAGCTCTGGAGAGGGTAAGCTTTCAGGACAGTCTACAACAGAGTTCATTATGGATAATCTGATAATAGTGGTCCATAGCTAAAAAAAAATGTAAATTAAAACACAGGCAGCCTTTGTATCTGAGTGTAGGCTATGTAAATGGTCCTAAATGGGGACTTTGACTGTTTTGTTTAACCCTTAAGTTCCTGTGCTGCAAGCAAACAAGTGCACACCCTCATCATCTGATCGGGGTCTACATTGTTTGCCCAGCACATGAGCCAGATCTTTATCCCTATTTGCACAGCATTCTGGCAACAGAATGATAAGAATAACATGGCTATTTATATAAATACCGGTAACAGTTTCTTGGATTTCCTACAAATCAGTGATAGTCTTATGTTTATCAGCAATGTAAAGCTACTGTGCTTAGTGACTTTGGGTTGATTGACAAAATATCGACCCCAAAACACATATTCATTATTGTCTCCATGGCTGTCGTGAAATCATGCCTATGTAAGACAATGCTGTCCTTTATCACCCTTCATGGACCAGTTGTTCAAAACTAACAATGTCACTGGTCAAAGTACTGTCAGAAGTTTGATAAATTTGCTTTGGAAATTATAGAAATATTTTCGCTGAAAAAAATGTGAGTAGGTTTTTTAAAATACCACATTTCTATTAAATATTGAACTCACTAGAACATTTAACACTTTGACCACTAACAAGCCCATTAAGCTAATGATGTTTTTGTTTTGAAAAATATGCCCAGATTATATTATACCATAATATTCTATTTGTTTATGCTTCAAACAGAGATTGTGTTGCTTGACAGAACTGCCCTTACAATACAACTTCCTGATTGAAGCAAGTCTAATGAGTGCCAACAGTTGTATTTTTAGCTCACCTGTCACATAGTGACAAGGTGAGATTTTGTGAACACTTTTTGTCCGGCGTCCGTGCATGCATCCGTGCATCCATAAACTTTTTCTTCAAACGACATCTCCTCCTAAACCACTGATCGGATTTTGACCAAACTTTACAGGAATGATCCTTAGGTGGTCCCCTTTCAAAGTTGTTCAAATGGTTCCAGTCCATTGCACATCAAGGTCACAGGAGCCAAAAATAGATTTTTTTAAATGAAAACTTAAAAAAAATCTTCTCCTCTGAAACCGCAAGGCCCAGGTCTTAGATATTTGGTGTGAAGCTTCATCTAGTGGACCTCTACCAAGATTGTTCAAATTGTAGCCCTGGGGCCAAAAATGCCCCCGCGCCGGGGCCCACCAGGTTTACATAGACTTATATGGGGAAAATCTTTAAAAACTTTCTTGTCTGAAACCAGAAGGCCCAGGTCTTTGATATTTGGTATGAAGCTTCATCTAGTGGACCTCTGCCAAGATTGTTCAAAATATGGTCCTTGGGCCAAAAATGCCCCTGCCCCGGGGCCCACTGGTTTCACAAAGGCGTAGATAGGGAAAACCTTTAAAAATCTTCTTGTCTGAAACGAGAAGGCCCAGGTCTTTGATATTTGGCATGAAGCTTCATCTAGTGAACCTCTACCAAGATTGTTCAAAATATAGTCCTGGGTCCAAAAATGCCCCCACGCTGGGGCCTACAAGTTTCACATAGGCGTATATGGGAAAAACCTTTAAAAAACTTCTTGTCTGAAACCAGAAGGCCCAGGTCTTTATTATTTGGCATTAAGCTTCATCTAGTTGACCTCTACCAAGATTGTTCAACATATAGTCCTGAGGCCAAAAATGCACCCCGCGCCTGGGTCAACTGGTTTCACATTGGCATATACAGGTCTTTGATATTTGGTATGAAGCTTCATCTAATGGACCCCTACCAAGGTTGTTTTGGGTCCCCGCTCATCGGGGCTTGTAGAAATAGATGGAGTGCATGATGCATCCATGCAGAGCTGAAACCGACCGCACATGAGTACTGGTAAACCACTTAAGGGTTGCTTATAAACCCTAAGTTGGTTTCATTGGGCGACATGGCTTGAGATGTCATTTCATCTCAATGTCTGGTAAAAGTCCCACAAAATTGGAAGCAACGTCTCCAAAATGACCTATACAGTGTTGATGGGGACGTTAAACCTCAAATCAAACAAACAAAACCAAGATTGTTCAAATAATAGCCTTGGGGCCAAAAATGTCCCTGGACCAGGATTCACGAGTTTTACATATGTTTATGTAAAGCCACCCCGTGCAGACTGGCACTTTTACTGCCTGTGCATTGTTTTTTCTTGAGGTAACACGAGTTTGTCACGGTTCTACGGTGACAGAACTTAGCAGTGTGTTTGTTTGTGCCCAGTGGCCTTTTTCTGTTTGTTTGTTCTTCTCTGTCTTATCTTCTTCTTCTTCTTCTTCTTCCATGTCTTCTCAGTTTTTTTTCTCTTGCTGTTCTTTTTCTTCTTCATCCTCTATTTTTCTTCCCTCTCTTCATCGTCTTCCTCTTCTTCTTCTTCTCCATCTTCACTTCTTCATCTTCTTCATCATCTTCTGCTTCTTCTTCTATGCTTTGTCTTCTTCTTGGTTCCTTTTTTCTCCTTTCTAACTCGTTTTTCTTCTTCATCCTCTATTTGTCGTCTTCTCCTCTTCTATTTCTTCTTGCTCTTCTTCTTGTTCTTCTCTGCCTTGTCTTCTTCTGGTATCTGCCTCTCCTTTTCTTCTTCATGCTATATTGTCCTTCTTCTTTTCCCTCTTCTACCCTCCCTTTCTCCCTGTTGGGTCAGATGGGTACTTTGCCTTCTCTCTCTCTCTCTGTTGATTTGAGGTTTAACGTCCCCTTCAACACTGTAAAGGTCATTTTGGAGAGGTTGCTTCCAATTCTGTGGGACTTTTACCCGACACTGAGATGAAATGACATCTCAAGCCCTGCCACCCAATGAAACCAATAGGGTTTCTAAGCATGGACGGGTTGACTCTCACCACTCTGCCTGGGCAGGCTTAGATCCTCTAAGTGGTTTACCAGTACTCGTGTGCGGGTCGGTATCAGCTCTGTGTGGAAGCATCATGCAACCCATCTATTTCTTCAAGCCCCGATGGGCGAGCTCTCTCGGATTTCAGGGTGGACACGCACATAGTATCTCTCTCTTTCTCTCTCCCTGTCTCTCTCTCTCTCTCTCTCTCTGTACTTCTGCACTAAGACTTTATTTCAAGGTTATTTAAGAATATTGATTAATAATAATCAATGGTACCTAAGAGTGCATGGCTATGAATAGAAGCTGATTTTATTTTTAGAATTAATCGATTACAGTACTTGTTGTTTAAAGTTTATGTGGCGGACAATTTGATTTACAACAACTGAAAGAATTGACATTTAAGGTGATTGAGATTTGAATTTATTTTCTTCATCTACTTTCATTATTTTTTCTTTCATTCATTCTGTATACAGGTCGCTGGGTACATCATTTCCAAACGCCTTAGCTGCTGACTCGTCACCCGTCATGTTGAGACACAGCGGCCCAACCGCCGCCAAGCGTGTTGGGCGTTGGATTTCATCACGTTGGGTGCTGATTTCGGCAGGTTTGGCGTTGAGACTATATAAGCAGCGTTCGGCTTGGTTCATGGTTGGGAAATCGTATTGGAACTGTGGAGAGCAGTTGTGTGTTTCGTTAATAGATAATTTAAGGGTTAGGGAGATACTGATTATTATCAGATAGATTTGTGGTAGGGGAAATTTATTTATGCGATTTTCTGCCGGGTATAGAGTCGAGCGCTGCTAGTTGTTGCTGTTGTTCGAAATTATCATCAAATTCATTAAAATTGGTTCATAAACGGACTTGGTATTGTTTCAATTTTTACTCCAACTTACAGTAAAGGTAGCATCTTGACTACAGTGTAGTGTTGCCGACCGCTTGGACGCTACATTTATATAGGAAAAACCTTTAAAAATCTTCTTGTCTGAAACCAGAAGGTCCAGGTCTTTGATGTTTGGTATGAAGCTTTATCTAATGGACCTCTACTGAGATTATTCAAATTATAGCACTGGCACCAAAAATGTCCCCCTGTCAGGGCCCACTGGTTTTTCATAGGCTTTTAATATAGTGAAGACCTTTAAAAATCTTCTTTTCTTAAACCAGAAGGCCCAGGTCTTTGATATTTGGTATGAAGCTTCATCTAGTGGACCACTACCAAGTTTGTTCAAATTATAGCCCTTGGGCCAAGAATGCACTAGAGACACTGATTCTCAGGTGAGCAATTCAGGGCCATCTGGGCCCTCTTGTTTAACAGTTATAAAGACTCAAGTGTTTTCCCTTGTAAACTATGGTCTGCCTCCATATTGTAGGATTTACCAGCTAGTTAATTTATGAATGCCAGCAACATGATATGTTTTAGGACTGCTAAAAAAAGTAGTCACACTGGTGTCAGCTTTGCCAATACATGTACTTGCAAGCACATGTGTGGCAAGGTTTATCATCCTCATCATCACCTGATTTTTTATCAACGTGCAGGTACAGGGGCAACAGCCACATATTAAGTGGGCCCCCTTCCAGGTAGCTGGCTTGCTGCACACAAAGCAGATCTCACATCAGATATCCAGGTGTGTCTATCATGAGGGTTGATAGCCAAGAGCTTTCACTCCCTGCGATCTTTCTGTCTGCTGCTTCCAAGTCATCTTGGGCCTCTCAGACCCACCCTTTCCACCCACTTGTATGTTGCAGGCTGTCTTGACTGCACTGTTTGACCGCTCCACATGTCCATATCAGTGGAGCCATCTCCCCTTCAGGATGAGCTCCAGGTCCTCAATGCCAAGCCTCGCAAGTAGCTCACTGGACCTGATGGTGACAGTGTCTTGTGGCTTGACATTGCAGATCTGTCTGATCATTGCCCTATCATTCCACTGAAGATGTTGGAGGTTTGGCTTCGAAGAGCCAAGTTTAGTGAGGCTTTTTTGTTTGGTATCTTGAAAACAGTAACAAAAACAAAGTGAAAACACTCATTCAGAACTAAAGACAGAAACACAGTAATGCTCTCAGAGTATGCAGTTTGTGAGCTTTCTTGCTTAATGTATTAAGAGATTGTAGACATTTGATTGCTCTCTCTCTCTCTCACATGACATTTTCTTGTAGCTTTGTTCTGCTCAACAGAACAATTTGGCATAGACATGTACAATGGTACATTTTTACAGCAATTTTATTGTTAAGATAACTTTTATTGTGTATTTACAGGCCATAAGCAGAAGTCAGAGAAATGCCTCCTTACAGACATGTGACCAGTTTGTTGTAGAAGTCAGTGATGCTTTCTTGTCTAAGGTATTGTTGATACAATATCACAACCTGTTTATTGCAGTCCATTATAACATGGTTTTAGATATAACACAGTTTGAAGAGGGATAAAAAAAATGTATAAATTATATAGAAGAATGACCATAATCTACCATATTTACTGTACGAATTTGGACAGGCATGCCTGAGCAAACAGTGTAGACCCAGATGAGAGGCGGCGTCTCATCCGGGTCTACACTGTTTGCCAATCATCCAGCTATTTTTAGACATAGTATTGGGTAGTGAAATGTACTTGTTCAAATTTTAAAAAAGTATGTTAAAGTGCTGAGGCGTCCGAATATATAGGGTAACTGTGGTACATATTTTTGTTTGGATATAACACATTTGTTTGACTACCTAGGTTTCTGCTTTTGACCCCCAACAACAGTGTTTACCCCATTTTGTACTGGAAACCCCGAAACGGGTAGTTGGCAAACAGTGCAGGCCCAGATCAGACCCCGCAGAACGCGGCATCTGATCAGGGCCTACACTGTTTGCAAAACATTCAGCCAGTTTCCAAATAAATTTTGAAGAAGCACAATCTGACACCCATAAATTTTTAAATGAACTCCTGCATTTTTTTAAGAGGAAGATTCCATTTGGTACAAAAAGGATTAAAAGATTAAATAAAAGCACTCACAACACTGTGGGTCAGTGTTATATGGACAAAGCATCATAACCTTTGACTTTGACTATTTCATCCATTTCTTTATTGCAACACACTTTCTGATATGTGCTGATCCTTTGTTTTCATTGCACTGCTTATTATATCCCCACAAATGAAATTTGGGGGGGGGGGGTATATAGGAGTGAGCTTGTCGGTCTGTCGGTCGGTCGGTCTGTCGGTCGGTCGGTCTGTTGACTTGGTTTCCAGACGATAACTCAAAAAGCGCTTCACCGATTTTTATAATTTTTGGTACACTGATGTAACATCATAAAATACAGGTCATGTTCGATTTCCACTACAATTCGTCAATTTTCGACATAGTTATGGCCCCTTTCAAGTGAAAAAATTGCAAAATGCCGCTGATGTACTATCAAGGCAGTTTTTGTGGGGGTATTCATCACCTTTAGTGATAGCTCTAGTTTACCCAGAACTACAGTACACCCCCGCAAATCATTTGGAGCCCACGCAACCCCGCATTGAGGCATTGATGAGTCAATGATGAAAAGGATTAAATCTGTGGTGACTATCGCAGATACACCCTGATCGGGGGGATTGTGGGGTAATCACAGTGTTTATGCGGCGTTATACAGGTGTAAAATTGATTGTCCGGTTTACCTGTCTTTTCATTATAAGTAAATAAATAAGACATAGTGGATCTGCGGCGTGTACGCCATGTCTTTGTGATGGCTTGCAGCAGGACGTAGTCCAGGGTCATGTGCAGAAATGCTGCGGACCAAAACAATTAGACCGTGGGCTTGCATGAGTTAAAAAAAATTTGCGGTGGGTGTATTGTATATGCCTAGCATCCATTCAAACTGGGACATTATCAAACAGAATGTGCCATCTGATTAAGGTCTTCACTGTTTGCTTGAAGTATGGAAATTAATGTTAAACACACAACAAATAAATTAAACCTGACAGCCCAAATTTTGTAACTCAACTTCTCAAAGCTTTTGGGTAGTAGATCAGTTGGTCAATAAAGGGTTAAACAGTACACTAATTTGTGTGTGGTTTAATTTCATTGGTCAGTGGTAATCACATGGACAATAGCAGGGAAGCTGCAGCCATATAGTTATTAATTTTGGGTCATTTGATTCAGTTGAACAAAAAAATTATCTCCAAATATTATCTCCAGAGGTGCCCTTGTGTTAAATATTATAAACCCTTATACTGAATACAACAACCCCTACCTTCGCAATCAGTGTAGATCCAGATCAGATGGCTTCTGAAGAAGCCATCTGATCAGGATCTACACTGTTTGTCATGCAGTTTTTGAATTGAATGAATACATAAAATCAAAGCATTTGATTGGTGGATAGTCAGAAATCAGTAGGGCAAAATTAATTTATTCAGTAGGATAAGGGTAAAAGACAAGGATTGATGCTCAGTGCAAATTTCCTTCATTGAAACAGTGTGTATTTGGCATAAAACCTTGTTACCAAGAAACAAAAGTGAAAATTTTACAGCTACACTGCATTATCTTTATAACATCATTGCTGTGGCTCAAAGCAGAAACCATGTTTGTTAAACAACTGTTATATCCAAACAAAATGGAAAAATGACCATTTAAGGTCATTTCTATATAATCTACACCTTTTTGGGATCCATCTAATGGTGTTATACCCACAACTGTGTTATAATCAGCTGTGTTATATAGGAGTGTAACGATGCATCGGACTATCGATGCATTGCGATAGGCACTGGGTCGATAGTACTGCATCGTTGGTAAAGTGAAACATCGATGACTATCGCCGATAGTGTTTTGAACTATCGATAGTTTCGATAGTTTTCTATATCACAAGTTTTTTTTCAAATAATTCCCGAAGTTGTTTTCATTCTTGTACCCGGTCAAGCGTCAAACTGTATATTGTCCTAATTATAATTCAATAATTTCCCGTGTCAGTGGGGGTCAACGGCTGCTTGTCGCGAGATAAAGGCAATAAAATCACAGCCGAATCGTGATTGGCGGTAGCCTACAGGTACACGGCGTTTATGCATCTTATTTGTTATGCATATCCTCTTTACACCCAAATGCCGTTATACAGTCAGCACGCTGAAAATTCCTTCATTGAACCGGTAAATTTACAGCTTTCAACAGTCAACACTTTGATGTTAATTCCTTGTGAAATAATTGACAAGGACGACCACGCATATTTTGAATACGCTAATCTGTAAGCCAGTGATAAGAAAAGCGATAATTAATGCGTGTTTACACAGCGGTATTTCTTATCAAAGGGTGCCGCCCGCATTAGCACGTGAAGCATGGGAAGTCTGCACATGCCACTACCGCTTCAAAAGGTGCAAAAATTGTTCCGTTTGATGTTTTAGAGGATTCTTATTAATAGCATACATCAAAGGAAATGAAATATGTGTCGTCCTGCAAAGAATGCTTATAATTTGGGCATCCAGACATGTTTATAAAGCCGAGGAATTAATTTTAAATCTTGGACACCGTGTATTAAAAATATGCACATGGAAATACCGCACTAGAAAACAATTACAACATCAACCTCATTATAACACAGAACTCTGGCCGGTCCAACAAACGGACAGTATTAGTTAACCGAATCATGTTATAAACGCCGACCGTATTTGTCACGGACCACTCTATTCTACTATCACACTGTAAACACATGCCACCGGCGCTATCGATAAGTCTACATAATGTTCTGCATGGCAAGGTGTGAAATAAGGTCAAGTTATGTCTCTAATTTGCATTTATCCTTCAATCATAATATATAATCCACAGTCAATGTGAAAAGGATTTTATCGTTCCTAAGACGATTAGCTATATCTAAGGGTAGATGTATGCGTAATAAAAACAGACTATTCTACTGTCTCGTGAATGGTTATGTTTTGACGACAAATAGCCGACACTTGGTGAGAAAAGTCGAACGCTTTAATTTGTGTGAACACGTCGGTATGTTGTTGGTGATTGACACGGAGCTTCTGGGGATAAGTCGGGAGTTGTTTACGGGGTTAAGTCGGGAGCAGGGCGCAGTTTTCTATCCACCTCTATTCACAACCGTTTAGCTATCGAGAAAATATTTTTACCGGTTCCAAACATCTTTTTTCATGAAAGAAAATAAAATAATGACATTAAACTTATGTGGGGCTGCTTGTGTCGGATGACGTCATTTACCGATCGCTTGCAGAAAAACGGTTGCGGTGGTTTGTGGACGGTGGATGTTATGGCGATTTGGATGGTGGAAAGTTTTGATGTTTGCCTTGAACTTGCTTGTAGGGCGGGTGTGAAAGTTTTGGCTCGTTTTG
Source organism: Lucinisca nassula (assembly GCA_963580285.1). Taxonomy (NCBI): domain Eukaryota; kingdom Metazoa; phylum Mollusca; class Bivalvia; order Lucinida; family Lucinidae; genus Lucinisca; species Lucinisca nassula. The sequence goes on along the minus strand of OY757026.1, from coordinate 62,651,539 downwards.
GATGGATGAGTCCTTGTCTTGTGGCTGGATCATTAAATTATAAACTGAGCTGCATTCTTTATTCTCTTTTCTACCCAAGCTGACGATTTTGATCTTTTGAGTATATCGGCTAAAGCTCGTGTTAATTATGCGCGTGAAGCTTAATGAGTTTATATATTGTATCTTTAATTACTAATTGGATAAGCTATTATGACATTTCTGTAATTAACTTGAAAAAGGACCGTTATTGGCCGTGATAACTACAGTATTTTCTACCGTATTACCGCACTTAAAGTCAGAGAAAAATAAAGTTATTATGCTTAAAACTTGACAAACACTTTGGATTATATTTATAAATATTTGTTGGGGAAAATTTGGGCTTCAAATTTATTTTATTCTGATTAAGAAACTGATGGCACATTCTCACTGTGACTTGATACATGTACTTGGCAACATCTATTAAAATGGGTCTCCAGGAGGATTTACACTTGAAGGAAAAAAGATGCTCCAGCGGAGCTGTATCCTGTTGTAGGGGCAGGCAGAAAAGCAAACAGGAGTTTACAAGAGATGTTCCTCTGTGTAAATTATCTTGTTTATTTCTTTTATGCAGATAATACATACAGAAAAACAGGTGAAGGTTTGAATAGTTTTTATTTCCTTCTAAAACAAGAAAATTTATTTCAGGCAATAGTATCGCAATAGTATTGCAATAGTAGTCAGCAATAGTAATAGTATCGCAATGGTTCTTCCTGCAATGTCAATACTATCGCAATAGTCATTTTCTGACTATCGTTACATCCCTAGTGTTATAATGATGTTTATTTGTATTAGGTTTTGTCATTTGTGACATAGTCCACAGGCACTCATGTTGGTTGTGGTTTTCCTGTATGTTCTCCTTTAATCATAGACCTTTTATTGATAAGGGTCATACACAAAATGTTTCTCAAGAGTTCACCCCTCCCGCTGCCCCTGTTTGTTTAAGACTGAGACCCTCTGAAAAAGGGATCTGCTCTTAAAGGTGAGAATTTGTTCCTCCTTTAAGAGTAGACCTTTTATTGATAAGGGTGACATACTAGTAACAGAACTATAACAGATGTGCGCTCCCTCCCTTCCCCCCACCCCACCTCTCCCACCACCCTGATAGTGTATCTATACCCCATTGACCCATTTAAACCTTTATCCCACTGTACACAACAAGCCCTACTTTTGCAAACAGTGTAGATCCAGATCAGATGGCTTCTACACTGTTTGTCATGTTGTTTGTGAACTGAAAGAATACGTCTGAAGAAGCTATCTGATCAGGATCTACACTGTTGTCTTCGATTTGTTTGAAGCAGGGTTTAACATCCCCGTAAACACTATTTAGGTCATTTCGGAGACTTTGCTTCCAATTTTGTGGGACGTTTACCCGACAATGACATCTCAAGCCCTGTCGCCCAATGAAACCAGAAGGCTTATATGCAATGGACGATCTGACTCACACCACTTTGCTTGGGCAGGCTTAGTTCTTCTAAGCGGTTTACAAGTACTCCTGTGTGGTCAGATTCAGCTCTGCGTGGAAGCACCATGCAGCCCAATCTATTTCTCCAAGCCCTGATGGGCGGGGGCTTACATTGTTTGTCATGCTGTTTGTGAACTGAAAGAATACATATCAAGTAATTTGATTGGTGGATAGTCAGAAATGGATGTGGCTAAATTAATTTGTTCAGCAGGATAAGGGTTAAGCTGAATTGACTCTTCCTCCCAATATGAAGTAGGAGACAGTTTTGAAATTTAGGGGTGTAAGGTGGAGTTGGTTGTAGAAATTTATTTAGGAAGTGGCTGAACACTTTGCAAAGAGTGACGGCACTGATCAGATTCCACACTTTGCAAAGAGTGATGGCACTGATCTGTGGCATCTGATCAGGGCCTTCACTGTTTGCCAGTCACCCATTTTGAGATTTTTTCTGGTTAAAAAAAAGAGGCTAACCTATTTAAAGTGGGAAATCCCAAAATGGGACACTGGCAAAAAGAGCGCTGTGGTGCAGTGGTAAAGCATCGGATTTGAGATCGAGAGGTAGCCGGTTCGATCCTCGCAAGCGCTACATGTGGCTTCCTTGAGCAAGAAACTTAATCCACATTGCTTAGTACTGGTTCCTACTCGCCAGCCTCAGTGGCTCAGTCAGATGCGCGTCTGACTGGTGATCAGGAGGACGGGGGTTCGACTCCCGCCGGGGTCGGCAAGATTCTTTCGTGGAGATTGATCATGAAATCTTTTCTACGGTCATTCTCTCCCTTCCGCTGATTCAAGAAGGGCAGTTGTCAGTTTCTGGCTAAAGAATGTGCACTGTACTGGTTAACCGCTTACGTATAAGCCTGCCCAGGAAAGTGTTGATAGGTAAACTGACTGGTTCAAAAATGACCTAAATAGTGTTGACTGGGCTGTAAAACTCCAATACAAACAAAACTGGTTCCTACTCAGGAAAAGAGGGCCACATGGAAGATTAGTACCAGTACTAAATGTGTTACCCTCTATAAATAAGGTTGATTATTGTTACTATTAGATGAGAATATGGTATCTGATCAGGGCCTTCAGTGTTTGCAAAATGTTCAGCCATTTTCTAGATGAATCCTAACAAAATGAATCATTGTGACACCTCTAAATTTTAAAGTTGGACACCTATTACATATAAGATGGAACATCCCATTCCATTCAAAAATATAGCGGCCCCCGCCTGGGGCCCATCGGGGCTTGAAGAAATAGATGGGCTGCATGATGCTTCCACACAGAGCTGAAACCGACTCCCACACAAGTACTTGTAAACTGCTTAGCGGATCTATGCCTGCCCAGGCAAAGCGGTGCGAGTCTGACCGCCCATGCTTATAAACCCTATTGGTTTCATTGGGCGACAGGGCTTGAGATGTCATTTCATTTCAATGTCGGGTAAAAGTCCCACAAAATTGGAAGCAACGTCTCCAAAATGACCTATACAGTGTTGATAGGGATGTTAAACCTAAAATCAAACTAAAACATTCTGAATGGCTTATGGCTAACTTTATATTTCAGGTAAAGAAACAGAGTTGATGTCTACTGAATTAGAAATTCTGGAACAAGGTCAATCTGTATTCGTCTCCAAGACAACAGACTTCAGGTTTTCAGGCAGACTTGTCTGAGAAAGAAATTGTGCATACCAGAGAAGGCTTTCTGTGGTTTTCGTCAGTGATGAATTTTTCTGTCTTACAGACAGTTGAACAGTTTACAGCATTTGATGATGCTACTTCGGACCAAAAAAATTACATACAAATACATAGACCATATTTGCTGTACGTATTTTGACAGACAGGCCTGAGCAAACAGTGTAGACCCAGATGAGATGCCGCTTCTGCGGCATCTCATCTGGGTCTACATTGTTTGCCACTCATCCAGCAATTCTTAGACACAACATTGGGTAGAAAGATATACTTGTTCAAATTTTAGAACAAGTATATATATTTGGTAAGGAGTTGAGGTGTCTGAATATTTAGGGTAAATACAGTTGTTACATTCTCTGTGCATTTATTGAAAACCTATTATTATTTTTTTTTGACGTAATATTATTCATACTTCAACGAATACATTGGCTCATGCAATGTCACATGATCATTAAGTGACACCGAAATGTTTTTGTTTGATTTGAGGTTTAACATCCCCGTCAACACTGTATAGGTCATTTTAGAGACGTTGCTTCCAATTTTGTGGGACTTTTACCCAACATTGAGATGAAATGACATCTCAATCCCTGCCGCCCAATGAAACCAATAGGATTTATAAGCATGGATGGGCCGACTCGCACCGCTTTGCCTGGGCAGGCTTAGATCCTCGTAGCGGTTTACCAGTACTTGTGTGTGGGTCGGTTTCAACTCTGCGTGGAAGCATCATGCAGCCCATCTATTTCTTCAAGCCCCGAAAGGCGGGAGCCAAACACCGAAATAAACCATGGTTCTCTGCAATATGATTGGACATTGTTGAGGTTATCACATCAACTGTTGTGTTCATGTTGTTTTCAAGAAAACCGTTAGCATGTGTTAACATTTTTCAATTTTAGACCTCAAAGCAGATTTTTCGTCAAATAATGGATGGAAAATCTTATGGAGACAATTTGTATGAGATGTCCAATCCTGATTTGGGGGAAATAAGAAAAATATAAAAAAAATTGTTGTCTGCTATGTTAGCCCAGAGTGTGGTAAAGATTAAATCAACCATTGTAAACATCATGGTAACACACCCATGAGACAGTGCATTTATCACATCTCCAAAATGGCTGCTTTTCCGATGAAAATCAGTGATATTTTTCTTATTTATACCGCAAACATAGGTTGTGGGTGCTCGTTAGAACCGCCTCATTATCATTATCAATATCATGACAAAATAAAATAATACATTTGAACCAGGGCTCAAGAAAATGTTGGTTTGTTTTCCTTAAACCGATTTTGACTTCCGAAGAAGATACAAAAATCAGTCCATAATTCAATAACATTTGAAAAAAATGGGTTCGAAAATTTTCGCTAAATCATTATGTTGTAAAAACAAGCTGACCTTTTGCCACTGATAATCCAAGCAAGTATACAAAAACCGCCTAGAGCACAAGGTGTTAGACCGGTTCATTATCTAACTAGGTGAAAATCAGACAAGTCCATGTCGGGTTCTTTGATCTTATCGCAGCGAAATTTGAGCCGTGTGTCAAAATTATTAAACTGTGAAGACTGGCCTCAGACGTTATCGGTAAGCTGGAAAGGGTGAGAAAATTAGGTCAATCAATGCAGGACATACACTAGTTTGTTTGTACAAGTCATTAATTTATGGCTTACTATAGAACCGGTATTTGAATAAAAATTGTTTTATTTTTACAAGGTGCAATTTTCAATCCACACCTATCATGTCTGAACATTGCGTGTTAAGCCTTTGAGAGAAAATGCCTTTTTTTCACCCATTCTAAACAATATTTTTATTTAAGAAATACGCTCCATTGAAACCAATAACATAAAACACGTGTGTAATAACTTCCTTGAATGAATTAAAATGAAACCACGTGACTTCATTTTCTGATCACGTGGCTGCAATATTGGTCGCCATTTGTAGACAAATCGATTTGTTTCAGGATACAGGTAGTAGACTTGTGTAATCGTGTAATATGTATTTATATACTTAAGAACTGGGTTCGGCCACATAAGAATTTCAATGACTCTCGTTCGGCCATGTTGGTTTCAGATTAAAGAAACGTTTTTCGATTTTTTAACCCCTTAAAAACGATTTTTTTTTTTTTTTAAGAAATACGCTCTATTAAAATCAATGCCATAAAACAGGTGTGTGTTTCGTCCGTGACTGTATTAATGTATATTGTGTAAATGGAAACAGTATGACGTCATTTTCTGACCACGTGGCTGCAATCTGAGTCACCATTTGCAAACAAAGCGTTTTGGGCAAAATAAATATGCGTGAAATAAGAGAAATATTTTAAAGAAAAAAATAGTGACCATCGGACTGGTCTTTGACTGCACCACGCCGGTTGTTTCCCTTTAGCGGTCTTCAGGTACTGATGGAACCGGACATTGGGAAAATGAAAGTAGATGAAATCTGGCATAGAAAATGAAATGAAAGTAGATGAAATCTGAACGATGTGAGCAATAATTGCTGTTTTTAATCAAGATACTGGTGCTTAACAAGTGTAAGAGCAATATTGGTATGTCATTCTTTATGCTAATAACACATTTTGAAATTACAAATCACCTAGGACGAATACGGAAATTACTGAAACTGGTTCGGAAATTTTCATAATTTTTGGCAAAATCGGGCTGGACCAATTTGGATTCTTCAGTTTCTCGAGCCCTGATTTGAACCAACACATGACAAAATCTTCATTTATCATTTGTGACCAGCACAAACTTAGTTCAACCTGCACAGCTGCACAATCTGACAAGTCTTCTATGAAGGCATACATCACAATAACACACACAAGTGCAAAGAGCAGTCTTTCATATCTCCTAAAATGCTAATTTTCCAATGAAAATTTGTGAAATTTTTCTTAATATTCGGTCATAAAAGTTTAAGTAGCTATACCAACTTCGGGGTAAATTCTAGTAGCTATCCGGTAGCCATTCAGCTAAAGAAGGCTGTAAACATGACAATTGGATGTTTAACTACAAAATGCATAAATTTGCATTTGCCCATACTATTCTGCTCAAGAGTTGTCCTCCAATATGTGCCTAGAAATGTTTTGTAAGGAATTTGGCATTGTGCATGTGCAGATGATCATTTCATGTCTGAGATGAAATATCTTGTCCATTGAATATAGAAACTCACTTTACCTTTACAATATCTCATGATCTTGCACTACAATCAAGACTTTAATTTGTGAAATTCTCAGATTATCTCCCTTTCAATTAAACATATAGCAATTTTCAAACTGTTGTTATTTCTATATCTGTCATTCAGTTGCAATTTCTTTAAAAAGTGCTTTGTTGCCACCACTGCTGTTAACGATGATGGAAAATAATGTAGAAAATTCATGTAGCACTACCAAATGCTATTTTCTATGGAGTTTAAACTGAAAGCAGCATTTTGCACACACCTTCGAAGAATAGGAGGCCAATACGTGATCGTCTGTTTCTCTCAGCAAATGGAACAAACATTCCAAATCGTTTTTGTATAGACACACAGGATATCTAATAAAAGGTTATATGTATCAAATTTTAGACATGTTGTGCTAAGTGTAATTTTTATTGTGTTCAATGTTGGTGTTTGTAATTATTTATTCTGCGAAATTGTCACAGTGACCCCTTGGGTGTTTAAAACAATAGCCCAGGCTGGCAAGTTTACATAAACAAAAACAGTTTGGGCTTTTGCATGGAAAAATGAATCCTCTAACCAAAACAAAACTAGAGCTATCACTAAAGGTGATGAATACCCCCACAAAAACTGCCTTGATAGTACATCAGCGCCATTTTGCAATTTTTTCATTTGAAAGGGGCCATAACTATGTCGAAAATTGACGAATTGTAGTGGAAATCGAACTTGACCTGTATTTTATGATGTTACATCAGTGTACCAAAAATTATAAAAATCGGTGAAGCGGTTTTTGAGTTATCGTCTGGAAACCAAGTCAACAGACCGACCGACAGACCGACCGACAGACAGACCGACCGACCGACAAGCTCACTCCTATATACCCCCCCAAATTTCATTTGTGGGGGTATAACAAATTTTGTACATTTTTCATTTGTAGTAACTATGGTAACAGAAGCAATTTTATGTACAGGAACTTTTTGACTGAGTATATATACTCCAAACATAGGTTGCGAGTGCTCGTTAGAACTGCCTCACTGAAGTGGTTCTAACAAGTACCCACAACATACGTTTTGTGCATTTGTAAGAAAAAGTTGATAAATTTTCATCAGAAAAATAACCGTTTTTGATATCTGAAAGAATGCATAATGACGTGTTATCGAAATGTGTGCTGGCACATGAAATGAACTAAAAATCTTTTCTTAACATAAATTATAGAATTCATGCATACAAAAGGAATATAGGTGCAAATAAACATCCAATGATAATATATAGATATGTGTATGAGTTTTACGTCCCACCAACAATTAAGGACAAATGGAGATGAGACTGTGGTTTAAAGGCACACCCACAAGTCTAGAGAAGCCAACAACTGAAACCATGACCCCTGTTTTAAAGGCTCAACCCCTACAACACAGAGGCTTCAACAAGTTCAGTTACATCAGCTTGAATATAAAATCAAAACACTTTCATCTCTGCTATTTACTCTCTGTCACTTTCTCCCTTTCTCTGGGAGGCAATACAAAATTGTCAACAAGGGTTGACTTCTCGTTAAACCCCAAGCAATCAATCAACCCGCAAGCGCTGTACTTGCGGGTTGATTGATTGTTTGGGGTTTAACGACAAGTCAACCCTTGTTGACAATTTTGTGTCGTCTGCCAGAGAAAGGGAGAAAAATGATAGAGTAAATAGTAGAGATGAAAGTGAGGGATGGGAGAAAGAGAAAAAATGGAACTGCAGAAACAAAGGAAATAACACTCCCAATTAAGGCTGACACGATTAATCGTATAATCGATTAATTGATCGATAAATTCCACAAAAATGATTATCATATCTGATTTGCTTTTAATCGATTACTTGATAGGTACACTTTACTACCCAAAGTTATGCCTAAAATAGCTGGATGAGTGGCAAACAGTGCAGACCCTGATGATACTGCGGCGTCTCATCTGGGTCTACACTGTTTGCTCAGGCCTGTCTGTTCAAATATACATATGGTAAAGTGGAACATATGGTAAGAATCATGCTCAGACAGAAAGCCAGACAGGTAAAATTATGACAAAAACCTTAGCGATTACTAATCGATTATTGATCGCAATGACAGGACTGATAATCGATTATCTTTTCAGCTCCGATTAGCCAGCCCTACTCCCAATGTACCCATATCTGCTGCAAGGCCTTGCCCAACTGTAAGATAATATCAAATGTACACACCTATGACCCAAGATACACGACACCTCTGCCTCGCCCAACAACCCCACACTGGTAGATTGACTGTCACTAGAGGGTCGACAAAAACAAACATTTTAGCATATTTGCCATATTTAATGATCAAAGTTTTAACAATACGTTAACTAATGAAGTCGTTAGTTTTGAACAACTGGCCCCAGAAATATTCACTAGTGAGAACTTAGAAGCATGATACAAACAGCTGTTCAATTACAGTACATTGCCAAAGCCATATATAAAATAAAATAAAAATATATATATTTTTTTTTTTCCAATACAGTCGAACTTCAATAGCTCGAACACCTCTGGGACCTCAAAAATCTATTCGAGACAGGGGTAGTTCGAGCCACTGAGGGCTACTGTCAGGAGGCATATCAAGATACTTTTAGACATATTTTCGGTGTTCTATAATGAAAATGTATGCTGTGTGTACTCATTAGAATCGCCTCGATGATATGTTGTGTGTACTCATTAGAATCGCCTCATCGAGGCGATTCTAATGAGTACACACAGCATACATTTGCAAGATAAAAGACTAAAATCTCCTTAATTATGTCCCACTATTTCTAATGTAGAGGATTTCGCAAGGGGCTCAAGAATGGGTTCGACATCCATGGTAAACGAGCCATCGGTGTTCGAGCCATCGAAGTTCTACTGTAATTCATCTCTATTTAAGTAAATATCCACTGTGAATTCTGAATGTCCATGTCGCCCCCAATGCCTTCCATGAAGTTTCAGCTCGGTCCAATTCTGTTTTGGGAGGAGATTTAATCTGAATAACTTCAAGATGGTAGCCATCATGGATATCGGAACAGTATGATTTAAACAATTCGGAATCTACATGTTGTCCAGATGCCTCCTACTGCATCAAGTTTCTGCTCAATTTGACTCTGTTCAGAAGAAGCTGTCCTTTGAAGAATTGCAACATGGTCGCTATGGTAGCCAATGCAACAGTTTTTTTGCAATTCTGAATTTCTATATCACTCTGATCCTTCCCATCAAGTTTCAGCTCAATCCAACTTTCCCTATCATCACAAAAACACGCCTATATAATTTTGACCCCCTTGAACCCCACTTTTATAAACTAAAATTGGGGTTTACAGGGGTAAACATTATTTTTCTTATTTCTGCTCTGAAAATATAGATTGTGGGTACTCATTAGAACCGCCTCATCGATGCGGTTCTAACGAATACCACAACCTATATTTTGAGCAGAAATAAGACATATTTTTCTTATTTCTGCTCTAAAATATAGGTTGTGGGTACTCGTTAGAACCGCCTCGACGAGGCGGTTCTAACGAATACCACAACCTATATTTTGAGCAGAAATAAGAAAATTAATCACAATTTTTCATCTGAAAATTTTTGTTTTTTTTCGCGGTAAAATTGCAGTGTATTTGAATAGGCGTGTTTTCGTAATGAGAAGGACATGTCATTTGAAGAAGTTCAAGCTGGTTAACATGGTACGATTTTAGCACTCTCCGGGTCACTCCAGGTCACCAAGATGCTTCCCATCAAGTTTAACCCTTGTCCTGCGGAACCTGGATATGTCTTAGCTTGCTTGCAAACAATGTAAATCCAGATCAGATGGCTTCTTATTCCCGGATATGTCTTAGCTTGCTTGCAAACAATGTAAATCCAGATCAGATGGCTTCTGATCCCGGATATGTCTTAGCTTGCTTGCAAACAATGTAAATCCAGATCAGATGGCTTCTGATCCCGGATATGTCTTAGCTTGCTTGCAAACAATGTAAATCCAGATCAGATGGCTTCTGATCCCGGATATGTCTTAGCTTGCTTGCAAACAATGTAAATCCAGATCAGATGGCTTCTGATCCCGGATATGTCTTAGCTTGCTTGCAAACAATGTAAATCCAGATCAGATGGCTTCTGATCCCGGATATGTCTTAGCTTGCAAACAATGTAGATCCAGATCAGATGGCTTCTGAAGAAGCCATCTGATCAGGATCTTCATTATTTGCCATTCAGTTTATGAATTTGTTGCAATAATTTGCATCAAGAAATCTGATTGGCTGATAATCAGTGGTGGGTGTGGCATATTTAAATATTCAGCAGGTCAAGGGTTAAGCTCAATCAGACTTGGTCCAGAAGATGTTTAAAGAATTTCAAGACGGCCACCATGGAAGCCATCTTTGATGTTAAAATGCAACAATTTTACCAATTCTGAATCTCCATGTATCAGTCCAATTAGACTTACAGTTCTGGAGCAGATGTTTCACCCATTGTATACTGGTGGCTTCTTCCACTGCTAAATGTCAGACATTTGTCATTTAAGGGGTGTCAGACCTTTTCTTATCCATTTTTGACAGAAAATCCTGTTAGCAAACAGTGATCTGGGCCTGCGCTGTTTGCCAGGCAACCTTTTTATTGGTGGCTTAAAATCTGAAAAACTAACATGGATGAAGGGACAACAGATGACACACAACATCCCCTGGTTTAAACTGACTTGTGGCTTTGCTCAAGCTCAATGAAAAAGTTTTGAAAAGAGTTAAACTGGGCAGTTATTCAGCTCTAAGAAAGTCATTAGCTAACGCCACTTTAGTACTGTCTCTGGACTGACCTTAAGGGTTTACTGGGTGAAATTCAAATGAACGACCTTATAGCACATATAGCCTTTTAACTTTGCAGGGTTTTGGATATATGTATACCAAAAATATATAGATTATACAGAGAAATGGTCATTTTTATATAAGCAATACATTATTTTTTTATAAGCATTGTTGTTTAACAAATACTGATTCTGCTTCAGATCCCAAAATTAGTATTATAAAGGGGTTGGGTTACAATTTTAAAAGGGCTGTAAAACTTATATAAACTCATACTTTCAAGTAGCAGTGACTAAAATGAATAACAACTGAACAATCCTGGGCCCAGTTGTTCAAAGCATTGTAAGCTTAACGAGCTTGTAAGTTGTCATAATATTAACCCTTTTTGTACCAAATGGAATCTTCCTCCTTATATATGGCAGGAGTCCATTTCAAAATTTAGGGGTGTCGGGTTACATTTTCTTCAAACTTGATTTGGAAAGTGGCTGAACTTTATGCAAATAGTGTAGGCCCTGATCAGATGCAGTGTTTTGCGGCATATGATCTGGGCCTGCACCATTTGCCAGGATACCCGTTTTGGGCTTTCCGGTACAAAATGGGTTAACAGGTCAGGCAAGTACAATTTGTTTAACTCTAGTATTTTTACTGGAAAATAAATGTGGGTAGCTTTTGCTATTGACTTTTTTTTCAGCAGAAATGTATTTTTACAGGAAAAATGTGGATAGCTACTCACATTTTAGCAGCAAAAATATTAGAATATTAGCCATATTCAATGATCAAAGTTTTAAGGATATGAGCCAGCACATGATAAAATCAACAAGAAGTCTTGAGCGACCAGTGAAGACTCAGATCAGCCTGTGCATTCGCACAGTCTGATCAGAGTCTTCGCTGATTGCATGTACCTACTATAGGCTAATACCTATGTCAAGAGACATAAGCGAAAGGTCGTGTCATGCTGGATGGGTGCGCAGGTTGATTTGAGTCTCTGCTGGTCGCACTGGTCTTATTGTAGGTTTTGACTTGCGTCGGCTCATTATTTAACTAACGACATTGATAGTTTGAACAACTGGACCCTGATTTGGACATCACAATACTGAACGAGACAAAAATCACCTAAATGCCCTCAACATGGAACAATTTGGTATAGAAATAAAACTACATAAAAACAAACTCAACATTGAAATTGCATTGAATCAGAATTGCACACAATCACAGATGAAGTACCAAGCATTGTATACTAATCACATTATATTCCTTACACCAATTGAAGTTTCATGCCAATCTATAGTCAACCTCAGGGAATCAGTCGGATGATCAAGCAGATGTGGGTTTGATCCCTGCTTGTTGGTCATCATGTGAACAAGTCTGTGAAATGAACACCCCCAAAACCCTACTTTATATAGAGAAAACTGGGGTTTATGGGGGGTTATATTATCTTCCGTATTTCTGCAAGGCATAGGTTGTGGGTACTCATTAGAACCGCCTCAATGAGGCGGTTCTAATGAGCATCCACAACCTATGTTGGCAGTATAAATAAGAAGAATATCACAGATTTTGTCAGCCGAGTAGCCAATTTGGAGATGTGAAAAAAATGCACTATGTTGCTCGGGTGTGTTATCGTAATGGCAACAGTGTTTCGTGTAGACTTAGATTCCCAAGAAATATTTCTATGGTCTTTTTCACCCTTCTGCTGTTTCATAAAGTGCAGAGCACTGTACTTGAGCCGTGGTTAGGTTGACCAGCTTGTTATGACCTTGTTTGTGTTGACTGAGCCTTTAACCCTTTTTGTACCAAATGGAATCTTCCTCCTTATAAATGGCAGGAGTCCATTTTGGAAATTTAGGCATGTCATGTTGTGTTTTCATCAAATTTTATTTGGAAAATGACTGAACTTTCAGCAAACAGTGTATGCCCTGATCAGATGCCGCATAGTGGGGTGTCTGGTCTGGGCCTGCACTGTTTGCCAGGGTACCCGTTTTGGGGCTTCTGGTGCAAAATGGGTTCAACACCAAACCAAAACCACTTTTAAAAGCAAATGTAGAAGAAAGACCTCTTCTAGCAATGTGTTTCATACTTCTACTGTATTTACCACAAGTATCCGAGCAAAGAGAGAAGACCCAGACCACAGAGTGCAGGATCTCATCAGGGTCTACACTGTTTGTGACAGCCTCGGTAGCTCAGTAAGATGCCAGTCTGACTGCTGACCAGAACGCGTGTGGGTTAGCAACATTCTTTCGTGGAGATTAATCATGCAATCTTTTCTACTGTTATTTTCTCCCTTCTACTGGTCTTTTGTTTGTTTTGCAGTTTAACGGCCCAGACAACACTATTTAGGTCATTTTTGAGCTAGTCAGTTTACCTATCCACACTTTTCCTGGGCAGGCTTATTCATAAGAAATTCGCAAGAAACTGACAACTGCCTGTCTTGAATCAGCAGGAGAGAATGATCGTAGAAAAGATTTCATGATCAATCTCCACTAAAGAATGTTGCTGACCCCGGCAGGTATCGAACCCGCGTCCTCGTGATCACCAGTCAGACATGCATCCAAATGAGCTACCGAGGCCAGTTTCAAGGGCAGTTGTCAGTTTCTGACGAAAGAATGTGCACTGTACCTGCCCAGAAAAAGTGTGGATAGGTAAACTGGCTGACTCAAAAATGACCATAATAGAGTTGACTAGGCTGTTAAAACTCCAATAAAATTCTGACAGATGGTCAAAAAGATATCCTTAAGTAATTCTCATTCGTCTCCTTATCTGGCCTATGATGAACCCTCGGTGTCTCTAATTACCCCAATCAAGCATTCTTGGTCCCAAAGGTGTACGAGCCCTTGAATATGTTCTAGAGAAAGGTAATCTTTTGAACTAAGGACTACAAGTCAGACCTGAGAACTGTGGCATGTACAAGATTTTTCTTGGCCAGACAAGCTAGTTTCTGCCAATCAGGCCTCATCAGTGACCCTCAAACATTTTCAAACTTCCACAAAAGAATCAATGATTCCAAAGGATTTGAAACTAAACCAACACTAGGATGAGAGGCAGGGAGGCTTTTTACCTCTGCCACACATCCCTTAACACCAGCTAAGGAAACGTGAGGGACTCTTTTATATTAACAAGTCTGTGCAATGAACACCACTCTAAGCCACACTTTATTAAGAGAAAACAGGGTGTAAGGGGATATTCACTATTTTCCCTGTCTGTGATCAAAAACATAGATTGTGGGTACTCATTAGAGCTGCAGTTATAACACTCTAACAAGCACACACAATCTATATTTGGAGAAGAAATAAGAACCCCCCCCCCAACCAAAAAAAAAAGATAATTGAAAAATGTTAATTCTCGAGATATGAAAGACACCACTTTAGCACACAGGTATGCTATCTTAATGTTTCAATGACCATAATGGATCTAAAGTACTCAAAGGGTCATCAGAATCTTCATCCGCTTTGCTTAGAGTTGACTCCCCTGATTCAAAGTCAGCTTTAGTTATCTTCCTTTTTCCCTTGGGGCTGGTTCCTATTGTGAATGTGCTAGGATCCTGTAAGTCAGCAAGTGAGGAGGAAACAGCCTTCATCTGTTTCCCTGATACTGGACTCTCCGATCCTTCCCGACTCTTGTGCAGAGGGGAACCACTCAGTGAATGACTTTTCATTTTCTCTGTTGCAGAAACTGGACCGGCACCAGAATGGTCAGACCCTAAACTTGTTAGGGATGAAACGGATCCCTTTTTCTCTGTGTCTTTTACAGGAACACTTTTCTTTGGGCTTCCAAATTCTCCAAGAATGTCTACATTTAGATTGTCACTATTTAACTTCTCCATTTCTTTGTTAATTTTATGTTCTAGAGAATCAAAAGGCCTTTGCACAACATCCGGAAGATTTGCAAGATTTAAACTATCACTTGTTTTTGGTGAATCTGTTTCTATGGCAACTAATTCTTGTTCCACATTTTCTAATTTCTTTGTCTCCTCTTTTAATCTTAGTAACTTTTCATCAAGTTTATCTGAAGAATCGGACCTTACACTTGTATCAGAACTTCCTGTTTTGTCTTTGGCTTTATCACAACTGTCAGATTTTAGCCCCTGATTCTCAGAGCTGCTGGATTTTACACCAAATTTTTCAACATTACTCTGTAGCGATGAAAGACTCATAGATCCAAACAATATATCTTCAGTTGGTTCCCAGGAGTGTGCTTTTTCACCTGGCGCTGGAAGCCGATCTCCAAATGAGGCTTTATGGACCAGAATGCCCTCTGAAAGAACAAGACAAATGAGTCAGCGCATGACAAAACCTACAATAAGACATGTGCACCCAGCGAAGACTCAGATCAGCCTGCGCATCCATATAGTATAACCAGAGACTTCTCTTGCTGCATGAAGGAGCATAGGGCCCTGAGCTACCCTGAGAGCGCACAACAAAGACTGCTCAGACTGTGCGGATGCCCAGGCTGATCTGAGTCTTTGTTGGGCGCAAATGTCTTATTGTAGGTTTTGTCATGTGCTGGCTCAAATGATTTCCACAGTGCATCAAGCAAATTTCTTTTTACATTGAGCTGATTGTTAATCAAAGACTGTTTTTGAATGACGGGTGCTGAGAAAAGACCTCAGGACCCATGTTTAAAAACTTTATCATATGACGTTGTGTCTGAGGATGTAATAATGCCATGTAATAAATTCAGTAATCCACTAGTGGATTAAATATGCAAAGTTAGATATGCCCCGTAACGTAACAAGTACAATGTCCTTAATGACGTCGCATTTACTTATTGCAGAATGATGAAATTTTCGTTAAAAATCGTGAATAAAATGCGTTTTAAATGTCATATGATAAACAGAATCTTGCATTCGTGTTAATGTATTATTAAATTTATTAAACTTGTCGAAGAATAGGGATAAAATGCTCAGCAGAGCCTTGCATTTTATACCTTTCATCAACTTGTTTAATAAATTCAATAATATATGAACACTCATGTAAGATCCTCTATTGTCTGTTTAACCCATTTCAGACTGGAAACCCATAAATGGGTACCCTGGCAAAGAGTGCAGGCCCAGATCAGACGCCGCAGAACACGGCGTCTGATCAGGGCATACACTGTTTGCTAAAAGGTCAGTCATTTTCCAAATAAATTTTGATGAAAACACAACCTGTCACCCCTAAATTTTGAAATGAACTCCTGCTATATATAAGGAGGAAGATTCCATTTGGTACAAAAAAGGGTTAAAGTGCCAATAGTCGTAATAAAGCAATAAAACCTACATAGACGTGGCCTTCAAATACTGGGATCAGTCTGATCATTTACTTACTAAGACAAGAGATGCCGTGTATCTCTCCTTGAATAGCCCCCAGGCTTAGAGTGAGTGAGTGTTTGAGTTTTACGTCCCACCAACAGCTTAGGTCATACGAAACGGGACCTCGGTTTAAAGTCTCATCCGAAAGTCTGGAGAAGCCCGGGATCGATCCTGGGATCCCTGGTTTACAAGGCGAGTAGCGTAACCACTGCACCACGGAGGCTTCTCCCCAGGCTTAGAAGGAACATGCGATCAACTAAGGCCCTGATCAGACTGCACGAATGTTCAGGCTGATCTGAGTCTTCACATGTCACACAAGCCTTAACGTAGGTTTTTTTTGTGCCCTAGCTCATTTATCAGCTGGACAAATACTACATTCTATTGATATAGCAGTAAAAATTTCATGATAAACCGAGTTGAGCAGAAACTTAAAAATTGTTCTCCTTGAACCTAAGAAGGCGCAGAATGATTACAAAAATATCTGTATTATTTTAAAAGGGTAAACTTTACATTTGCAAAACTTAATGAAGAATTGACTTAGAACCAAAAGGTATCCACGGCTTGTACCTGGTTTTCATTCTGTTTAGATCAGGATCTATACTGTTTTTCGACCTGTTTGATAAAAATTTGAAATCATGCAACACAAATGGCTGAAAATCGGGGAGGAGTGTAGCAGCATATTGAAAAATTCAGCATCATGAAGGTTAATTGGTCTCATCTTAAGGGGAATGGGAACACCTGGCAGACTTTTCTGTCATTTATGAAAGGAATACAACTTTCGGGACTTCCTGTTCGCTTTTCTGTAAGCTCTGTCCCACTGAAAAGGGGTCTATTCTTAAAGGAAAGAATTTGCTCCTCAGGAGCAAATTCTTTCCTTTAAGAGTTGACCCCTATTGACATGGGAGACAAAAACACTTTTGGAGGATTTGCCTCCCCTGAAGGTGTATCCATTCCCCTTAAGTTAAGGATTTCCTGCATTGAAACTGTCATATTATAAAGGGTTTAAGGGGAATGGGAACACCTTCAGGGGAGGCAACTCTTGCAAAAGTATTTTTGTCAGCCATGTCAATAGGGGTCAACTCTTAAAGGAAAGAATTTAAGAGTAGACCCCTTTTTCAGTGGGACAGGTCTTACAGGAAAGAGAACAGGAAGTCCCGAAAAGTGTCTCCCTTTGAAAAATGGCGGAAAAATCTGCCATGTGTTCCTATTCCCCTTAAGAGTTATTGTCGGTATAAAGAGGGTTGACTGCATAAGGAAAATTCTTACGTTTTGCCAGTATATCCTGGGCATAATACAGAACTGCTTCATAGCAATATTTTAACTGGTCCTTTTTCAAGAGCAGATATCTCCGTTTCCACAACATTTTCCCGCCGACCTTGTCCAGATTGATAATACCATTACCATAGTTAATGTTCTGCATCCCAACATAAATCAGAATGAATGTTCCTGATCGTCCAATGCCATTGCTGTCAAATAAAATATAGGATTTAAGAAGTATACTAAATTACACCAGCTCTCAATGACACTAATTTTGGGGTCCACAGCAGAAACCATGTTAAACAAACATGCTGTATCCGAACAAAAATGTATATATTGTACAGAAGAATGACCAGTTATGGCCTTTTTCTATACAGTAAAATCCCTATATTAAGACCATCTTTGGGACTGTTCAAAAGTAGTATTTAAGATCATTCCTCCTCTTCTGGCTGCAAAGGAGGACCCAGGTTTGATACCTGCCAGGGTCAGCAACATTCTTTCATAGAGATTGATCATGAAATCTTTTCTATGATCATTCTCTCCCTTCTGCTGATTCAAGAAGGGCAGTTGTCAGTTTCTGGCAAAAGAATGTACGTATAAGCCTGCCCAGGAAAAGTGTGGACAGGTAAACTGACCGGCTCAAAAATGACCTAAATAGGGTTGACTAGGCCATTAAACTCCAATACAAACAAGAGAAAGCTGCATGTTCTTATCATAAATTAAATCAGAGAACCAATGGTCCGGAGCCGCTCACCTGGGTGCAGAGCGTTTATGGAGCCAGTTGATTTCTGAGATTTTTAAAGGGTTTTTACCGTGGTAGCAATCTTGGTCATGTGACCTGATAATGGGCCTAGTAATTCCGGAGAAGATTTATGAAGAGTTTTTAACTTATATGGGCATGGCAGCCATATTGGTCTCGTGACCAAATTCATATTAATAAATTTTCATGTGTTTGTTCCTAAAAGCTTTCATTTGGTTACAAATGGATCAGTGGTTTAAGTTTTAATTTTCATAACTGAATGACCTTGGGTCAAAGTCAGGGAATAACCTTGATCTTTAATACTTAAGTAGGTTCACTCAATTAGCTAACTGCATCTACCAAATTTCAGATCACAGGCTACAACAGTTTCAGAAAAATACACAATTTTGACCTTTTCCTGTACAAAAGTATGTGACCAGATTTGACCTTGACGTAAAAAATAGGTCAAGGTCAACCAAAGGGCATCATTTGAACAAATTATTATGGGCCCTGAGTCCCACATGCTACATATCAGGTTTCATGGCAATCAGCTCACTGGTTCCGGAGAAGATTTTTGAAAGATTTTTACCTTATATGGGCATGGTGGCCATCTTGGTCATGTGACCTGGACTCTGTCAACAAACTTTTGTTCACCCATTCCACGGATGCTCCACATGAAATTTGACTTCAATCAGTCCAGTGGTTTTGGAGGAGAAGATGTTTTAAATTTTTGACAGACAACGGAGCCTTGCCATACCATAAGCTCAACTGTGAGCCTTCGGCTCAGGTGAGCTAAAAATGCCAACAAGAGTTGGCATTCTTAAATTTCTGAGTAGAACAAATTAAATTCTCTGCTAATCTGGCCAGGAAAATTGCCTGATTGGTTTGCATTTGAATATTTATGAGCATTATAAATTTCATGCTCAGCTGATTTGAGCATGAAAAAAGTTTTATAACCTCATTACCCGCCCCGATAGCTCAGTTGGTAGAGTGTCCGCTTCGGGGAACGGGAGGTCACCGGTTCGATCCCGGGCCGCGACATACCAAAGTCGTTAAAAATGATAATAGCTGCTCCTCGAATGGCACTCAGATTTACGGGGTAGAGCTAGGACTGGTCGACCCAGTGTCAGGATAATGTGACTGGGTGTGGTATCATATAATGTGTCTGGGACATGATACTTCAGTTAGGCAGCACTATAAAAGTGAGCATTGAGCTCCCTGTCGCAACCAGACACCGTCGTGATATGACTGAAAAATTGTTGAAAGCGATGTTAAACCCGAATTCACACACACACACACACACATTTATAACCTCATTGCTTAAGAAATAGATCAGCTCTAGTCTGTGATTTGTTGAGTAATAAATCACAGTTTGGAGGTCAGTTGTAAAGTAGACAAATCACGAGCGCGTAGCGCGCGTGATTTGTCTACTTACAACTGACCGACAAACTGTGATTTATTACCTAACAAATCATTGGCTAGAGCTGATCTATTTCGATTCTAACAAGCTGAAACTCGGCAATAATGCTGTTGTTGCCTTCAAATTCTCACTACTTTTCGCCATTGTTGAAACTAATCCCACTAAAATTATCGACTGAAACACATGCATTTATATGCTTTTCTAACCTTTTCGATGCGAGAAAATGACGTTACACCGTCCAACGTCAAGGAAATCGACTAGTGACGTCATAAATTTGCAGTTTTTAATGACGTCACTTGTCACGCTCTTCCTTGCCGTGATTTGTTGTAGAATAAAGCACAGTTATTTTCCATTGTCTACATAGGCGCGCTGTGTTAGAATAGGTCACAAACCCCAAGTACAGACTTTCTCATAACAGGAATTGGGACTCAAGCTCATGCATACAGTCCCCATCATTTTACAAGGTGGGATATGCCAAATTGCTTAAATGGGCATTCAACAGGAGCTCTAGGCTTGAATTCAGATTACATGACACCTGAAATGGAATTTACCTACAATGGACAATTGGGCTGTAATGAACAATTTTTCTGAAAAATGGACAATTGACTTGAAATGAACAATTTGCCTCTAAAGGACAATTTACATGTATTGGACAATTTGCCTGTAATGAACAATTTTCTCATGATTGGCAATTTACCTGGAGTGCACTATTCACTTGTAATGCACAATCTACTTACAATGGACAATTTACCAGTAATGCACAATTTACCTGTTGTGCAATTTTCTTGTGATGGACAGTTTACCTGTAGTGCATAATTTACCTGTAGTGCAATATTCTTTTGATGGACAATTTACCTGTAGTGCATAATTTACCTGTCCTGTCATGCACCATTTTCTTATAGTGGACAGTAGTGTACAATTTACCAGTGAATTAATAAAAAAATTACCTGCAATGGACTAAGACAGGTTTCAAGAGACTTCTCTGCTGTCTGTAGAAACTGTGAACTTCAGTGATAAACTGTAGAATATGGGAAATTTTCTCTGGAAACCCACTGTAACATACACAGCAGTAATTCAGAATTGGTTTTGGTTTTACAGCCCTTTCAAAATTCCTTCACTCATACCAAGCCAATCAGAGGTGGGCAAAAACCAGAGTACCTCATCAGGGCTTAGAGAAATAGACCGTGCTGCATGGAGCTTCCAAGCAGAATTGAAACTGATCACACACAAGTACTAGTAAACCGGTTAGGTCTAAGCCAGGCAAAGGGGTGCGAGTCAGAACCTCCCTATATATAAACCCTATTGTTTTCTTTTTGAGCAGTAGGGCTAGAGATGTCATTTCATCACAATTTCAGATAAAACTCCCATAAAATTGGAGCAATGTCTCCAAAATGTTAGCCTCAACAGCTCAGTAGTTAGTTCGACTTATGACTGAGAGATTGTGGGTTCGAATTCAGCCACCGAAGCAAAGGAGTGTCCTTGGGCAAGACACGTTATGACAAAGGCCCACTCAACCCAGGTGTACATGGGTAGCAGTGGTGTAAAAGCCATTGTCTCTCTCTCACACGCGTGATAACATCTGGAATTAGTGTTCGAGAGCGATTCAAAAAGCTTGGAGCTTTCATCGCAATCGAACTAAAATAAATTAGTATAAAATAAACTAAAATATTTGTGTCTTATCACGAGAAGACTACTACAGTATGTTTCTTTGAATTTAAGTTTAATGTCCCCATCAACACTATTCAGATCATTTTGGAGATGTACCAACTTAATTCATACATTTTTTGGATCTCTCTCAACAAAATGTGTTATATCCCAAAATAGAAGTGAAGGCAATGATCAGGCTCCGAGGTTATAAAACATTTTTCATGCTCAACTCACTTGAGCATGAAATTTGTCCTGCTCACAAATAACATTCTCTTCTATCTGAGAAAGAAAAATCGCTCAACTTCTTAGTATTTTTATTCGCACCACATGTTTCATGCTTAGCTGCGTTGAGCATGAAAAAAGTTTTATAACCTGGGGGCCAGGAATAACTACCCAACACCTCCCATCAGAGACACCGAAGGGAAAGAAACATGAATGTGAACAAGAGCTTTGCAAGTGGGGCACTATACAGGTTAATATTTGGTGGGCTGCAACCTTGAAATGACATGTACTGCTCCATATCCTGGTCTAACTATATATCAAATTTCAGCTTGAATCATATCGAAATTGTAGGAGGAGTTAGCCAGAAATGAAATGTTTACAGAAATTTTTAAAACGGGCATACCCGGTAACAGGGCTCGAGAAAATGTCGGTTTTCCGGTTCTGAACCGATTTTGGTTTCCTTAAACCGATTTTGACTTCAGAAGAAGATTAAAAAATCGGTCCATAATTCAATAACATTTTTAAAAAATCGGTTCGAAAATTTTCGCTAAGTCATTATGTTGTAAAAACAAGCTGACCTTTTGCCACTGATATTCCATGCATGTATACAATAAACGCCGGAGCACAAGGTGTAAGACTGGTTCATTATCTAACTAGGTGAAAAATAGACATGTCCACGTCGGGTTCTTTTGATCTCATTGATGCGAAATTTGACCCGTGTGTCAAAATTTTTTAAACCGTGAACACTTGCCTCTGGCGTTATCGGTAAGCTGGCAAACAAGGTGAGAAAATCAGGTCAATCAATGGAGGACATACGCTAGTTTGTTTACACAAGTCATTAATTTATAGCTTACTATAGAACCGGTATTTGAATATAAAATTGTTTTTTCACCAGAAGCAATTTTCAATTCACACCTGTCATGTCTGAACATTGCATGTTAAAAAGCCTTCGAGAGAAGATGCCTTTTTTTCCACCCATTCTAAGCGATATTTTTATTTAAGAAATACGCTCCATTGAAACCAATAACATAAAACACGTGTGTATTACGCCCTTAAACCACATGACGTCATTTTAATCGTGAAATATTTATTTATATTCTTTAGAACTCGGTTCAGCCATGTAACATTTTCAATGACTCTCATTCGGCCATGTTTTGGTTCGAGAGTAAAGAAATGTTTTTCGATTTTTTTGAACTCGTTCAAAACGATTTTTTTAAAGAAATACGCTCTATTAAAATCAATGACATAAAACAGGTGTGTATTACGTCCTGGACTGCATTATTGTGTATCGTGTAATGACGTCATTTTCCGACCACGTGGCTGCAATATCGGTCGCCATTTTTGTAAACAACGCAATTTAGACAAAATAAATATGCGTGAAATAAGAAAATATTTTAAAGGTTTTAAATGGTCTATTACTGCACCACGCCGGTTGTTTCCCTTTAGCGGTCTTCAGGTACTGAGTGACCCGGATATTGGGAAAATGAAAGTAGATGAAATCTGGCATAGAAAATGAAAGTAGATGAAATCTGAACGTTGTGAGCAATAATTGATGTTTATAATCGAGATACTGGTGTTCATATTCGTTGGACAAGTGTAAGAGCAATATTGGTATGTCCTTTGTTACGCTAATAACACATTTTGAAATTGCAAATCACCAAGGACGTTTACGGAAATTACCGAACCGGTTCGGCAATTTCCGTAATTTTTTTGCGAAATCTGGCTGGACCGATTTGGATTCTTGAGTTTCTCGAGCCCTGAATTTTTTGGGGGTTTTACAGTATCATAAGTCCTTTTCTTCTTCCTTCTATTAGCCTAAGCCAAACAACCCTACAAAATAAAAATTGTCAAGCTCCATACCTTACTGGCCAGGCATTGTAGTGTAAGTGTACCAAGGTTCTTCCAGACCGAGTCTAAAAATATAAGAAAAAAAACAACAACAATTAGTATATTTTCAAAGGCTGTGGCAAAGCAAGGCCATAATTAATTGAACATGCAAAGAAACTTCATAAAAAACACTCCACAGCATTGCTTATCATCATGAAAACGTGCCTATGCAAGTCTGACCCTCTCAAACCCCACCTTTATACAGTAAAACTGGGGTTTACTGGGGAATATATTTTCTTATTTCTGCTCAAAAACATATATTGTTGGTACTCGTCAGAACTGCCTCACTCTAGGAGCAGTCTGATGACTTTTAAAGTAACTGACAGATGATAAAGCAGATGAGAACTGTCGTGAGTGGCATTTTATGGGTTAACATTTTGACCACTAAATGTTTTTTGTTAAGCTTTGACCCAGGCCTGGACCCAGATGTTAACAAAGCATCAACTCTCTTTGTGGATCATTTGCTTGGACAGCCTCTGTATAAGTAAAGTTTATAATTCACTCTATGTTTCATACTACTAAAGCTTACATTTATTTGTTTTGGTTGTTTGGAGTTCATCATAAAAACAGGCCTATATAATTTCGACCCCCTTAAACCCCACTTTTATACAGTAAAACTGGGGCTCACAGGGGTACACATTATTTTTCTTATTTCTGCTCTTAAACATAGATTATGGGTACTCGTTACACCTACCTCGCCAAGGCAGTTCTAATGAGTTCCCACAATCTATTTGAGCAGAAATAAGAAAATATCAGAATTATTTTATTTGAAAATTTCATTTTTTGGTGATAAAATTTTCAATATATTTGAATAGGCATGTATTCATAATGTTAACAACCCATCAGCAATATTTAGGTCATGTCAAGCCAATCAATTTACCAATGTACACTTTTCCCAGGCATACATTTACATACATTTAATGGTTAACCAGTAAAGTGCACATTCTTTTGACAGAAAATGACAACTGCCCTTCTCCTTGAATCTGTGGAAGAGAAAGAATAATCATAGAAATTATTTCATGATCTATCTTCACAAAAGAATGTTGCCTGTCTGGCTGTGAAGCTTACTAACCTCTGAGTGAGTAAGATGTATAATCCTTTCAGTCCAGAATGGTTTGTCTTTCTTACTCTGCACTGTCATATGTACTGAACCATGATGAACAGTCTTTCCCTTCTCTTCAGGCCAGTAAACTGGGTATTTCTGTAACAAAAGATAAATTTGACCCAAAACATTTTTACTACAGTAAAATTCCTCTATTAAAACCACCTTTAGGACTGTTCAAAAGTTGAACAGTCCCAAAAGTGGTCTATTATTAGAAGATGCTGGGCGTAGAAAGCAGGATAACTGAAAAACCTTCTCAATAAGCTTTTAAAAGCCGATTTTGTCTTAATTTAGGTCGTCTTAATAGCGGAATTTTATTCTATATGGCTTTAGATATTGAATGATTAGAAATACATAATAACAATTGTGCTGATATCACTTGGTATCAGCATGTTAACTTGATACTGTATGCTTGCTTGGGTGCTTTTAAACTTTACCATTAGCAAATGTTGCATCTGATGACATCTTACGACAAGAACATCACACAAAAATTTCCTATGCACACACATAGTCTGATATGATAACATACATATTTTGAGGCTATAAAAGCTAATGGTAATGACATAAAACATTTATATCTGTATGATGGAAGGATTGTTGCAATGATTTTGGTCAATACTATTCCTTGCTGGGATATCAAAGGACAATCACAAGCTTGTGTCCTTCGATATCCCAACAAGGAGACAGTATTGACCAATATCAGTGCAAGTATCTCTCAATATCCCAACACGAATATCAATGTTAGTGTCTTGGATATTCTAATGAGTGACAATATCAGTCCAGTGTCTTATGGTATACTGTAACGGAACACCACCCGGTCAAGAGACACAACTATTGTTATGGTCAGGACGTGATGGTGCTGATACAATAAATACGTGTGGGTTCGACCTGGGTCGTACTCTAAACTACCGGGAAGAGAATATACAGCCAGCCATTGTTTCAATGTCTTAAATTTATTTTGTTTTTCCCTTAACAATTGGAATTGAAGATCTATTACTATAACTATCTATCTTTCAATTAAAAAAAAAAACACTAATATTACACAGAACCGATAGCTGTTAAGAGTAATATTTCACAGATTCCAGAACATTGATATTAGATATATTCTTCAATCTATTAATGCATCTATCCGACAATGCAGAATATTGATCACATACAATTTGCTACCTTTGCATTCAATCCGAATATAGGCAAGGTGTAAATCTCAACTTTGACGATTTTTGCATTTGATAAAGCAATGCCGAGCTAGGAGTAGTTAACCCAGCTAGGCAGACAATGGTCACGCCAATCCAGCTATATTTGTAAAGTAGAAGTAAATCTTGTAAATCTGTAAAGTAAAACAGTTCACTAACTACTACAGACCGCTCATACTAAGCGCAACATTGTAGAAAGTTAACTGTAATTACGTTACCGATCTTAAAGAATGAAGAGTTACCTATGAATCTGCGTGCGACTTTCTACTGTAAGGAAAATCGCCAATAAACAGTTATTTTATGAAATATATTTCTCAGGAATGCCAGTTGTTCACAAGATACGAACTTCCCTAATATGTTAGTTACTTTGCTCTACAATGCCCAAACCCAGTCAGGCGGATTCATCCCCATAGATAGTTGAAAGTACAATGCTTTTGGAAACGTTTAGAAATCGATTTACTATTAAATAACACCCCACAAGTTACTACATCATGTTTAGGCCAACACCCTAAACGGCAACAAAGCAGAATGTTATTAATGTACCTTTCACCTAGCCAGACATGAATCCGTTGATCCGTCTTAGGTAAAGCATTCGTTATCAGGCGTAGTTAGGAAAGTCATCAATTAACCAAAGCCGATTTTACTTGAGCCGAATCAGGCATAATTATACATTGATCAATAAGATATGAGTAGGTATGTTTTTAAAATATACGATAACAAGTATCTAGCTCATAAACAGTTCAGTAGTTGCTACAACACGCCCTAAGAAGCGATCTACGTTACAACAGTCAAACCTGTTTATGTTTTGGATCTTTAGCCTACCTCGGCTTCGCCTACCTCGGCGCAGCGTAACAAGGATTATGCCTAGCTCGGCGCAAAACTCGACCTTAGCCAAAAATTATCAACAAAGAGTATTTACAGTTATTTCTACTTATGAAAAGCCATTAATTTATATAAATGTATTGATAACCTGTGCCAACTTCGCCTAGAAAGGGATAAAAAAAAGGAAGAAAAGAGTTTTAGCCTAGCTTGGCGTAAATGCTGCCAAGATAGGAGTGGGTGGAGAGGGATAAACAAAGTTTATTCATACACTAGCTGGGCCGGTTTTCTCGGCTGACTTCTTCCTTGGCATAGTTTGCCAACATTCAAGAAGCAATCTTAGTCAAGCTGATGATGCCTAGCTCGGCAACCCAGGCAAAATCACAGATCAACAGCAGTTGCTACAACAATCGCAACTGCCCTTTCTGCGCCTTGAAAACTGTATTTATAGTCGCCAGTGGTCTCCTGGCTACAACGCGCTTATGGTAGTGCAGTACATAATAAACCGGAAACCAGTCTCATGTCACGCGACTGTAAACGTCAGAAGACAAAACAACAAAATGGTGGCGCGGGACAGTTTTCAAATACGTTTTTGAGCAAGAAAAGACGCAAAAATTCAGCTACTATGGTGCAGTAAACTGGATATAATCGGTATGTCTAGTCAACTATAAGTGAGAAGGATTTAGTACAGCGAAGAAAGCAAGCTGTCAATGCGTCTTCTTGCCGAAAAACGGTGGCGAAGTTGGCAAGTATTGGTCCGATACAAGAGTGATTATGAACAATAATATCGTGATTTTCACAGCTAAATTACAATATTTTCGTGCCATGAATGGTCACTAAAATGATGTGAAAGGAAGTTAATGCAGAATAGCCAGACGCCGTTACAACAGCCCCCTACCTTGAAAAGGCATGGACCCCATGTGATGTGCTAAGTAAGTCGATCACAGATTGAAAAGTGGAAATATATCATATAATTATTCAGGGAGGCAGCTGGCTATTATGCTGTAACCACCCAGCCATCGGTTCAGATGGCAAAATACACATAAATATCATAGACAATCTTTACTCTGAGGCACCAACATTGTCATTATAGGCAATGTCTGTGATTCCAACCATATATATATATATATATATATCCATGAACAATTTCCACATATGAAACATTTGACATAAAACTCAGTTCAACGAAAGCTGATACGTCATATTATGAACTTGTTATATAAAAAGAGAAGCACTAAGAACTGGAAGATACTGCAATACTTCCTGACCACACGTCTACTCTGACTTCAACTGAACGCCGACGCTGGATATTCGGAATACATTCAAAACCAGAGCAGGTGAGTTTATGTATTTATTAAATGCCTCAAGGTATCTCTGAGTCCATGAAAACTACAGGAAAGACATTTAGAAACATTTCTCACACTACAAAACATATTTCCGTTCACAATTAATATTGACAGCCAGTTGATAAATTGATTGTGGTTAAGTGGCACATTATACGATGTGGGCTGTTTTGTGCCATTCCCAAGAGAAAGAGGGAGAAAAAGATGGTAAAGGTGATAAAAGTGGGACAGGGAGTGAGTGAGAGAGGTAGGAAAATGAATGGAAGTGTAGAAAAAAAATAATAGTACTCTCCCTCTACCCTACCTGCTGCAATGTCAGCAGGCCAAATCCAACTGGATATTGGAATTGATTTGGTGTCCCAGTGACACTGTCAAGACCCCTTTATCTTATTGGCAGTCAATAAAGAATAAACATATAAACATACGAAGGATGTCATACACATATATAAAATAGCACATTCTGCGACTGCATTAGAGTCAGAGGGGAAAATGTCTACAAATTGTGACCTTCCCACTTGGGTCCGAGGTCTCTGATCAGTTAATTACTCAAAAGTAACAAGCATGTTCCCCTTGTATTACAGTGTGTGGATCGATGCCGACAGCAAATATCCCCAGACTTTAATACATTTCCATTATCCCTGCATTCGCAGAAAGTAAGCTATTAGTAAATAAACAACATTTCACATTAAATGGCAAAGTTAAAGAGTGTGCAGTATTTCAGATTGGCCATATGTATATGATTATCTTAGTTATTCAGACTTGAGCTATTCAGACTAAGTCTTTACTAACCAACAAATTGTCTGCACAATCATAAGAAAATAATATCTAAGAACCATTTGTTTGATTCTTATACTTGTGCACATACAGACACTTGTCCCAAAATTCTTTCGTATCAACAGAAATTTCATTGAAAGTTATGATAAGTCATCATCATAAGTAAGATGAAACACCTTTGACTTATTTGCATAAAAATGTTTCTCTTTGAGAAAAGACATTTAAAAAAAAAAAATCATGAATGTCCAATAGCTAGAATGTACAGGTCGACATCTCTGAATAAAAACATGACTATAAGGTTTATCGTTGCAATTGATAAACGTGATCAAAACAGTTAAAAAAACAACATGTTCCTGAAGATAAAAGAAGATTCTTAACTTTGCAGGCTATTGGATATTATGCTTACAGACATATGGCAATATTGAAGGTACATATTATGTTATTGACGTTGTTGCTTAAAAAATATGCAAAAGAATATTCATTGTCACAATTTTCCAAAAATATGGTGGTTTACATCATTTATAAACAATTCTATACAAATCTAATAATCATATATCTAAACTATACTAATTTAACTAATTCCGTCGTCATCCTCCCACTGGTGTTCAGTATGATTAAATTGTCTCTGATTATGTTATTTTTGTAGTCAAGTGTAGTCCATTGTTTCTTGTGATAAAGTCATTTTTTAATACTTAAAAATAAAACGCGAGTAATATCACAAATTTAGGTTTAATTTAGACGCGATGTCTTTAATTCGCGAAGACTTGATAGATAAGCTTCCAACATCTGGTCATCTCGGGAACATCTGGCCATCAAGGTTGTGTTCATACACAAACATGAACACGCAGCAATAATTCAGTTCATATAGAAATATGAACCAACAACATTTAATTAGTTCACATTGATTTATGAACCAACAGCAGGTGATAAGTCCATATCGATGTATGAACCACAGCAGATAATATTTTCATGTATTGAGGCATAAACAAACATGATAATTCATGGTTGAAACAGGTGCTCATCCTTTCACTCCACACCACAGAGTTCATTAACGTGTTTCAACCTTCTTTTGACAATCTTACGAAGACCTTTGATTCTATAGTAGTCACATTCTCTTTTCAGCTCAAGGAGGTGTCTTATTTCCCTAGGCAGAGACGCCGGATCCACTTCACAGTCATTCCGAAGATAATTCAGTATGACCTTGAAGTGAGCCGGATCCCTGTCCAGGAAAATACTATTACCCTGGACTATGATTGGAGACTGTCTGGTGAACAACTTCGAAAGTAACGAATCAGGATCTTTCTGTAAGGTAAGTCTGCAGGTCTCGAATCTTACACCTCCAATATTAAGAAGGACCCTGTGGCCTTGAATCTTTTGAATGTATGCCAAGTCTTCATCAACTTCAGTTTCATCCTTGTTTTCATAATTTACTTTCTTGCTTCCAACAGTGTTCTGTTCCATTTCATTGCATTTCCTCTTTTCAGCTATTCTTGTTAATGGTGTTTCATCTTTGCTCATTTCCATATCTACATCTTTCATTATTTGTTTCGTCACATAACTTTCAATCTCCTGATCTACCAGACTGTCCGTCTCTTCATGTGAAATTAACTCGTGCATTAAGTCAGCAGCACACTCTGTTATTACATTAACTGCTCTTTCATATGTCTCTTCTACAGTGGTACAGCTAATGCTTGCTACTGCATTTATAGTTTCATTAAAACTGGGGGCATTGTCAGTTTCAGTAAAACTGGGGGCATTTTCAGGTTCCGTAAAACTGGGGACTGGCATGTCATTAATGGGGGAAAGAGCATTAGTATTAGAATATGTCTGTGTCATTTCATGCATAATTATGTCAAGAATAGGTTCGTTTCTGTTTTCTTCTTCATATTTTCTTGCTTGGAAGTCTTTAACTGTCATTTTCTTTATTTCGTCATGTTTAGGTTCCTTATTTTCCGACACTACATCCCCAACTTTAGCACTATTTCTATTGCAGTTTTTATCATTAGTGGCTTTCTTTGCATTATTTGTCTTATCCACATCTCGCTTGCTTTGAAGCTGCTTGATTTGAGTCTGTTTTTCTTTTTCATTTATTCTTTTGCTGTCACTGACTTTATCTGCCTTAACATCACTTCCTACAGTCACTATCTGATTTTTATCACTCTTATCATTTACATTCGCAACTGATTTTCTATCCTTTCTGTCATTTTCTTTCATAGTTTGTTTATCTTTCCTTGAATTATTTCCTCCCTTTTCACAATTTTCCGTAACTTCTGTCCTTATTTCAGCTCCACTATCCTTTCCTTCAGTTATTTCTCTCTCTTTCTGAGTTTTATCATTGTCTTTTTCCACATTACTTTCTGTTTCTACCTCTTGAGTTTTGTCATTGTCTCTTTCTTCACTTACATCAGTTTCCATTACTTGATTTTCAACTATTTCACTTTCAGAAACATTACTTTTCTCAATTTCGTTTTCTTCACTTATTTCTTTATCCTTTTCTTCACTGATTTCTGTTTCTTTTCCCTGTTTTCTATTTACATCTTGCACTGTTCGTTTCTCTTCACTATTACTGTTTTCAGTTTCCTTATCTACACTTATCTCTACATTATTCTCTACATTATTCTTTCTACTGGTTTCTGATTCCTTTCCACTATTTTCCTCAGTAATTTCCTGTCCTTTATCAACATTTTTCATTGTTTCATTTTCTTTTCTCTTTTCTTTTTCTTTATCAGTCTTTGTCTCTCTTCTCTGGGTCTCATTATTATCTGGTATTATTTCTTTCCCTTTACTTACACTTTTCTCAATTTCTTTATCTTTCTTTGTTCCTTTTCTTACATTTTCCACCTCTTTTCCACGTCCTTTAACATTCCCCTTTACTTTGTTCTGACCTACATGTTCATAATTCTTATTAGGTTTCTCTGTTTTCTTTTCTTTATCTGATACAACTTTTAATTGTTTATTTTTATCAACTCTCTTTGTAACTTTCTTTTTGTGTTTTCCTTCTTTAGTATGTTTGTTGTGTTCAGATTCTGTATCACTTTCATCTTCAGATGATGATGAAGAACTTGATGAGGAGGATGAACTAGATGAAGATGATATGGAGGGAGTACAGGCCAAGTCTCGCAAAAGTTCATCAACTTGTTGTTTCTTCCTTGGCGGTTCCACCAGCACAATGGATTCTGGTGATCCAAGGGATTCAGGAGTTCTGTCTCTTCTCTTGCGTGGTCTTGGTTCCCTTGGAGGGTCAGGTCGTACAACAACAGAGCGCAATCCAGGAAAAGGGCTTTCAGGTTGGTCCAGTTCATCCATAGTTCCCACAAACCGCCAGTAGTTGTCTTGCTCCTCATTAATAAATTTCTTCAATTTCTGTTTTGCTGGCTCTCCATAGATTCCTGAGATAGGGTCGACATACTCCATATCATCCTCTGAGGCATTACAGGTGTGTGATATATTCCGTCTATGAAATAGGTATCCACAGATGCTGCACTGGAATTGAATCCCAGAGTGCTGTTCTTGTAAATGTCTTTTGACATCAGCTTTGCCCTTGAAGAACCTCGGTACCCTCTTACACTTCAGGCATAGATAGTGGAACCCCTATAATATAAGTGCCAACATCACTTAGTATAATATGCTACCTTGTATATCAACACCAACAGCAATAGGCAGGATATCAGGAACTGATGCAATTCTATCCCCATCTCCTGTCCAAGACACCAAGACAGCACACAGCTCATCAGTAGATGTAAACTTTCGGTCAGGTTAAATCATGTCGTCAATGAAAAATGTTTGAGTGTCTATACCCCTGGTATCATGGATGGAAGGTGTAAGGCGATAGAATTGTATCCTTACTATTGCTTAGATTTTGTTTCGTTTGAGGTTTAACGTCCCCGTCAACACTAAAGGTCATTTTGGAGACGTTGCTTCCAATTTTGTGGGACTTTTACCCGACTCCTGAATATTGCCTTTATATATAAACATGTTAATATTATTTAATTGTATGCTTTCTGTTTCAGGTCAAGATACAACAGTCACCTTCAGCAACTCGGGTGTTTCGGCGGGTTATCGTCAGGAGAGACAATAAGGAGTACAAACAGAGACAATGATCAGCTTTGGCAAACTAGAATTTGTTTTTCTACAAAAACACAGATGTCTCCCCCGTTTTTGACTGCTAAGTATAACCTTGACATTGGAGGTATTGAGCTGGGTCTTGTGTGCAACACATCATATAATGAAGATGAACATTTCTGCATAGTAACTTTAAAAATGTTCATAAAAAAATAAAAAAGTTATTGGCCGTAAACAAAAAAAGCACTTTTTTACCTTTGACCTCTAAGTATGGCCTTGACCTTTGCGGTACAACACATTGTCTCATGATGGTTAACATTTCTGCCAAGTAATTTCATAATCCATCAAAGATTAAGGAAGTTATTGACTGTCCTTTTTTTTTACCTTTGAGGTATGACCTTGACATTGGAGGTATGGACCTAGGTCTTGCACATGACTCATGGTCCAACTTTCAAGCCTCTAGCTCCAATAGTTTTTGAGATATCTTGCTGACAAGATTTTATTAAAAAAAAATTCAAAGGGCAATAACTCTTGAAAGGGGCATAATCCGGATGAGAAAAAAAATACGCGTCAGCTTATTTTCCATTAGGAATGCATATATGAAATTTCAAAACCATAGCATACACAGTTCTAAAGTTCTGCTATGCATCACTTTTAGCATTCATTACAATGGGCACAAATTACCAAAATGACAAAGGGCCATAACTCGCAAAGTATTTTTCGGAATTTTGTCAAAAGTTAATCAGTTCATATACTCATCACCACCAATATACTCAACAACTTTCAAGGGTCTAGCTCCAATAGTGTTTGAGATATTTTGCTGACAAGATTTTATTAAAAACAATTCAAAGGGCAATAACTCTTGAAAGGGGCATAATCCGGACGAGAAAAAAAATACGCGTCAGCTTATTTTCCATCAGAAATGCATATATGAAATTTCAAAACTATAGCATACACGGTTCTAAAGTTATGCTATGCATCACTTTTAGCATACATTACAATGGGCACAAATTACCAAAATGACAAAGGGCCATAACTCACTAAGTATTTTTCGGAATTTTGTCATAAGTTAATCAATTCATCTACTCATCACCAACAATATATTCACCAACTTTCAAGGCTCTAGCTCCAATAGTTTTTGAGATATCTTGCTGACAAGATTTTATTAAAAAAATTTCAAAGGGCAATAACTCTTGAAAGGGGCATAATCCGGACGAGAAAAAAAATACGCGTCAGCTTATTTTCCATCAGAAATGCATATATGAAATTTCAAAACTATAGCATACACGGTTCTAAAGTTATGCTATGCATCACTTTTAGCATACATTACAATGGGCACAAATTACCAAAATGACAAAGGGCCATAACTCACTAAGTATTTTTCGGAATTTTGTCATAAGTTAATCAATTCATCTACTCATCACCAACAATCTATTCACCAACTTTGGAGGCTCTAGCTCCAATAGTTATTGAGATATCTTGCTGACAAGATTTTATTAAAAAAATTTCAAAGGGCAATAACTCTTGAAAGGGGCATATTCCGGACGAGAAAAAAAATACGCGTCAGCTAATTTTCCATGAGGAATCCATATAAGAAATGTCAAAACCCTAGCATACACGGTTCTAAAGTTATGCTATGCATCACTTTTAGCATACATTACAATGGGCACAAATTACCAAAATGACAAAGTGCCATAACTCACAAAGTATTTATTGGAATTTTGTCAAAAGTTAATCAGTTCATCTACTCATCACCATCAATATATTCACCAACTTTGGAGGCTCTAGCTCCAATAGTTTTTGAGATATCTTGCTGACAAGATTTTATTAAAAAAAAAATTCAAAGGGCAATAACTCTTGAAGGGGGCATAATCCGGACGAGAAAAAAAATATGCGTAAGCTAATTTTCCATGAGGAATCCATATATGAAATTTCAAAACCCTAGCATACACGGTTCTTTAGTTATGCTATGCATCAAAAGCGTAACTGACGGACGAACGGACGAACGAACCAGAACCAATATGCCCCTCCAACTTTTTCAAAGTTGGGGGCATAATAAGAAAGTTATTGACAGAACACAAAAAAGGCCCTTTTTTTACCTTTAACCTCAATGTATGACCTTGACCTTTCAGGTATTAAACTGGGTCATGCGTGCAACACATCATCTCATGGTGGTTAACATTTCTGCCTAGCAATTTCAAAATCCATCTAAAAATAAGAAAGTTATTGACCAAACACGAAAAAAGGCCTCTTTTTTACCTTTGACCTCTATGTATGACCTTGACATTTTAGGTACCAAACTGAATCATGCATGCAACACATCGTCCCATGATAGTTAACATGTTTGCCAAGTAACTTCAAATTCTATTTAAAAATAGGCAAGTTATTGACAAAACCCGAAAAAAGGCCCCTTTTTTTACCTTTGACCTCTAAGTATGACCTTGACCTTTGAGGTACCAACCTGGGTCTTGCGCGCAACACATCGCCTTATATTGGTTCACATTTCTGCCATGTGATTTCAAAATCCATCTCAAAATAAGAAAGTTATTGACCAAATACGAAAAAAAGGCCCACTTTTTGACCTTTGACCTCTAAGTATGACCTTGACCTTTGAGGTACCGACCTGCCTCATGTGCACCACACATCGTCTCATGATTGTTAATAATTATGCCAAGTAATTTTAATATCCATCTCAAAATTAGAAAGTTATTGACCAAATACGAAAAAAAGGCCCCTTTTTTGACCTTTGACCTCTAAGTATGACCTTGACCTTTGAGGAACAGACCTGCCTCATGCGCACCACACATTGTCTTATGGTTGTTAATAATTATGCCAAGTAATTTTAAAATCCATCTCAAAATAAGAAAGTTATTGACCAAATACGAAAAAAGGCCCCTTTTTTGACCTTTGACCTCTAAGTATGACCTTGACCTTTGAGGTACCGACCTGCCTCATGCGCACCACACATCGTCTTATGGTTGTTAATATTTCTGCCGAGTAATTTTAAAATCCATCAAAAAATAAGAAAGTTATTGACCGGACAGGATTTGCCCATACATATATACATACCAACAAACTTCCAAGGGAGATAATTCAAAAAGCATAAATGCGAGAGTTATGGTTCTTGCGCACTGCACGTCGTCTAATGCTGATTAATATTTATACGAAGTTTCGTGAAGATAGCTCTAACGGTTTTCAAGTTACAGAGCGGACACGAATGTGTGACAGACAGACGGACAGACGGACAGACAGACAGACGCCCGGGGGAAAAACAATATGTCTCTCCGAAAAAAATTTTTTCGGGGGAGACATAATTAGTGAGAAAAGGTCACTCAGGAAATGCCACAATCTAAAAACGCAGTCATCTCAAGTCAACTAAAAAAAAAAAAAGAGAATAAAAAAAACATTCAGCACGGACTATTCATATATACAACATGCAGTGTGTGAAAAGCAACATTCATCGCAAAGTGGTCATAAATAAACATACTTTGCTTATCTCATTAAAAGAATTCAGAAAAAAAATCATAGAATTGATACAATTTCATATAACACTTAAAAAAATTTCAAAGTGTATGTCTTTCGACACAAACTCCACCAAACCACCAGTGGACAGACAGTCACAGACACACAAGTTGCTTACATGGAATGTTACATTCCTTATTTTTTTTTTTATTTATTTATTTATTTATTTATTTATTTTTTTTTTTTTTTACTATTTTTATTTTGTTTTCTTATACATTTGGTTGAATAGAAATAAGACTGTATGGGTAGAAGAAAGATCAAGATAACCAGCTAATTGGCACAGGTCATGTTAAATCTTTGACTAGCTCACACCATCAATAAGAACTGATAATTCATTTTTTTTTTTTTTTTTTTTTTTATTATTATTATTTATTTATTATTATATATATATATATATACGTTTGCCTATAACATAAATAATAATATATGTCTTTGTGTTCATGCTGTCTTACTGTTAAACCAGTCTGGTTTGTCCTCCCCCAAGTAAGGTTTTAATTTGTCATGATGAACAATACATGGTTTGGACTTTGGACCAGACTGAACCCTGAAAAGGACCTCATTCAGGCGATCAACAACAATCATCGGTCCTTTCCATGGCCTTTGAAGTTTAGGGTTAAAACCTATTTTACGTTTAGGATTAAAGTACCAGACTGCATCACCTACTTCATATTGTATTTTGTGGGCCTTAACATCATATCTCCTTTTCATGCTTTCGCTCGAAATGTTCAAGTGTTTCCGAGCAAAATCATGAATATTGAGGAGTTTCTGTTCAAGCTGGTATGCATGCTCCGTTGCACAGAGCCGGTCGTCATTAATTGGTCTACCTAGAGTCATGTCTATCGGTAGCGTTAATTCTCTGCCAAACATCATCATTGCAGGGGATACCCCTGTGGTTTCGTGAATAGATGACCTATATGCTAGCATTAGTAGTGGTATGTGCTCATCCCAGTCTTTTTGGGTGTCAGAGATATATGACGAGATCATGTTTTGTATAGAGCGATTAGCTCTCTCAACCATGCCATCGGACTGAGGTCGTCGAACAGTAGTCCTAGTCTTATCTATTCCCAGAAGTTTGCATACCTCCTGGAAGATTTTAGACTCAAAGTTCGATCCTAAGTCCGTATGTAATTGCAGGGGCACACCAAATATAGATACGAATTTGTTTACTAATTTCGAAGCAACATATTTTGCTTCTTGTGTTTTTAAAGGTATAGCATCTACCCATTTTGTGAAATAGCAGGAAACAACCATCAGATATCTGTGTCCTTTCTTCGAGACTGGATAAGGACCACATATATCCAGTCCAATGCGTTCCATTGGATATCCAACATTATATTGCCTCATAGGTGCTTTTGCATGCCTGTGGGGCATTTTCCTAGACCCACAGGTTGAGCACGTCCTACACCAGTATGATACATCTTTGTGCATATTGCACCAGTAAAACCTTTTTCTTATCTTATCATATGTTTTACGTCTGCCTAAGTGTCCACCAGTGATATTTTCGTGTAACTGGCGGAAAACTTCTTTACGGAGAACAGCTGGCATCATAAATAAGTATTCTGCATCGTTTCCAACATCTCTGAAACGTTTCTTATATAAAATGTTATCTCTCACTTCTATAGTATCCCAATCATGCCAGTAAGCTTTAAGTTCTCGGCAGAACGGTGCCACCGTAGACCAGAGAGGTTTGTCACCACCTCTTTTCCATTGTAATAAGCGCTTCAGAACATCATCATCTTCCTGTTTCAATTGAATATTTTCCTGTGTAATATCATAACACTCCATTGTGTCACCACAGGAGGAAGTGGATTGGCCAGATCCACCAATTTGCTGACTAACATTTAAACATAATTGGCATGTGCTGTGTTTAACTCCTTTATCAAATTGAAGATTGTCAGAGTTCCAGGTGCTTGTACCCATCATATGCTCGCAAAGACACAGCGCTTTGTCATTACGAGCCGCTGCTGTTGTTGCCACGCCAGCATGAGCAACATTCAACTCACCGGGATTATCCCCAGTCTCAAACAAACTCCCAAACAGTGTCCCATCTTCAAAATGATCTAACCAATCTCCCATATAACATGCTGTCCATTTACAGCAACAACAATAGTTTACACGACGACTTTTGATAATTTCGTGAGCTTCTGCATCCACCCCATCGCATACAGAATTAATCGATGCATGCGTGAAGTGAGGAACCCCGATCTGGGACATTCCATGTGACATCTCCGAAGAGAGCACCTCCGCTGCTCCAGGTCCTAAACAAATGGAAGTGTGCGCACCACTACCACGGGAATCGTCGTCAGTAATATTGGGCCCATTTAACTCAGGATCGTTGTCCCGTTCAATAAAGGAAACACTTTGTATGTGTTTCTGGATGGTACCATCACTAGGCAGAGGGTCAACATGATCGCCCCCATCATTAGGGTAAGCAAAATCATGAGGAACACTACCAAAGCAGGGCAGGGTGACCACTTTGTCATCCCCAAAATTGCCTTCATCCAAGGCGACTCTCTTCATAGCACTCATTGTCCCTGCATTTTTATTTAAGTCAGCTATCATCTCTGGAGAATATCTCCGTTCATAACGATCACAGTGTTTACATTTATCGTTATGACATGGTCTACGTGACATCGAGTCAGCATTGTTGTGCACTCTACCTGCACGGTGCACAACGGTAAAGGTGTAGGCTGATAAGGTCTCAATCCAGCGTGCGATTTGACCTTCACAATTTTTAAATCTCATGAGCCACTGCAGTGACCCGTGATCAGTTCTAACGGTAAACCGTTGACCGATTAAATAGTGATGGAAATGTTTCACTGCTATAACAACAGCCAACAGCTCTTTCCTTGTAGTACAGTATTGTCTTTCCGATCTTGAAAGACACTTACTAAAGTAGCTTATGACCTTTTCGTCCCCATCTTGTAACTGAGATAAGACTGCACCAACACCTACATTCGAAGCATCACAGTCCAGCAGGAAATGTTGTCCCTGAAGCAGAGGATAACTGAGAATGGGGGCAGTGGTAAGTAAGTTCTTGATAGTGTCAAAGGCATTCTGACATTGTTCACTCCAAGCGAACTTGGTGTCCTTCTCAGTTAATTTATGTAAAGGTTTACATATAGTTGCAAAATTTGGTATGAATTTTCTGTAATACGAAGCCAGTCCGACAAATTGTCTGACTTCGGTTGAAGACCCAGGCTGTGGCCAGTCTTTCACAGCCTGAATCTTTACTGGGTCAGTAGCTATACCCTGCTCGGAAACTTCATGTCCAAGGAAAGCTACTTTGGAACACAACAGATTGCACTTTTTAGGGTTCAGTTTGAGGTTGGCATTCTTGAGTCTTTCAAAAACTACTTTAAGGTTCTCCAAATGCTCTTCAAACGTTTTTGAGTAGACAATAATGTCATCCAAATAGATGAGCAATATCAAGAATGTCAGACCAGCAAAAACTCTCTCCATAAGGCGTTCAAATACACTCGGGGAGTTTATCAAACCAAACGGCAAGACACGCCATTGCCATAAACCACTGCCTGGTATAGAGAAAGCTGTTTTAGGTCTATCATCTTCTGCGATGCTTACTTGGTGAAACCCACTTTTCAGATCCAAAGTAGAGAACCAACAGGACCCCCCAAGGGCATCTAAAGTATCGTCAATTCTGGGCAAAGGATGGCTGTCTGGTATAGTGAGCTGATTAAGCCTTCTGTAATCTATACAGAATCTCGTTGTTCCATCACGCTTTGGCACCAAAACAGCGGGTGCACTCCATGCAGAGTGAGAAGGCTCAATCAGTCCCTTATCAGCCATGGTTTTTATTTCATTTTCAGCAAAGTCTCTCTTGGCAAGGGGTATCCTGTAGGGTCTCAGCTTTACGGGCTTACAGTCGGGCAGAGTGTTAATTGTATGCTCTACTAAGTTAGTACACCCTAAATCATGTGAGGACTTGGAGAACTGGTCTTTATACTCATACAATAGTGACCTCAAACTGTCTTTTTGAGTTTCCTTTAAATTTGTAGAACTTTGACTAAGGAGCTCCTCAACATGTAAGAAGAATTCTTCAGAATCATGGTCAGTAGTTATGGTATTGACATTCTCGTGCTTTCCTATTTCTACTGGCTCATACATCGCAGCAACAGTATTTTTGTACAGCATCAAAGACTCATTTTTGGGATTCATTATTCGCAGTGGAACAGTGCAGAGTTCAGGACATACTAAAGCTTTTGCAACCAAAAGTCCGCTGCGTTCAACAAATTTTTCAGTTGGCTCCAATACCCCAATACTGTTACCATTAACCCTATCTAAAGGTCGGCCCTTCACGATTATTTCACATTCAGGTGGTACTTCTACTGTCTCAAGGATAACGATTCTGCTACAGGTGGGCAAGGCGTCCACACTGCTGCGAAAACAAGCAATCTTTTCGCCATTCAAAAGAAGGTGATTTTTGCTAAGAAACATATCACAACGATGTTTAGTGAGGAAATCCATGCCAAGAATGCCATCATTCTTGACATCAGCGAACAACACATCATGTAATAAATTTTGGCTACCCAATGTGATTTCCACTTCAGCCTTACCGTAAAATGGTGAACTCTCACCCGTAGCAGTCACGAGGTGTAAGTTTACAGGTGTCAGACAGGGGCGTGTTTCTTGTGGCCATCTTTCTAGCAAATTTTTACTGAGTATAGTGCAACATGAGCCAGTATCCACAAGGAAAGCAAGAGGTCTGTCATGAATAAAACCAGCAACAAAATAACCATCTTCCATGCACTTTATTGGCGTAGCAGCGGGCCAATTTAATGATGTCGGGTTGTGGCAGTCCAGCCCGACTGAATCCAGTTTTCGTGGTTATTAAGAGCTGGGGTAGGATCATTTTTGCTAGTGTATCTAAAATCGTGTCTTTGATTGTGTTGTCTCCCCCTCGTAGCATTGTCATTTGCATTAAAATACTGTGCAGACTGGGTTTGCTGGGTATTATGGTGAGTATTATTACCTCTATGTTGACCATTACCTGGTCGGTTCAAAGGAGGATTGTTTTTATGTAGTCTGCTATCTCTACCATTTTTGACAGGGAAAGAATTTTGGGGCCTAGAAGTTTTAGCAAACTTTTTATGATACTCATTGGGGCGACTTTGTCGTGTAAGGTCTTTTACATGACCCGAAAGTGAATCTATGGATTTTTGAAGAGTCTTGAACTGAATACCGTTATCCCACCGAGTGTCATTCTTATTGTGTTCCAGGTTAGTGTCAATCTGACCAACTAAGCGTGAGCGCTGCCTGTC
The DNA here is from genome assembly GCA_963580285.1 of Lucinisca nassula. Classification (NCBI taxonomy): domain Eukaryota; kingdom Metazoa; phylum Mollusca; class Bivalvia; order Lucinida; family Lucinidae; genus Lucinisca; species Lucinisca nassula. The sequence goes on along the minus strand of OY757026.1, from coordinate 62,609,913 downwards.
TGCAATTTTATGAGACTCTAGGCGTAAAGCAGTCCTTTCAGCCTCAGCAAGGGTTTTAGGGCCAAGCTCCCTAACTCGTAAACGTATATCTGAATCTGATAACGCATCAATAAAATTGTCTATCGACAAAGTTTCAATGACATCTTTGTTTACCCCAGGATATGCCTGTCTCACCAATTTCTTTATAGCTTGTGCCAGCTCAGGAATGGATTCACTCTTGTTTCGTGCTCGAGACTTCAGCTGTGTCCTATAAATTTCAGACCTGTTAACCGAGCCAAACCTGTGTGCAAGCTTCTCAACAAGGGTGTTATAATCACGTCTACCATCATTGTCCAGCTCACTTAAGAGAGAGCGGGCATCACCTGTCAAACAACTCGCAAGGTACAGAGATTTTTCCCTGTACTGCCAACTGTTTATCTCGCTGGTTATCTCGAACTGAGATAGAAATTCGTCAAAATCTGTAGCTCCATTATAATTTTGCGGTTTCATTTTACATTGGGTACGATCCAAGGTCTGTTGTGAATTACATGTTAAAGGGGGTTCACCACGTTCTAAGCTGTTTTGAGAAGGTTGTGAGATGGAAGAATTAACATTGGTATTGCGACAAGCCGGGGCGAGATCAGCAAGGAGGGTGTCAAATTTTCTGTCTACTTCACCAAGCTTCTGATTCATGTGTTCAGTCAAACCGGAAATTGTGTCCTGCATCATTTTACCCATTTTGGAAATTTCTGATACCAGTTTAGTTTCAATCAACGACATCTGCAATGAATTAGCAGAGCTTGCGATTGAATTGATCTCATCATATGTCTCGTTGTGTGTATTTTGCTGTGAGGTAGAGGGGGTGTTTATGTGTGTCTCAGCATTTGAGTGATGTAAACTGTTTTCACTTGCCATTTTTTTTTTTTTTAGACTTATTGTTTTTAGTCACCTTCCAGGCAGAATAGACCATACACCAGGATTTCAACAAAAATACTTTTATTTTAGTTTGCCAACTACAAAAGAACAAGGCTCAAACTAGCGTACCAGCCAGTCAACCATCAGCAAGCGTGCCCCTGTAGCTAACAAAATGGGGTTTACCAACCCCTATGGCCTAGTAAACTTTATTTTTCTTATCCCACTTCTGACACCAAATTGTAACGGAACACCACCCGGTCAAGAGACACAACTATTGTTATGGTCAGGACGTGATGGTGCTGATACAATAAATACGTGTGGGTTCGACCTGGGTCGTACTCTAAACTACCGGGAAGAGAATATACAGCCAGCCATTGTTTCAATGTCTTAAATTTATTTTGTTTTTCCCTTAACAATTGGAATTGAAGATCTATTACTATAACTATCTATCTTTCAATTAAAAAAAAAAACACTAATATTACACAGAACCGATAGCTGTTAAGAGTAATATTTCACAGATTCCAGAACATTGATATTAGATATATTCTTCAATCTATTAATGCATCTATCCGACAATGCAGAATATTGATCACATACAATTTGCTACCTTTGCATTCAATCCGAATATAGGCAAGGTGTAAATCTCAACTTTGACGATTTTTGCATTTGATAAAGCAATGCCGAGCTAGGAGTAGTTAACCCAGCTAGGCAGACAATGGTCACGCCAATCCAGCTATATTTGTAAAGTAGAAGTAAATCTTGTAAATCTGTAAAGTAAAACAGTTCACTAACTACTACAGACCGCTCATACTAAGCGCAACATTGTAGAAAGTTAACTGTAATTACGTTACCGATCTTAAAGAATGAAGAGTTACCTATGAATCTGCGTGCGACTTTCTACTGTAAGGAAAATCGCCAATAAACAGTTATTTTATGAAATATATTTCTCAGGAATGCCAGTTGTTCACAAGATACGAACTTCCCTAATATGTTAGTTATTTTGCTCTACAATGCCCAAACCCAGTCAGGCGGATTCATCCCCATAGATAGTTGAAAGTACAATGCTTTTGGAAACGTTTAGAAATCGATTTACTATTAAATAACACCCCACAAGTTACTACATCATGTTTAGGCCAACACCCTAAACGGCAACAAAGCAGAATGTTATTAATGTACCTTTCACCTAGCCAGACATGAATCCGTTGATCTGTCTTAGGTAAAGCATTCGTTATCAGGCGTAGTTAGGAAAGTCATCAATTAACCAAAGCCGATTTTACTTGAGCCGAATCAGGCATAATTATACATTGATCAATAAGATATGAGTAGGTATGTTTTTAAAATATACGATAACAAGTATCTAGCTCATAAACAGTTCAGTAGTTGCTACAACACGCCCTAAGAAGCGATCTACGTTACAACAGTCAAACCTGTTTATGTTTTGGATCTTTAGCCTACCTCGGCTTCGCCTACCTCGGCGCAGCGTAACAAGGATTATGCCTAGCTCGGCGCAAAACTCGACCTTAGCCAAAAATTATCAACAAAGAGTATTTACAGTTATTTCTACTTATGAAAAGCCATTAATTTATATAAATGTATTGATAACCTGTGCCAACTTCGCCTAGAAAGGGATAAAAAAAAGGAAGAAAAGAGTTTTAGCCTAGCTTGGCGTAAATGCTGCCAAGATAGGAGTGGGTGGAGAGGGATAAACAAAGTTTATTCATACACTAGCTGGGCCGGTTTTCTCGGCTGACTTCTTCCTTGGCATAGTTTGCCAACATTCAAGAAGCAATCTTAGTCAAGCTGATGATGCCTAGCTCGGCAACCCAGGCAAAATCACAGATCAACAGCAGTTGCTACAACAATCGCAACTGCCCTTTCTGCGCCTTGAAAACTGTATTTATAGTCGCCAGTGGTCTCCTGGCTACAACGCGCTTATGGTAGTGCAGTACATAATAAACCGGAAACCAGTCTCATGTCACGCGACTGTAAACGTCAGAAGACAAAACAACAAAATGGCGGCGCGGGACAGTTTTCAAATACGTTTTTGAGCAAGAAAAGACGCAAAAATTCAGCTACTATGGTGCAGTAAACTGGATATAATCGGTATGTCTAGTCAACTATAAGTGAGAAGGATTTAGTACAGCGAAGAAAGCAAGCTGTCAATGCGTCTTCTTGCCGAAAAACGGTGGCGAAGTTGGCAAGTATTGGTCCGATACAAGAGTGATTATGAACAATAATATCGTGATTTTCACAGCTAAATTACAATATTTTCGTGCCATGAATGGTCACTAAAATGATGTGAAAGGAAGTTAATGCAGAATAGCCAGACGACGTTACAATACCAACAAGGGATAAAATTCACCAACATCAGTGCAAATGCCTTTCAATATCCCATCAAGGGACAGTATTAACCAATATCTGAGCAAGCGTCTTTCCATATCTGAAAAAGTAACAAGCTGCCCAGTGATATTTGTATCTATGGCAACCACAGTTCTGATCAGAACTGGTCCAAAACCTAAAGCAATCAATCCTCAAACCCAGTGATGCTGCACATAAAATTTGATCAAGATTGGCCAGCTAGTTACTGAGAAATTCAGGTTCAAAAGTGCAGATGACGGACAGATGATGGAGGGACGACGGGAAATGGCTGAACCTTTTTCCAAACAAGGAAACCACTTTCTGATCTTGCCAGTGTCCTTTTTAAGGTTTTCTGTGCAAAATGGGTTAATGGACCATTCGGCACTATTAAGATCATGTTGAGCCAGCCAGGCAGACAGCTATCACAAACATACTTTTCCTGTGAATGCTTTGTTCTCCTAAGGAGTTAACCAGTACAATGCACATTCTTCCTCTAGTAACTGACAGCCGCTTTCATTCTTAAAGCAGTGGAATGGAGAAAATGACACTAGTCAATATTTCATCTCCAGGAAATCTCGTTACCAAAACCTTGAATCCAAGCCATAACCTTCTGATCACCAGTTGGATGTGCTTTTCATACACCATACACCACAAATCAACAAGCATTATAGGTTACCTACCTTGCCCACCTCGTTTTCAGTAGACAATGTTACCAAGACTAATACACCCTGTTCCATGCAACTGAAATCAACCAACATTATCTGTTACTTACCTTTCCCACCTCATTTTGACTAGACAATGTCACCAAGACTTCTACCCCCTGTTCATACACCATACACCAGAAACCAACCAGCATTACCAGTAACCCACCTTTCCTACCTCCTTCACACTACACATGTACAGTACCATCAAGACCTACACTATAAATCAGCATTATTGGTATCCTGCCTTTCCAACCTCATTTTCACTAGACAAATATCACCAAGACTTCTACACCCTTTTCATACATCCTGCACCAGAAATCAAGCAGTGATACTGGTTACTTACCTTTCCCACATGGTTCTCACAGGAAAATGTCACTAAAACTTATATATCCTGTTCATACACCATGCACCAGAAATCAACTAGAGCTATCACTTAAGGTGATGAATACCCCCACAAAAACTGCCTTGATAGTACAACAGCGACATTTTGCAATTTTTCACTTGAAAGGGGCCATAACTATGTCGAAAATTGACAAATTGTAGTGGAAATCGAACTTGACCTGTATTTTATGATGTTACATCAGTGTACCAAAAATTATAAAAATCGGTGAAGCGCTTTTTGAGTTATCGTCTGGAAACCAAGTCAACAGACCGACCGACCGACAAGCTCACTCCTATATACCCCCCCAAATTTCATTTGTGGGGGTATAACCAGCATTTATGGTAACCTACCTTTCCCACCTCGTTCTCACTAGACAGTGTCACCAAGACTTCTACACCCTGTTCATACACCATGCACCAGAAGTCAAGAAGTGTTACTGGTAGCGGAGACTGGGTAGCTATGAACTTTGGACAGGAAGGAGACAGGTCCTGAAAAACATTGGTTTGTGGTTTTATATCAAAATACTCAGCATTCATTATGTGAGAGTTTGCAGGTGAAGTCCTTCTAAACGTGTTTTATAGGTTTTATGGGATTTAACCCTTATCCCACTGCATAAATTAATTTAGCCACACCCATTTTTATTTCAACCAATCAAATTTCTTGGTGTAATATATTCATTCAAATTGACACACTGAATGACAAACAGCGTAGATCCTGATCAGATGCCTTCTTCAGAAGTCATTTGATCTGGATCTACACTGTTTGCAAAGGTAGGTGTTGCCATGACTTGCAGGATAAGGGTTGACATATCAGAGAGCACTTAATTATGAGAGATTGCAAAAAAACTTTAATCTGGACATGGAAGGTCAATCTGATGGGTGAGGCATACAGGTATACCCATCTGAAGAGTACATGCAAGATATGAAATGGTTACCTTGAATAGGTGTATAGATTATTCCAAGAAGGAGATCTTGCAGGTAAACTTTAACCAAAGTGGATACCACTTGAAAGCCAATGTTGATGGCAACAGACACTAGGGGTATGGCATTAGCTCTTCCTGTACTTAAGGGGAAATGATACACTTTCAGGGGAGGCAAATAAGGGCAGACCCATTTTTCAATGGGATTGAGCCTATAGAAAAGCAAACAGGAAGTCCCGAAAGTTGTCTCCCTTTGATAAATGGCAGCAAAATATGAGCTAGGTGTTCCCATTCCCCTTAATCAGGTTGTTTGACAAACAACCTAACCAACAGGGACTTGAATAATTTTATTTGAGATAGAAAATATGATACTGAATTAGATAGATGGGTAGAAACTAGAGGTACTGTAATGTCCTAAGAGCAAACACTATACTGCAGATCTGACTACATGGACATGCAGGCTGATTTGTACCTTTGTGAAATTTTTGCCTTTTTAACACTCTGCATGCTGGGTATTTTTTTTAAGCAGATGACATTCTGAAATATTTATCTTATTTTTCCCAGAAAAAGGATTCAAATCCTGTTTTCTATAGTGGACAATTAGCATGAGATGTCAAGTCCTGTTTTCTATAGGAGACAATTTGTAAAGATGTCCTGTTTTCTATAGGACAATTTGCATGAAATGAGGCAGTTCTAACGAGTACCCACAACCTATGTCTTGAAAAATAATGTATACCCCATGAACCCCAGTTTTCTCTAATATAAAGTGGGGTTAAGTGGGGGGTGTCCATTATTTCACAGACTTTTTCACTTGACAGCACACAGCCTGACCAGCAACTTAGTGTTAACTGCTTCAATAGCACAATACCATTGGTTTCGATATTTAAAATTTCAAAGACTCCTGCTAGTCTGTGAAACTAAGCATGCCAGTTTGTGCCTCATCTCATTACAAACCCTGAATACAGGCCTTCTAGCATATGATAAATAGAGGATCTTACACGAGTGGTCATTTCATATGAAATTTATGAAACGAGCCTTTGGCAAGTTTCATAAATTTCATATGAAATGACCATGAGTGTAAGATTCTCTTTATCATAAGAGTACTTTAAATTGGATTTTATCGCCATTTAATTTGACAATTTTTCTGCAAAAAATGCATTGTTGACATGGACGTCGTCATGACAATACTTAATCCCGCTAAAGTGTTATAACACGTGTGGTCATACAATTTTTATTACACTGTTTATCAATGACGTCATATGATAAATACTTACATTGATCCAGCTGGCATTAATATAATCATCACTGGCAGTAGTCAACAACACTCGGGAATTATCATCTGAAATCAGGGAAAATTAATATTAGCTTGTAAACCCTTCAAGCACCAAGCACATTTAGCAGACAGCACTTTCAGTTTTGTTTTTTTCTTATCCCTTTGTTTGCTAGTGGACTCTTCCTCTAAGGGGTGGCAAGCCTATTTTTTTTTTGGTTTTTTTTTATTTTTGATGGAAAATTCTGTTAGCAATTAGTGCATGCCCTGATCAGATGCTGCATTCTGTAGCGTCTGATCTGGGCTTGCACCGTTTGCCACATACAATGGGTTAATACAGAGGACCTTCGTTATAATGACAGTTTTTGTTTCTCAACAATTTGCCACTATTGTGAATTTGCCACTATAAAGAATTCAAATTAGGAGTAGCTTGATAGGTAATAAAGGGCTTTTTCCCTTAATTACTCCAAGAAACAAATGTTGTGGACATGTGTTAGAATCGCCTTGCATTTGTTTCTTGGAGTATTAAATAACTGCAATATTTTTATATACAGTCATAATCCAATAACTCAAATACTTCTGGGACCATGAAGATTTGTTCGAGATAGGGTTAGTTTCAATTACTGAGGTTTACTAATAGTGTTAGGTCATAAGGCATAATGGGGATTACTTCAGAATAACTTAATCTTCTGTAAAATAAAGGCACGATGTGTACTCATTAGAATCGCCTCATTGGGGGCGATTCTAAAGAGTGCACTCAACATACCTTTTCAAGATGAAATGAGAAAAAAAAACCCATGTATTATCACAAATATATCTTGAGCTTTGGGACATTTTTTCAAGGGACTCCAGAACTAGTTCGAATTAGTCATAGTAAATGAATTATCCGTGTTCGAGTTATGGAAGTTTTACTGTACCTGCATTAATCCGTTTTAAGCTAAGGATTTGTTCCATGGAAATTGTTGGTATAACAAGTTTTGTCCTTATATCAAATGTCGATATAAAGTGGATTGACTGTATTTTTCAGCAAAAAGATGATTTGACATTATATGCAGAATGCGGCCTCTGATCAGGGCCTGCACTATTTGCTAACAATTTTCCATCAAAAATAGAACAAGTGGACCATGATGGTCCTATATTGCTCACCTGAGCTAAGAGATTTACATGTGGGTCCCGGGCAGGGCAATTTTTGGCCTCAGGGCTATAATTTGAACAACTTGGTAGAGTTCCATTAAATGAAACTTCATATCAAATATCATAAGCCTGGGCCTTCTGGTTTCAGATAAAATGATTCTTAAAGGTTTTCCATATATAAGCCTATATAAAACATGTGGGCTCCATGACAGGGCCATTTCTGGCACCTATGCTATTATTTGAACAATCTTGGAAAAGATCCACTAGATGAAGCTTCATGCCAAATATCCAAGATCTAGGCCTTTTGGTTTCAGACAAGAATATTTTTAATGGTATTCCCTATATTTGCCTATGTAAAACCTGCGACAGTGCCATTTTTGGTCCCAGGGCTATAAGTTGAACAATCTTGGTAGAGGTCCACTACATGAATATTCATACCAAATATCAAAGACCTTGGCCTTCTGGTTTCAGACAAGAAGATTTTAAAGGTTTTCCCTATATAAGCCTATGTGGGCCCTGGGGCTCGGCCATTTTCGGCCTCAGGGCTATAATTTGAACAATCTTGGTAAAGGTCTACTGGATGAAGCTTCATACCATATATCAAAGGCCTAGGAGCGCCCCCGCCCATCGGGGCCTGAATAAATAGATTGGGCTGCATGGTGCTTCCGTGCAAAGCTGCAACCAACCGAACTTGAGTACTGCATAACAGCTTAGATCTAAGCCTGCCCAGGAAAAGTAATGCGAGTTGGACTGCTCCTTAAACACTAGCGGTTTCCATGGGGGGTAGTGCTTGAGATGTCATTTCATCTCAATGTTGGTTAAAATCCCCACAAAATTGGAAGCAATGTCTCCAAATGACCTTAATAGTGTTGATAGGGACATAAAACAACTCAAACAAACAAAAAATATCAAAGACCTGGGCCTTCTGGTTTCAGACATGAAGATTTTTAAAGGTTTTCCCTATATAAGCCTATGTAAAACCAGTGGGCCCCGAGGTGGGGGCATTTTTGGCCCCAGGGCTATAATTTGAACAATCTTGGTTGAGGACCACTAAACTTCAAACCAAATATCAAAGACCTGGGTCTTCTGGTTTCAGACATGAACATTTTTAAAGCTATTCCCTATTATAGGCCACACCCCCGCCCATCAGAGCTTGAAGAAATATATGGGCTGCATGATGCTTCCACGAAGAGCTGAAACCAACTGCACATGAGTACTGGTAAACCTTAGAGGATCTAAGTCTGCCAAGGCAAAGTGGTGCAAGTCGGCCTGTCCATGCATATAAACTCTATTGGTTTCATTGGGCGGCAGGGCTTGAGATGTCATTTCATCTCAGTATCGGGTAAAAGTTCCACAAAATTGGAAGCAACGTCTCCAAAATGACCTATATAGTGTTGACGGAGACGTTAAACCTTACATCAACCAACCAACCTATTATTAACCTATGTAAAACCAGTGGGCCCCGGTGTGGGGGCATTTTTAGCCCCAGGGCTATCATTTGACCAATCTTGGTAGAGGTCCACTTGATGAAGCTTCCTACCAAATACCAAAGACCTGAGCCTTCTGGTTTCAGACAAGAAGATTTTAGATGGTTTTCCCTATATAAGCCTATGTAAAACAAGTGGGCCCCAACACGCGGGCAGTTTGGCCCCAGGGCAATAATTTGAACAATCTTGGTAGAGGTCCACTAGATGAAGCTTCATACCAAATATCAAAGACACGGACCTTCTGGTTTAAGACAAGAAGGTTTTAAAAGTTTTCCTTATTATTAGCCTAAGTAAAACCAGAGGGTCCTGGTGCGGGGGGCATTTTTGGCCCCAGGGTTATAATTTGAACAATCTTGGTAGAGGTCCACTAGATGAAGCTTCATACCAAATATCAAAGACCTGGGCCTCCTGGTTTCAGACAAGAAGATTTTAAAGGTTTTCCCTATATAAGTCTATGTAAAACCAGTGGGACTCAGCGTGGGGCATTTTTGGCCCCAGGGCTACAATTTGAACAATCCTGGTAGAGCTCCACTTGATGAAGATTCATACCAAATATTAAAGACCTGGGCCTTCTGGTTTCAGACAAGAAGATTTTTAAAGGTTTTCCCTATTATAAGCCTATATAAAACCAGTGGACCCCGGTGCGGGAGCATTTTTGGCCCCAGGGTTATAATTTGAATAATCTTAGTAAAGGTCCACTAGATGAAGCTCTATAACAAATATCAAAGACCTTGGCCTTCTGGTTTCAGAAAGAAGATATATAAAGGTTTTTTTCTTATTTTCTCCTTTTCATTGCCATGGCAACCAGAGTTCTGTATGGAATGGAATTCTTTGAACGACTTTGAGAGAGGACCACCCAAAGATCATTTCTGTCAAGTCTGGTCAAAATCAGTTCAGTGGTTTATGAGATGTCGTTTAAAGGAATTATGGACAGACGGATGAATGGACGTTCCAGCATGTGGGGTTTAAGGGCTATTTCTTTTGTTATTTTCTTTTGTTTGGTTTAGGGGCTAACCTCCTAAACCTTTCATTTACAGAATAAATCTATTATCTTCCAATCATTTTATATCATTTTCTATTTTTGTCGAATCTGGACACTAGCCCCTAAACCTGACATGGTCGCCCGGTCAGATGGACGACGAGGACGGACGGTGAGCGATCACAATAGCTCCCCCAGAGCCTTCAGCGCCAAAATCTTCTGAAATTCAATGTAATGTTGCTTGGTGCCTGATGCTTTGTCTCTGGTCAGGCCCATCGGAGTCTAACTGTTGGTTTTCTTTTGCTACAGCATTTCAGTGGTTTCTTGCTGTTGAGTCCTCACTGTTGTTTCATCTCTGTGGTTGTTGATTTTTGTGTTCATGGAGATGTTGCACTGATGAGTTAGGAGGCCTTCATGCGGATTGAACAAATTATTTGTCTAAATCACGACGGAAGTAAGGGCGAGGATCGTGGCCATGTAAAATTGATTTAAGCCCCCCAGTGGAATTCGTTTCGCTGACCGTTCCAAGGCGGTTCTTCTGTCGCGGTTTATTTTTATGGTTTGTCTTTCAATGTGTGTATCGCTTATATTATTTTATTTTGGATAGCCAATTGGCCATTTTGTGGGAAAGTAACTGTCCTTTTGGCTTCCTGCTATTGATGTTTCCATTAGGGTCTGTTGTTTCATGTTTGTGTTTCTTTCCCTTTGTTGTCTCTGATGGGAGCTGTGGGTTTATTGTATCGATTCCTGATCATTGCCTTCACTTCTATTTTTCAACTCAGATGAGCTAATAAAAACGAAAAATAGGCCTGATACCCCTAATATGCCAAACGCACTTGTCCAACATAATAATTCCAGCAATACAATGGGTTATTATTAATTGATTATCTAATTAGACAAGGTCAACCAATATTCAAAAATCATAAATCATGTTTTTAATTGCTTCAATTAATAAAATTGTCATTTATCAAGTAATTTTGTATTGGCCCAGTTACAGGTCCTCTGTCAGCTGTATTGGCCTCTGCCTTGTGCCAATACAGCAGACCTCGGACCTGTAACTGGGCCAATACGAAATTACTTGATTAATAACATTATAATATAAAGGGAAATGTGAGGGAACAAATAATGTCATAATTATGAGGGTCATTCTCCCTATTGGACTTTACTTACAAGGCATCACATCTTGTTCTCTGTTTTTCATTGGATAACATCTAGCAATGGCCAGAGACTGGTTTCTCACTGCCTTGTCCTGCTCGTCCATTAACTCCTGTAAGTGGAAAATATTACACAGTCATAAACCCATTTTGTACCAGAAACCCCAAAACGGGTACCCTGGCAAACACTGCAGGCCCAGATCAGATGCTGCACTGTTTGCCTGTATGCAAAAAAATATTTTTAAAAAGTTTGCAAGAAGATTCAGCAGACAACTTTTTCTGATGTAGTTTTTCTCAGCGTCTTAAGGGTTAAGAACTTAAATAGGTTAACCAGTACACATTCTTTTGCCAGAAACTGACATCTGGCCTTCTTGAATCAGCGGAAGGAGGGAAATTCTGTAGAAAAGATTTCATGATCAATCTTAATGAAAGAATGTTGCCAACCCCCACAGGTATCCAACCTGTGCCTTGTGGTCACCAGTCACACGCGCATCCGACTGAGTTACTGAGGATGGCACTAAATCTAAGAAGTCCTATCCACCTATTCTATATGGTAAAGCAGCTCTGCGCCAAAAACATTTTGCACATGTATCCTGGGTAGATAAGTCAAGAACCTGACCTCCGTAAGAATCCTAAAAATTTGGACACCTTGAGGTCTAGATGTAATTTTCCTAATATTTTTAGAAATTTGTTTCACTATCCAGCAAGGGAGAAGCCTCCGTGGTGTAGTGGTTACGCTACTTGCCTTGTAAACCAGGGATCGCAGGATCGATCCCGGGCTTCTCCAGACTTTCGGATGAGCCTTTAAACCAAGGTCCCATCTCCGTATGACCTTAGCTGTTGGTGGGACGTATAACTCAAACACTCACTCACTACCCAGCAAGGAGTCCAAATGGTGCAAAACAGGGTAGGTCCTGAGGAGCAGTCTGATCTGGGTCTGCACTGCTTGCTTAAGCTTGTCCGTCCCAATACTTAGGATCATAACTGTAGTCAGAGTAGTAGTCAATTACCACAATATGCTTCCTTTAAATATAAATCTGTAAAACTTTATCAAGCTATTCCATGTAGTAATGGAGCAATGAGCCAAAAACAGGAGGCACATTTCATAAAACTTTATATGAAATATGCCTCTGGTGGAAGATCCTCTGTTTACAGCACTGTCCAAAATAACCCTGTTTTGGATGTGACATACAGTTGAACTTCAATGGCTCGAACACACTTGGGACCTCAAAACATCTGTTCGAGACAGGGGTAGTTTGAGCCACTGAGGGTTACTGCCAGGAGACATAGCAAGATATTTTTGGACATCTCGTCGGTGTTCTATATTGAAAGTGTTTGCATTGTGTACTCATTAGAATCGCCTCACTGAGGCGATTCTAATGAGTACACACAGCATACAATAGCAAGGTAAAAGACTAAAATCTCCAAAATTATCCTATTTCTTATGTAGAGGATTTACCCAGGGGCTCAAGAACAGGTTTGACTCAGCCATGGTAAATGAGCCATCAGTGTTTGAGCCATTGAAGGTGTACATGTACTGTATTTTAAAGCTGGATCTAAAAAATGTCAAGATTATATAGCAAGATTTCTGCCAAAGACTATGTTGCACCTGTGATTGCAGTTCTAGAGAAATGGACTTACATTTTGGTTGAAGCTAGAATTGATGCAAATTCAGTACAGTGCACATTCTTTTGCTAGAAACTGACAACTGCCCTTCTTGAATCAGTGGAAGGGAGAGAATGACTGTAGAAAAGATTTTATGATCGATCTCCATGAAGAATGTTGCCAACCCCAGCAGGTATCAAACCGCGTACTCCTGATCACCAGTCAGACGCGTATCCAACTGAGCTACCGGGGCCAGCACAAATATTGATGGATTGACAAATGGAAATATGAACTTACAGTTGGGCATGGCCTGCTGTCCTTGCAGCAAGTATGAGTAGAGGGGGAATATTGTTATTTCTATACTTCCATTTATTTTCAACTTTCTCCCCTGCCCCTCAGTTTCATCTCATCTACCATCTCTTCTATCACTTTTCTCCCTTTCTCTGGGAGACAATACAAAATGGCCCACAAGGATTGACGTGTTGTCAAACCCCAATCAGCCAATCAATCAATCAGGAAAGGCAGTGGTCAGTTCTTGGCAAAACAACGTACACTTTACTGCTTAACCACTTACGTATGATCCTATTCGGGAAAAGCTTGCAATCACCTTAATAGTGTTGACTAGGCCAATGAACTCCAAACCCAAAATGTCTTGCTTCAGTTTTTGGAGTCAACAAGTAATAGCACAGAATGCAAACTATTGTAAGAAGACTCCAACAGCTGTGAAATTCACTGATTTACATCCCAAAATATTTGTATAGATTCTAAATAATCTATAATTTTTTGTTTCTGTGTATTAAACATGGTTACGGTATTACATGGTAGTTTTACCGTAATGATCCTAAGTATTGGGACACACAGGCCTAAGCAAACAGTGCAGACCTAGCTGAGACTGCTCCTTCACCCAGATCAGACTGCTCTGATCAGGATCTACACTGTTTGCCATTCAGTCTGCACTTCTTGGACTCCTTGCTCGATCGTGAAACAAATTTGTTAAGATTTTAGGAGAATTCAAGCAAGGAGTCTGAAGTTTTAGGATTTTTATGGTAACTAGTTTAACTGACACAGTTTCTACTTTTGACCCAACAATACAGTTATAAAGAGGTTATAGTGCATGTGATAAGCTGAAACCATAGCAACAGATAAGGTAAGTGTTTTGTGATAATTGAAGGATAGTTTTCCTTATTTCTCCATATAAACCTATATTGTGGGTACTCATTAGAACCGCCTCAACGAGCCGGTTCTAATGAATACCCACAACATAGGATTTTATGTAGAATTGACAAAAACTATCCTTCAATTATTGCAAAATACTTACCTTATCTGTTGCTATAATAAGCCATACCTTCCAAACTAAGTCCAGTGGTGTTGGTCCAGAACATGTGGGTTTTTCAAATCCTTCAATAAACTTAGCCAGTTTCTCTACCTCTGTAACAAACCTGTCTAGTTTGGTTTTATCTTGGTATGGGTCCAATGGTTGATGTTTCAGACTGGAGTTCTTCAACTGGTCCTCTTTCTGCTGTTGTATCTCCTGTGCTGTCAACACCTGGAAGACATATGAGCCAGCGCATGACAAAACCTACAATAAGACATGTGTGCCCATCGAAGACTCAGATCAGCCTGTGCCTCCGTGCAGTCTGATCAGTCTTTGTTGTGTGTTCTAAGGATAGCTAAGGGCTCAATGCTCCTTAATGCAGCAAGATAAGTCTCTGGTACACAGGCTGATCTGAGTCTTCCATGGGCGCACATGTCTTATTGTAGGTTTTGTCAGGCACTGGCTCATATACAATTTCACATCAGTGGCAATTTTATACAAGCCCCAGAAAAAAAAAGAAAAACTTTTTTTTGTTTGAGTTGAGGTTTTACATCCCTGTCAACACTATTTAGGTCATTTTGGAGACATTGCTTCCTATTTTGTGGGACATTTACCTGACATTGAGATGAAATGACATCTCTAGCCCTTCCGCCCACAGAAACTGCTAGGGTTTAAAGAGAAGTCTGACATACATCACTTTTCCTGGAGAGGCTTAGACCTAAGCTGTTTACCAGTACTCAAGTTTGGTCAGTTTCAGCTTTGCATGGAAGCATCATGTAGCCCAATCTATTTCTCCAAACCCACAGGAAACTAGAAATGCGTCCATAGGACACGGATTCCCCCACCTGAAAATATGTCTATGTTCGTATTCATCAATAGAAAGTTATTGACCGTGTTTAAGTTTTAGACCCTTTTTTTTCACATTTGACCTCTAAGTATGACCTTGACCTTGGAGGTAAGGACCTTGGTTTTGTGTGAGGCAGATTGTCTCATAATGGCCAACATTTCTGCCAAGTAATTTCAAAATCCATCCAGAGATAAAAAAGTTATTGACTGCGTTTAAGTTTCGGACCATTTTTTTTTTAACTTTGACCTCACAGTACGACCTTGCCCTGTGGGGTTTGGATCTGGGTTTGCACGTGACACATCATCTCATGATAGTTAACATTTCTACAAAGTAATTTCAAAATCTATCCAGAAATAAGTAAGTTATTGACTGCGTTTAAGTTTTGGACCCTTTTTTTGACCTTTGGCCTCTTAAGTATGACCTTGACCTTGGAGGTACGGACCTGGGTTTTGCATTGTCTCATGATGGTTAACATTTCGTCAAAGTAATTTTAAAATCCATCCAGAAGTAAGAAAGTTATTGACTGCGTTTAAGTTTCGGACCCTTTTTTTTTACCTTTGACCTCTAAGTATGACCTTGACCTTGGAGGTACGGACCTGGGTTTTGCACATGACATGCCGTCTCATGATGGTTAACATTTCTGCCAAGTAATTTTAAAATCCATCAAGAAATAAGAAAGTTATTGACTGCGTTTAAGTTTCGGACGCACGGACGAACGGACGGACATGGGCAACGCTATATGCCCTTTCCATCATTCTTCGAATGGCAGGGGCATAAAAACAAATGTCTTTTGAATTTGAGACCATGTCAGATAAACACCAGCCTACTCCGTTATACAGATTAGCTAAGAGTCCTGATAGTTTAGATATAGAAACTAGAGGTATTGAAGTATCAAAGTAGCAAACACAAACAAGCTGATCAGATGCCTAGGCTGATCTACTCTTTAACCCAATGTATACTAGTGAACTCTTCCAATGCTAAATGTTGGACAAGTCCATTTGTCATATAATGGGTGTCAGGCCTATTTTTTCGTATTTATTCTATTTTTTACAGAAAATTGTGTTAGAAAATAGTGCAAGCCATGACCAGATGCCGTGTCCTGTGCCTGCACTGTTTGCCAAAGTACCCTTTTAGGGAATTCCCACATGCAACCGGTTACTATATATAAATGGCAAAAAAAGTTTTCTCTTGAAAGTTCAGGTGATGCTAATGAGTAACCACAAAATAGCTTTATTTTATAGAACATTATACAAAAATTACCATATTTACTGTATGTATTCGGACAGACAGGCCTAAGCAAACAGTGAAGACCCTGATGAGATGCCGCAAAATGCGGCGTCTCATCAGTGTCTACACTGTTTGCCACCCATCCAGCTATTTTTAGACACAACATTGGGTAATATATTGTACTTGTTCTAATTTTAGATCAAGTACGGTAAGGAGTTGAGGTGTTTCAATATGCCTTCTTAACCGGTGCTATGTGTAGCCCTCATTGGCTTGTACTACCCCTGTCTCAAACAAATTCGAGTCACTGAAGGTCTACTTTATAATTTTTTGTTTTGTTTTTGTTAAATGGCCCTTTCCATATTATTTCACTTATTTCAAACGGATTGTTAATCAGGGGCCAGTTGTTCAAAACTAACGACGTCGTTAGTTAACGTATCGTTAAAACTTTGATCATTAAATATGGCAAATATGCTAATATTTTTGCTGAAAAAATGTGAGCAGCTTTTGCAAAAGCTGCTCACATTTTTTCAGCAAAAATGTCAAAATTTTCGATATTGTACTTGTTAGAACAGTTAACAATATGACTGCTAATGAGCTCGTTAAGCTAATGATGCTTTGAACAACTGGCCCCAGAGGTTAATCAGAGGTCAACTAAAACCAGAGTACTTGGAGAAAAACACCTGGGGCCAGTAGTTCATAACATCGTTAGCTTAATGAGCTCATTAGTAGTCAAATTGCTGACCATTCTAGCAAGTACAATATCTAATACAGTGGTTTTGTTTCTGAAAAAATATGAGCAGCTTTTGCATGTGCAAAAGCTGCTCATATTTTTCCTGCAAAAATATTGGCATATTTGCCATATTAAATGATCAAAATTTTAACGATATGTGTATGTGAATTAACAATGTCATTAGTTTTGAATACTGGCCCCTGACCTTCTGTTGCAGAATTTGGGAGTCTCAAATGTAACCCGAGCCTGCCTCAAACCATTAAGAAAACAGGCCTATACAAATACAACCTTGTAACCTTTTTCGATGAAAAAATGAAAATTTAAAGTTGAAAAATTGTGATATTTTTCTTACTTCTACTCAAAATATTGATTGTGAGTACTTGTTAGAACCGCCTCATCGAGGCGGTTCTAACGAGTACACACAATCTTTATTTTAGAGCAAGAATAAGGTTTACCCCTGCAAACCCCAGTTTTACTATATAGAACTGGGGTTCGAGGGGGTTAAAATTATATAGGCGTATTTTCGTGATGTACTGTAGTTACACAGTTTGTTAAACTTTCCTACCTTCGGTGCTAAGACATTGTCTGTCTGTGTCTCTGAGCGACCATCTGGGCTAGAAGACAAGATCTCATCAAGAGATGATGTTGTCGACAGTTGCCGTAGAGCAGCAAGCGGTTCAGACACAGATGAAGACTCCGGAAGCTTCCCCTGGAAAATGTAATTTAAGCGAAATGAACAAAAGGGAGGCACTGCAAACAAAAGTTTTTGGTACTGATCATGCCTGCCGAACTATATGATGCTTAACTTCCGGTAAAGCAAAGACAAAATTTCAGCCATGTCCAGTTAAGAAATAATAGGGATTATCAACTAAATGATAATCCCATTTATTTGGTGCGAACAAATTGAATGGACTGTCATTAATGTGTCATGATTGCAGCTTCAGGGTGGCTTGACCTCTCATTATTTAGGTTTAAACAATGTCTGATCGCAATTTCGATCTCGTCATCCACCATGACAGTTGGTCCAGGTTACTGGACGCTTGCACCGTGTTTGTTATTCAGCAGTCAAGCGTCTTAAGGGCCAAACTATGGTTTGGCGTCTTGCGCATGCTCAGGGAAACCTTCCTTTTCCGTTTTCAAATCCAGCAAAAGAAAGTTGTATTTTTAAGAGGAATCTAAAACTAAAAATCCAGCAAGAGAAAGTTGTCGGGACTCGGTTGAGATATGTTTCATAATAAAAGAAGAAGAGGGTGTCCTTTAGCTATAATATAAGAATTTCCATTGGTTGACCTCGAACAACAATAATATTATCGGTACTTTCGTTTTGCAACCGGAAATGATAAAATGCGTTAGTGACGAGGTACAACTAAATAGGGAAAAAGGAAAAACTAAGACAGTTCACCGTTACGAAAATATTAGGAAAAGTGACACTACGGCGGCATAAAAATCGCCATTTTAATTGCAAAATATACATGGGTGACAATGGTGGCCCTGCGAGTTTTTGGTACCTTATAAAGCTTGGGAAAAAATGTTATTATGGAAGATAAATAGTATGCAGCAAAGAAATTAAAGGGCTAAATATGATTTCTGATATAAGGTCGGCAGGGAACTCTTTAGTAAAAAGAAACAAAGAACGGATATCTTTCCCGCCAGTTTCTCATTTGGTGGAGGTGAAAGCTTCGGTTTTTATTGCTAAAATTTGATCATTTTTGAACAGTTTTAAAAGCAAAATCTTTGCCAGAGGTGTGGGACTGATTGAAAATATTTCTTGTGTACATTTGGTAAGGTCATATAGCAGAATACCTTTGTTTGAACCTCCGAAAACGGCGGACCTCAGTGGAAGTGACTTCACGCCGATCGTCCTTATATATTTTGTACCACAGGGACGCCCGGTATCTGTTTATTTTGAGTGCAAATCTTGGGAATTTATCTGTAGATAGATTGTAGACAAGATGGTGGCCGATATTTACAAACTGACTGGGGAATTTCCACAGGGGTCATGACCTTTGGCACTCATTGTGTAACGCTAAATTAACTTAAAATACCATATTTTAAGTAAATGCGCTTTTAGAATTTTCTTTATATTTTTGAAGGGATTATGCCTCGACTTTCGGGTATAATAGCGTCAGTTTGGGTTGTCAGAGTTAAACAGCGCAGGCATTGCGGGATAGCTTGACGGCTCGGCTGACCAGCTATGTTAATTTTAAATATGCAAATGACCATGTGTTGTCGAATGTTAGTTTATTTATGAACACCCGACCTACTTTTGAGCCGGACAAAGCCGCTTGAATCACAGGTGTGATATACCGGTATTATCGTTAGTAACCTGTCAATTAAACATATATTGGGAATTCAATGACCACAAACAATATATAATTTCTAAAGGTAATTTTATTGACTTTCAAAACATATTTGAAGCCACAAACCTCATCTGATTCGATATGAGTCTGCCAATATCAAGCCAGACATTGTAAAAAAAAAAAAAAAAAAAAAAAAAAAAAAAAAAAAAATTTAAGCAGACAGAGTGGCTGGACCTTTTGACTCTTGTTCGCTATGAACTCTGCACATATCACCATTAGGTCTTGTATATTATATTGTGCAAATGGTACAAGCTTAAGGCTGTGGTTGCCTTTTGGTAAATTCCGATATAAAAGGAAAATTTGGGCTATTACTCGTCTCTCCTTTAGACTCTGATCAGCTCAGATTCAAGCTTGACGGGAAGTTTTATTTTGTTTAAGCAATGCCATTTGGTTGCAGCATAGCACGCCAGACTTTCGAGACTGTCGCTACTTTTTTAGAATTCTGGGTAGCTAGACATGTTTCTGAGGGACGATTCATGTGTTATCTTGACAGTTTCCTGCTTGGTACTGGGGAATCCATTTTGTGGGCAATTTATGAATGCTACATGTGGTTTATCAAAGATACACTGTCACCTTCGCATCACAGCAGATATGAAGGAATTTGAACCTTGGGTACAATTTTTCAAAAAAAAAAAAAAAAAAATATGGTATTTCCGTTTCTCATGACCGGTTCTGGATGTCAAATGAGGACTTACAGCACTGCACCATTCGTGCAAGGGGTTTGAACTCGGTTTTGGTGCCTACTTTGTAGGTAA
Source organism: Lucinisca nassula (assembly GCA_963580285.1). Taxonomy (NCBI): domain Eukaryota; kingdom Metazoa; phylum Mollusca; class Bivalvia; order Lucinida; family Lucinidae; genus Lucinisca; species Lucinisca nassula. The sequence continues at coordinate 62,589,793 of OY757026.1, read as the reverse complement.
TGAGATAAGACCAGTGGTCCAGTGGATAATTTTTCCATCTTTGGAGCATCTTCTGTTATTTATTTTTGATTTATAAAAAAAAAAAAAAAAAAAAACAGTAGTGTACTGGGAACTGCACCCTGCAGTACACCACATTCTATTCAAAATTACAGACCAACCTTACCAAGTCACGGAAGGCAATGTTAATCGAGATATTTCCATGACATATTAAATGTAGAGTGCCGAGCACTGAACCTTGCAGTACACAACAATCTTTTCAAATCTACGGATCAACCTTACCACTCACGGAGGGTAATGTTTAATGATATATTTCCATTTATGTATTTATTTATTTATTTTAATTTATGCATTTATTAAAATGTAGAGTACTGAGCACTGCACCTTGCAGTACACCACATTCTAATCACACATACCCACTCACGCAGGGTAATGTTGGATGAGATAGTTCTAATCAGATAAATAAACTGCATAAATATATACTTCATCTTTAGAATTAGTTGAGACATAACTGCCCTCCAACAATATCGTGCATCCCACTTGCAATCAATGCATCTATATGTTGCCTTGGTTGTCAAACAATATATGATGTGGAAGCCTGATGGTAGTCTAGACTTCTTTTGCCTCCGGAATGGCTATTCATTAAAACACTGTCAGCTCAGTGGCATTCTTGTGACAGCTGTAGAAAATAAATTAGGACTTCCAAAGCAACTTTATGCTGCACATTCCTTTAGAATTGGAAGGGCTATTAATTTGGCAGCTAAGGGTATTCTAGTATAGCCATAAAAGAACTTGGTTGATGGAAAACTGGGCCGGTAACATGGTACATACGTTTTTAAATTGTCTGTTACAGATATATTGCTTATCGGTGATTCCCTGGTTTCACACCTTGCTGACAGTGTATCTATCAGCTCTCAGACCTCCAGCTAATGCAGTGATTGTTAGCTAAAATTTTTATTAGGGTAAAGCGGTGCACTGGTATCACTACGACACCGAGCTCCAATGGTTGCTGCAGTTTCATTCAACCCTTGTGATGATAATTATTCACCTCGGGGGCAACAACCTTGTTGAGTGGTCCCAAAGCAAACTTCTTAAAGACTTTTAAAAGCTAATTTGCATACATGGCTTCTATCTATCCCGAAGCCCAAACGGTATGATCAGACATCCTCCCTAATTGTCAGTCGTGGCTGGGGGCGGACAACACTCATGAAGGGCTTAAAAAGCTGGATCATAGGAGGCGTATAAACCAATCGGGTAGACAGCCTGCTTTAAATGTAGTGACCTAACAATCAAGCATGTGCTCGATTTCAATACAACAGGGCTATTTAAGACGGATAGGGTTCATCTCACTGCTGTGGGCAATATCATATTTTTAAATACATTTGAGGAAGTAGTCAATCAATTTGTTACAGACCCTTCTTCCCAAATGTAAAATCCTAATATGTAGTTAGAATAACAGGACAAGGATAAAAAGGCTATATTCATAAAAATGTTGACTTGCTGAATTGGGGGACAAATTTATGTGGGGCATCATAAATTTGCTGTGGCGGAATTCAGCATTCGATAGGGGGGACGCTTTGCTTAGACAGCTGTTTGGTTGTAATGAAACTTTACGCCTTGAGCCTAGATTCCAAATACTGGTTGCTGGGGGCAAGGCTGAAGTTTGTTTCTTTCAAGACTTCTACTTGGACTGGGTGGCATCTCCTTCATGGAAGTGGTTCGCCATAGCCGGAAGATTTGTTCTTGAGCCTAGATTCCGGGTACTGGTTGCTGGGAGCAGAGCTGAGGCTTGTTTCTTTCAGAACTTCTTGAACTGGGTGGCGTCTCCTTCAGGGAAATGGTTCGCCATAGCCTGAGGATGTGTTCCCCCCAGGGTCATACTAAAAAATTTCTAAATTGCAAGTCATAAGTAAGGTTCGCACGTGCAGCCGGGGCTATTTGAATATATGTAATATGGGATGGATTACATGGTATGCACTGCATAATGCAGAAGATGGTATGGAATGCGTGTCATGGAATGCATTTTGGAGTGCACATTACGGAGTGCTCACTGTCAAGATTAGTTGGAGTGCATAAATTGGAGTGCACAAGAGTTGGAATAGAGTGGAGCGTACAAATAGGATGTGCGCAATATCTGGATTGTTACATAATTTGGAGCGTACAGTCAGGATGTGCGCAATATTTAGAATGTGGAGCGTACAGTCAGGATGTGCGCAATATTTAGAATGCTAAAAATTGTAAAGCACACAAACAAGATGTATGCAATATTTGGAATACTTGGAGCGTACAAATAGGATGTGCGCAATATTTGGATTGTTACAAAATTTGGAGCATACAAACAGGATGTGCGCAATATTTGGAATGTTAAAAAATTGTGGAGCGTACAAACAGGATGTACGCAATATTTGGAATACTCTGTTACAAAATTTGGAGCGTACTATAGGAAGTGCGCAATTTTTGGAATGTTACAAAATCTTGGAGCACACATTTGGAGTGTGCGCATATTTTGGAATACTCAAAATTCAAAATTGGACTGCACAATATTTTGAGTGCAAACAAATTAATAATTTGGTGCCCGTTTTCGTGCGAGCAAGGTTATATGCTGTCACTGCGTCCCCCCTTTGACCTGAATCTACTCGGTGTCCATATACTGCCAGAGATTGTAGAGACTAAAACACATTATTGAAATAATGTTTTATTAACTATGTGAAAAAGGAGATAAACAAAAGTAGTTGTATCTATATATATTTTGTTGTATGAGTGAGCATCCTTAATAATAGGGATTATCAACTAAATGATAATCCCATTTATTTGGTGCGAACAAATTGAATGGACTGTCATTAATGTGTCATGATTGCAGCTTCAGGGTGGCTTGACCTCTCATTATTTAGGTTTAAACAATGTCTGATCGCAATTTCGATCTCGTCATCCACCATGACAGTTGGTCCAGGTTACTGGACGCTTGCACCGTGTTTGTTATTCAGCAGTCAAGCGTCTTAAGGGCCAAACTATGGTTTGGCGTCTTGCGCATGCTCAGAGAAACCTTCCTTTTCCGTTTTCAAATCCAGCAAAAGAAAGTTGTATTTTTAAGAGGAATCTAAAACCCACCCACCCGCCGCTGTCGTTGTGATCTTATTGGCAGTCCAGGAAGTTTAATACCTGATACTGTCTTAAGTTCTTTTCATTTCAGGCTTGTTTGGTTCCTCCTGGTGCTGAGGCTGGCATGTCCTAATTAAAGATGGCCTTTGGAAGCAAGGAATACACTACAGAAGTGAAAAATATGGAGTGTGCATGTTTTCTGGGCCAGACTAGATACAAGATACAAGATATAAGAAGCTTTATTTAAAGTCGACATTCATAATTTACAACAATTTAACATTAGCCTAGGGCTATTTTGTCGACAAACACATATTAAGACTATACAAGTATAAAGTTATAACAAAGATCACAGATAAATCTAGACTAGCTAGTTTCGGCCAATTAGGCCTCATCAGTGACCATCTGATATTTTCAAATTTCCATAATGGAATCAATGATCCCAAAGGACAAGAAAATATAATCTACACTATGATGTAGACTCCGGATCTGTTGTTTATGGCCACTTAATTTCTTCACCGAGAGATTCTGCTGACTTTTGATCAGCTGAGCTTCGAGGTGCAATGCGGAATTCAGCATTCGATAGGGGGGACGCTTTGCTTAGACAGCTGTTTGGTTGTAATGAAACTTTACGCCTTGAGCCTAGATTCCAAATACTGGTTGCTGGGGGCAAGGCTGAAGTTTGTTTCTTTCAGGACTTCTACTTGGACTGGGTGGCATCTCCTTCATGGAAGTGGTTCGCCATAGCCGGAAGATTTGTTCTTGAGCCTAGATTCCGGGTACTGGTTGCTGGGAGCAGAGCTGAGGCTTGTTTCTTTCAGAACTTCTTGAACTGGGTGGCGTCTCCTTCAGGGAAATGGTTCGCCATAGCCTGAGGATGTGTTCCCCCCAGGGTCATACTAAAAAATTTCTAAATTGCAAGTCATAAGTAAGGTTCGCACGTGCAGCCGGGGCTATTTGAATATATGTAATATGGGATGGATTACATGGTATGCATTGCATAATGCAGAAGATGGTATGGAATGCGTGTCATGGAATGCATTTTGGAGTGCACATTACGGAGTGCTCACTGTCAAGATTAGTTGGAGTGCATAAATTGGAGTGCACAAGAGTTGGAATAGAGTGGAGCGTACAAATAGGATGTGCGCAATATCTGGATTGTTACATAATTTGGAGCGTACAGTCAGGATGTGCACAATATTTAGAATGTGGAGCGTACAGTCAGGATGTGCGCAATATTTAGAATGCTAAAAATTGTAAAGCATACAAACAAGATGTATGCAATATTTGGAATACTTGGAGCGTACAAATAGGATGTGCGCAATATTTGGATTGTTACAAAATTTGGAGCGTACAAACAGGATGTGCGCAATATTTGGAATGTTAAAAAATTGTGGAGCGTACAAACAGGATGTACGCAATATTTGGAATACTCTGTTACAAAATTTGGAGCGTACTATAGGAAGTGCGCAATTTTTGGAATGTTACAAAATCTTGGAGCACACATTTGGAGTGTGCGCATATTTTGGAATACTCAAAATTCAAAATTGGACTGCACAATATTTTGAGTGCAAACAAATTAATAATTTGGTGCCCGTTTTCGTGCGAGCAAGGTTATATGCTGTCACTGCGTCCCCCCTTTGACCTGAATCTACTCGGTGTCCATATACTGCCAGAGATTGTAGAGACTAAAACACATTATTGAAATAATGTTTTATTAACTATGTGAAAAAGGAGATAAACAAAAGTAGTTGTATCTATATATATATATTGTTGTATGTGTGAGCATCCTTAATAAATATCGTAAAAGGTTAGGATGAATATGTTGTGCTTTTTTTTCATTCTCAAAAGCAATATTTAAATTTCTGGGTATGTCATGTAGGAGCCTGAAGACGTTCACATATGTGGAGTAAGTCAGAGAACATTAAGTTGGTGCAATTTTGCTGATTCTATTTTTGTGTGATGATGGTGTACTAAAATGTTGTCTGTTTTTGTCGTCTGCTGAATTATCTTGCAAACTTTCCAAACATTTTTTTTTGCATCCAGGCAAACAGTGTGGACCCAGATCAGACTGCTCCTAGAGGAGCAGTCTGATCTGCATCCACAAGGTTTGACACAACAACTCTTAAAGTAACCAGCAGATGACAAAGCAGACGACAATAGTTGTGATTGGAATCTAAAGGCTTAATTAAGTTAGTTTTCCTCATTGCTCTACATTACCTAGAGCTATAGTTCCAATTCTCGATCATTAGGTTCATTTCGAGTGATTTGATTGGTTGAAATAAAAGTTTTCTACTTCGATAAACTCCATAAGCAAGAATCTCAAAACTATTTAACACAGCGACAGTAATACACAATAACCTCTTTATAACACTATTAATGGGGTCCAAAGCAGAAACCGTGTTAGTTAAACAACCGTGTTATATCCAAACAAAAATGTATAGATTATATAGAAAAATGACCATTTATGGTCATTTTTCTATATAATCTATACATTTTAGGGATCCATCTTGAAACCGTGCTATATCAGTAACCATGTTATAAGGAACCGTGTTATAATGAGGTGGTGGTGTATAACTCGACATCAAAGAGCATGTTTAGAACCCATGAGTTATGTCATTGTACATGATTAAATCAGAAACTATTGAATATGTAGATGTTAGAAGAGAAATAAACTGAATTTAAAGACTTGACATTAATGTGTTTTGTTTCGGTTTCTTTCAAAGATGGCATCTTCTAACTGAACAATCATTCCACTGTGGCCATTGTTGAGTTTGTTCTTAGGCTTTCAAAAGAATTTCTAAAATTTACAATTTTGGTGATATTTTTAACATTTTGGTGACAAAGTTGGAATTTCAATGAATGAATTACCATTTTTATGGATTTTATCTATATTTAAACTCTGGCTAATCACTCGCAAACTACATGAAGCTGGAAGATTTTCGGGCTTAATGTAGTTTGTGAGTGATTCGCCAGAATTTACACCGATAAAATCCAAAAAATTGAAATTCATTCCTATTATAAAGCTGTTTCATTATTTTGGTCCAAAGTAATATCTCATGTCTACTATACAACTGGAGGTACACCATGACCCCATTATAACACAGTTCGTTATAACACAGTTTTGTATATTACACGGTTTCACAATGGATCGCAAAAATGTATAGATTATACAGAAAAATGACCATAAATGGTCATTTTTCTATATAATCTATACTTTTTTGTTTGGATATAACATGGTTGTTTGACTAACACAGTTTCTGCATTGGACCCCATAAATAGTGTTATAAAGAGGTTGTGGTGTATAAGACTGATAAAATTCATCACCAGTGTAAATATAACACCTTGTCTGATATTGTAAGTACCTGTGAATTGTGTCTGCTGTGTGTTGGAGTAGACTTCACAGAGCTCAGTGGACTTTTGTAGTGATCTCCTGAAACAGGTAAGAGTCCTCAGAATCAGTCAAATATCAGTACGTCGGAATTAGGGGTAAATGTCCTTCAAAACTGTCATTTATGGGGCGAGTGGGGAGCGGGGTGGTAAAACATTGGTTTTACAGTCGGAAATTTCCTATTTTTTTGTCAGTGCCCAAAATTCAGTTATCCCCATTTTAACCCAAAACATGACAGTCACAAAAATTATTGTCGGCTTTGACATTTGCTCGTAGCTTTACAAACAGTGTGGACCCAGATCAGACTGCTCTTCTAGGAGCAGTCTGATCAAGTTCCATCCAGACTGTTTACCATTACACACAAATATGTTTGAAAAGTTTGCAAGAATAGGCAGCAAACAACATAAACAGATGCAGCTTTGGGTTGATGCACTGAAGCCACTGATTAAATTGTTATATTTGCACAAAAATTCAAGTGATGTCAAAAGCAAAAAAAAACAAAAAAAAAAAAAAAAAAAACAGCAAATGCTAGCCAATGAAAAGTGGCAATACACAATGTCAATGGGGTTTTCAATAGTATATTTAGCACAAGAATTCCGCCGAAGGCTATGTCGCGCCTGTGGGGGGCGCAAAGTCACCAAACCATGACATCTAGGCCAAGATCAAACATAGATGCTTGCATAAAAGGCTTGTACTAAGTATCATTAATGAACATAAAATAATTCTTGAGAAATGAACTTAACCATTAGGGTGAACGCTAGGGTGGTGGCAATATTTTACAAAGTCAGTGAACCATGAAATGTAGATCAAGGTCAAATATGGATGCTTGCATTTAAGTTGCCATCCCCAGATATAAGTTTGTACCAAGTATCATTAACTAGAGCTATCACTAAAGGTGATGAATACCCCCACAAAAACTGCCTTGATAGTACAACAGCGCCATTTGCAATTTTTTCACTTGAAAGGGGCCATAACTATGTCGAAAATTGACGAATTGTAGTGGAAATCGAACTTGACCTGTATTTTATGATGTTACATCCGTGTACCAAAAATTATAAAAATCGGTGAAGCGCTTTTTGAGCTATCGTCTGGAAACCAAGTCAACAGACCGACCGACCGACCGACAAGCTCACTCCTATATACCCCCCCAAATTTCATTTGTGGGGGTATAATGAAGCTCTTATGGTTCTTGAGAAATTAACTTGACCAGTAGGGTGAACGCTAGGGTGGTCGCAATATTTTAAAAAGTCAGTGAACCATGAAATTTAGGTCAAGGTCAAATATGGATGCTTGCATTGAAGTTGCCATCCACAGATTCAAGTTTGTATCAAATATCATTAAAGAAGCTGGATGCTTGCATTGAAATTGCCATCCGCAGATTCAAGTTTGTATCAAATATCATTAAAGAAGCTCTTATAGTTCTTGAGAAATAAACTTGACCATAAGGGTGAATGCTAGGGTGGTCGCAATATTTTACAAAGTCAGTGAACCATGAAATATAGGTCAAGGTGAAATATGGATGCTTTCATGTAAGTTGCCATCTCCAGACACAAGTTTGTATGAAGTACTTATAGTTCTTGAGAAATAAACTTGACCATTAGGGTGAACGCTAGGGTGATAGCAATATTTTACAAAGTCAGTGAACCATGAAATGTAGGTCAAGGTCAAATATGGATGCTTGCATGAAAGTTGTCATCCCCAAACACAAGTTTGTACCAAGTATCATTAATGAAGCTCTTATAGTTTTTAAGAAATAAACTTGACCATTAGGGTGAACGCTACGGTGGTCGCAAATGTTGGCGCCTTGACGAACGGACGAACGAACAAACGGACAGAAAACCGGGCGCCTATATCACGCCATGCTAATAGCAGGTGCAACAAAAATCAGTTTAAAATACATTTTACCTTGACCTGGAGTCCCTGGTACTGATCCAGCTTTCCCATGACCAGAGTAGATGCTACCTAGACCTCCTGTAGATGGTTCCTGTGAGAGATTCAGTGGTTTCCATTTTGGTACATCCTGATCCTGTTGGGTTTCTTGATGCCTGCTAGGGTCAATTAGTGTTTTATCTTCCTGCTTTGATTGTGTCTGCTGATGTTGTGCAGGGATATTAGACTGTGATGAAAACTGCTGTCCTTGACTTTGATCTTGTACTTGTTCACCATGACCTTTATCTGCATCCTGAACTTGACCAGACTTGGTTGTAGAAGCAGGCTGAGGCTGTAAGGGGGATGGCAGATGTGACAGATCTATCTGAAAACTGGTTTGACTTTGTTCTGCAGTTTGTTGATTTTGTATAATTCCTGGTTGATATCCTGTTTGGCCATATACTTGTTTGCTCTGAACAAACTGTCCTTGACTTTGCTGCTGCGGGTTTCTTGGCAACTGCTGTCCAATCTGCTGACCCTGTGGCATCTGTTGTGTAAGTGCTCTATTTAATCCTGTCTGTGCGTAGGCTGGAGCAGGTGGTCTTGGCTGCTGAAATTGTGCCTGGTTTTGAACGTTAAGCTGGGGCTGGCCTTCACTTTGACCTTGTACCTGAAAAGTCATCTGTCCTTGTGATTGAGAAGTTAATGCTTGAACTGGCATCTGACCTTGAATCTGACCTTGTGGAACACTAGCAAACTGAGATGGAGGTCTAACTTGAACTTGACTCTGTATCTGCCCTTGAACCTGACCTTGTGGCTGTACCAGACCATGACCTTGCCACTGATTCTGGTCCTGCTGTCCTAGCATCTGGCCAGCAGGCTCCATTTTAATCTGTTTAAGACCTTGCTGATTTGTTGATGGCATTCCTGTCTGAAACTGGCTGACAGGAGGATAAGTTTGACTCTGATTGCTACCAGTATGCTGACTGGTAATTGATTGCCCAGGTTGCAGTCCTGACTGTCCTGTTGGTGGGTATGGTTGACTCAGAGCAGGTGGTTGTTGATATGGCTGAGACTGTGGTATCTGCTGATAACCTTGTTGTTGTTGCTGAAGCTGTTGTGACTGAATCATTCTTGGCTGCTGGGAAACTTGACCTTGATGTTGACCTCCAGTTTGTGAAATCTGACCTTGTGCTTGAAGTGGAGCACCTTGATGACTATGTCCAACTATCTGACCTTGAATTGCCTGACCACTGCTCTGACTAGTTTGGGACTGACCTTGTGGTAGAAGCTGAGGTAATGGGCCTTGACTCTGAGCCTGGAGAGATGGAATATAGTTTTGTCCAGAAATCTGACTTTGCATTTGCTGACCTTGAGCTATAGGCTGATTCTGACCTTGCATATGAGTCTGAGCAAGCTGCTGTCCTTGACTCACAATAGCAGATGGAATTTGCTGACTGCCCACTATCTGACCTTGACTTCCAAGCATCATCGACTGTTGAGGTAGCATAGTAACAGAAACATCCTGACTGTGATCTTGTGGAGTGTGACTATGAGCAACAGGGACTGTTCTATCTCCAGGGGAAATAACTGGGGTTCTCAGAGCTTCTACAGTATTTGTTATGCGTCTTTCTGGGTTTTGTTGTGGGATGCCACCATATCCTGGAGCCTGTGGTACAATCTGTTGTGAACCTGGCTGTACTTGTTGGTATTGATGTTGTTGCACAGGACCTCCTTGCTGTTGTGGCTGTTGCATTTGTGGCATTACTTGCTGTTGCTGAACATTTCCAAGTTGAGTGTGGTATTGTACACCCTGGCCCTGTGGCCCTGTCTGGTGCTGAGGAATTTGTTGTAATTGTTGGGGAATTCCAGAATGTTGTTGTGCAACTTGCTGTGGCATTATTTGCTGCTGTGAAATTCCTTGTTGATGCTGAGAAACAAGTGATGCTTGTTGTTGCTGGGGAAGCATTTGTTGTGGAATTTGTTGTTGATTTATTTGTTGCTGCTGAGGAATAAGCTGTTGTTCATGTTGTGGAATCATATGCTGTTGTTGGGAAACAGGAGGTACCTGTTGTGTAATCATTTGTTGTTGCTGGGAAACAGGTGGTACTTGTTGTGGAATCATTTGTTGTTGCTGGGAAACAGCTGGTGCCTGTTGTGTAATCATTTGTGGTTGCTGAGAAACAGGCAGCACCTGTTGTGGAATCATCTGTTGGAGTGTCACTTGCTGGTGAGGAAGCATCTGTTGTTGTTGCTGTGGAAACATGCGTTGTTGCTCAACAGAAAATTGTTGTTGTGGCCTAGTCATATGTAGAGACACAGAAGACGGTTGTTGAGTAGGCAATGCTTGTTGTTGTTGAAAGACAGGTTGTTGTTGCTGAGGCAACTGTTGTGGGGATGGTACCATCTGTTGGGAAGGAATCTGTTGCTGTTGTGAACCTGGCTGTAACTGAGCCTGTGGCATCTGATGAGGCTGCTGTAAAACAGGCTGTTGTTGTGAAAGTTGTTGTATTTGTTGAGGTGATGGTAGTTGCTGCTGTTGAAGCATCTGAAGTTGTTGTTGCTGGTGAACTTGTTGTGCTTGCTGCGTCGGGAGCTGAGGTATCTGGTGTGATGTTGGTAGTAACTGAGCTTGGTACACAGTATTCTGATGGGCCAGTGGCACCTGGGCAAACTGATTAGAGGCTGGCTGTAGCTGTGCCGGGCTGCTCTGAAGATGAGGCTGCTGAAGGCCACTATGTGGTTTTGGAGGTAGTGAAGTACTGTAGTTTATCTGAGAGCCCGTAGGCTGAGCACTTGCATTGGGAACATGTGAGTATGTAACTTGACCTTGTTCTCCAGCATGACTCATTGGCTGATGCCGAGCTTCCATTGAATGTGCAGGGCTGGGACTTGGTTGAGGAGGAATTCTTGTATAACGGCTCAGGCCTGCTCCTAGAACTACAGATTGAGTGTCTTGTATGTGTGTGGCATAGTTCACTGAGCTTGGTATACCAGTTTGAGGTGGCGCAACATGTCCCATTGAACTAACAGGGGGAATCTGTGGTCTCTGTCCTTCTTGCTTCCATTTCTGATTCAGTGGCACATACTGGTCTACAGAGCCTGCTGGAGCACCCTGTTGACCTTTACCTTGGGACTGATACTGCTGACCTCCATATGGTGCATTGGCTGGTAAGAAATTTGGACTTTGAGAATCCTCTCTTAGACCCCTTTGCATTTTTGCCCCTGATGGTCCATCTGTCATGTGACTTTGTGGAACCTGATCATGACCTATCCTAGAAGAAGAGAGGTCAGCTGAACCAGGATGACCTTGAGGTAGTCTTGGAGACAATGGTTGATCAGCTGGAATCTGACCTTGACCACCAGGTCCTTGTATCTGAGGTCCCGGGCTGTATTGCCTTAGTCTATCTGGCCCCTCAGCTCTGAGTCTGAAGTGATCAGGTGATGCTGGTAAACTTCCTGAGCTGGGGATTTGAACTGGGGATGCTGTGCCACTGTTTGGCAGTGACCCACTTCTTGATATATACGCAGCCACAGCAGGATCCAAAGGTATATCTGGTGTGGTATCCCCATCTTTCTTCTTCCCAAAAGTCTTTGGCTTCATGAAAGGGAGATAATCCTTTAACTTTGGTCCCTCAAACATGGGTGGTACGGTGGGGTGTGGCTGTAGAGCTGGCCCAGCTACAACATCTGTGGATAGTTTTGGGGCCACTGGCATGGATGGTGATGGGGCTGAAAGTATACAAAGAGGATATATGCAGTGAAATTGCCTTATTAAGACCACCTAAATTTAAGACAGGTTATTCTTTTAAAAGCATATTTAGATGGTTTCTGTTGTGTTTTCTTCGTGTTTTCTATATCCAGTGTGCTCAAGTTGGATACTACCTTTGAGAATGTTCAAAAGTGGTCTTAAAGACCACTTTCGAACAATCCCAAAGGTGGTCTTAATATAGGAATTTTACTGTATATCTATGACTGGCCTTTCAGATGACACGTATGAAGCTAGCCTCTGGCGAATTTACAGTAAAATTGTATGAAATGGACATTGATTTTGAAATTCCAATAATATAAATGTACACCTAATCTCGTTATAACACGGTTCGTTATAACATGGTTTCGATATAACACAGTTTCAATATGGATCCCAAAAATGCAAAGATTATACAGAAAAATGACCATAAATGGTCATTTTTCTATACAATCTATACATTTTGTTTGGATATAACACGGATGTTTAACTAACATGGTTTCTGCTTGGGACCCCATTAATAGTGCTATAAAGAGGTGGAAATATGCTGGTGGATAATTTTCTGCATTTCTCCTTAACAACTAATAGGTGTGACAATCTACATCACAGATATTCAGAATCAGAATCAGAATTGTTACTGGTGACACGTCAAATGACATTCATACACCAGGACCTGTGATGTGGGAAGTTAGTCCCTAGCTCTAACCAAAGAGGTAAATTTAGCTACACAATCGTCAGCACCTTCAGCTGTCGAAATAATCGAATCGGGAAGGGCATTCCAATCTCTAATGGTTCTGGGGAAGAACGACTCTTTATAAATGTCAGTTCTTGTGCTAATGGTCTGAAATGCCAACGAATGGTGATTTCTACAGTTTCTAGCTGGGGGAACAAGGTCATCTGTTGGAATGCTGGCAGCACCCTTTAGACCTTTGTATAAAAGGATTAGCCTACTGTCTTTTCTCCTTTTCTTGAGAGACTCCCATTTTAATTTTCCAAGTATTCCAGTCATGCTCCCAGTTTCAAAGCAGTAATTGCCTGTTACAAATCTAGCAGCTCTATTCTGAACTTTCTCAATTTCATCATTAAGGACCACTCCACTGGGGTCCCAGATACAACTACCATATTCCAAGATTGGGCGAACAAGACCTTTATATGCTGCCTCTTTTACATCCTGAGGGCACTGATGAAGATTTTGCCTCAGGAAACCAAGCGTTCTACATGTATTTGCCTTAGTACACATGTTGCTAATATGAGTATTCCATCTCAAGTTGTGTGAGATTGTCACTCCAAGGTATTTAATGGAGTCCACATTCTCGAGGACCGTTCCCTCTAAGGTGTAAGAAGCCTCAACTTTATTAGATCTCTTCCTAGTTATCTGCATAATATTGCATTTAACTGGCTGAAATCTCATGCCCCATTTACGTGCCCAACATCCTAATCTATCTATGTCAGCCTGAAGTTTCAATGAGTCATCTGTATCTCTAATTTCCCGGTAACAAACACAGTCATCTGCGAACAGTCTTATTTCTGAGTCAATGTCAGTGGAAATATCATTGGTGTACAGGGAGAACAAAAGTGGACCAAGAACGGTCCCTTGCAGGACTCCAGACAAAACTGGAGCCCACTCCGAAGATTCACCATTAACAACAACCCACTGTTTTCTGTAGCAAAGAAAGGAATCTATCCATTTGAGGGTCTTTCCCCCAATTCCATAACCAAATAACTTAGATTTAAGTAGTTCATGAGGAGGGGTGTCAAAAGCCTTCTCGAAGTCCAGAATAAATGTGTCCACCTGCCCTCCTTTGTCCAAGATTTTTGCCCAGTCATTAATAACTGTGCTTAGCTGAGTTTCACAACTGTGCCTTTTCCTAAATGCATGTTGTCTGTCTGACAAAAGTTTATGTTCGTCCAAGTGGGCCATGATGTTCGAGCAGACTATATGTTCCAGCAATTTATACAGAACACAAGTTAGAGACACAGGGCGATAATTTCGGGCAAGAGCCCTATCTCCTTTTTTGAAGAGTGGACAGATGTTTGCTAAGAGCCATTCTTTGGGGATTTCACCCGTATCAAGAGACTGTTGAAACAAGTGTTCAAAAACTGGACCCAACTCATTTGCTAGTTCCTTCAGGACTCTAGGATGAAGCTCATCAGGTCCTAAGGCCTTACTGGGGTTTAAGCCTTGAAGTAATTTGATCACTCCTGCAGCTGTCACAACAATATTATTCATGAATGGGGCCGATCTTCCAGTCAATGGAACCTCCATGAACTCAGTTTTATTTAACGCATCATTGAATTGACCAACTAGTTCCTCTGCCCTTTCAGAGTCTGATTCAGCAACCCCGTCCCCGGTTGCACCCATTGCACCCATTTTAAAGTCAGTCATTTTATAAGAAACCAAAGATTTCAAACATGTGTCCAAAAATTTTATTGGAAGTACATGTATTAATAATTACAGAGTAGTTCAAAACGGGAATATAGCCAAAGAATCTTGAAACGGTCATGAATACTACCCTACAAATGGGAGCACATTTCCATGATAGTGTTTAAATTTTTTTGTAATGAATGAGTTGAAGACATCCTGTATTAAACGTAAGTAATTGTTTTAGTTTTACGCCAAGAATGTTTACAAACACCATGCAAACCAGGTAAAGCCATAGCCTCAGATAAGACTGGGTATCCACATATTATTTTTCTTATTTCTGCACAAAAATGTATGTTGTGGATATTCATTAGAAGCGCCTCACTGAGGCGATTCTAATGAATACTCACAACATATGTTTTTGTGCAGAAATAAGAAAATTAGCAGTACTTTTTCAATGAAAAAAGGGCCTTACCCATATCTGGAGCTATGTAAAGCAATAGGTTTACTGAACTGCGCAGGCCTACACTTCCTGTGCATTTAACTGATAGAATGTACATTTTTGGCCATTAATCAATTTTGCACTATAGTTTGTTCATTTGCACTTGAGTTTAATGATTCAGTCAACAGTTTTAAGATCATGCTGAGCTAGTCAATTAACCTTACCACACTTTTCTTGGGCTGGCTTAGAATTTATGTTCAGCTAACTGATACACTGTACATTCTTTCACCAGTTCAAACCCCGCCCATTGGACTTAAAGAAATAGACTGGGCTATATGATGCTTCAACGCAGAGCTGAAACCGACCACACACGAGTTCTGGTAAACCGCTTAGAGGTTCTAAACTTGACCTGGAAAAGTGGTGCGAGTCGGACCGTCCACATGTATAAAGCCTATTGGTTTCATTGGGTGGAAGGGCTTGAGATGTCATTTCATCTCAATGTTGGGTACAACTCCCACAAAATTGGAAGCGACATCTCCAAAATGACCTTTACAGTGATGACAGGGATGTTAAACCTCAAATCAAATCAAACAAACGTTTTTTCAACAATGCACAATATCCCTTCTTCTGGTTTGTTTTGGAAATTAGCAGCCCACTTAACAGTATTTTAATTATTCTGAGCTAGTCAGTCAATCTAGCCATTCTGTTCTGGGCAGGCCTAAACTTTGTGCAGTTAACTAACACAGTACTATTTTGCCAGTAATCAATTATGCATCATATTCCTTCATCTGGTCTGTTTGTTTGTTTCTTTTGGCCCAAGATGTTCAATGAGCTTGTTACTGGTCAAATTGTTAACTGTTCTAGTAAGCACAATAGCTAACACTCTAATATTTTTGCTGAAAAAATGTAAGCAGCTTTTGCATTTGCAAAAGCTGCTCACATTTTGTCTGCAAAAATATTAGCATATTAGCCATATTTAATAATCAAAATTGTAACAATATGTTAACTAATGATGTTAGTTCTGAACAACTGCCCCCTGGAGTTAAACTACCCAGTCAACAGTATTACACTGAGGCTGAGCTGATCACTTAACTAAACCACACTTTTTCTGGACAAGTTTAGACCTGCTACGTGGTTGACTGATAGAGTGCATTCTTTAACCAGTATTCAACTAGAGCTGTCAGAGGATTTAACTATAGCCCAGCTACAGCACTATCTGAGGAGAAATACCCGTAATATTGTAACATTTGGAATTCTTGCTTATCTGTATCAATATATTTTCATTTTTGGCAAACTGTAAAACACTATCAAGGGATTTAACACCAAGAGTTAGGGCCCTTGGCCATGATCCTGGTATACACAATACACCCACTGTTAATGTGTGTACCAGGTTTCAACTTTGTAACCCTTACAGTTCTTGAGGAAAGTGTTAGGACATTTTTCGTTTATGGCTAATTGTAAAATCCATCAAGAGATGTAAATCCAGAGCTATATGCCCTTGGCCCTGATTCTGGAATATATGATACATCAACCCACAGTCCATGTGTGTGCCAAGTTTCAAACTTCACGAAAACTTTTCAATAATGGTAAATTGAAAAACCTATCAAGGGATGTACCTCCAAGAGTTATGGTCCCTTTGCTCAGATTCCAGTATACATGATACATCAACCAACTGTCAATGTGTGTTGGCAAAATTTCAACTGTGTAACCCAAAAAGCCACTGTTGTTGACACAAGAGGGTCATGATGGCCCTGGATCGCTCACCTGATCCACACTTTAGCAATGAAATGGTAGGTAATACAGTAAGGTGCCTTGTCAGAAGGAAAATACACGCCAAATATGAAGGCTCTATCTCAAATGGTTCAAAAGTTATGATAACGTAGGTCAAGGTCACAGATCAAACTTTTTGTATGGACGTGAAGCCATTGTCACAAGGACACAAGGAATATACATGCCAAATATGAAGGCTCTATCTCAAATGGTTCCAAAATTATGATTAAGTAGGTCACAGATCAAGGTCAAGGCCATAGGTCAATTTTTTTTACATGAGTGGGAAGACTTTTCACAAGGAACATACATGCCAAATATGAAGGCTCTACCTTAAACGGTTCAAAAGTTATGACAAAAACAATCAAAGGTCAAGGTCACAGGTCAAAAATTGCATGGTTGGGAAGCTCTTGTCACAAGGACACTATATGCAAAATATGAAGGCTCTATCTTAAATGGTTCAAAAGTTATGAGAAAGAAGGTCAAAGGTCAAGGTCACAGGTCAAAATTTTTGTGTGGGTGAAAGTCGTTGCCACAAGGAACATACATGCCAAATATGAAGGCTCTATCTCAAATGGTTCAAAACTTATGATAAAGTAGGTCACATGTTTGTTTTGTTTGATTTGAGGTTTAACGTCCCCGTCAACACTGTAAAGGTCATTTTGGAGACGTTGCTTCCAATTTTGTGGGACTTTTACCCGACATTGAGATGAAATGACATCTCAAGCCCTGTCACCCAATGAAACCAATAGGGTTTATTAGCATGGACGGTCCACCTCGAACCGCGGTTCCTGGACAGGCTTAGCTCCTCTAAGCGGTTTACCAGTACCAGTGTGTGGGCCGGATTCAGATCTGCGTGGAAGCATCATGCAGCCAATATATTTCTTCAAGCCCCTATGGGCGGGGGCCTAAAAGTAGGTCACATGTCAAGGTCACAAGTCATTTTTGTATGACACAAGGAAACAACATGCCAAATATGAAGGCCCTATCTCAAATGCTTCAAAAATTATGTCAAAGTAGATCAAAGGTCAAGGTCATAAGACATTTTTGGTATGGGTGGGAAGACCTTTTCACAAGGAACATACATGCCAAATATGAAGGCACTATCTCAAGTGGTTCAAAAGTTATGATAAAGTAGGTCAAATGTCAAGGTAAAGGTCAGATTTTATGTATGAATAGGATACCTTTGTTGCAAGGAACCTACATGCCAAATATGAAGGCTGTATCTCAAATGCTTAAAAAGTTCTGACAAAGTAGGTCAAAGATCAAGGTGATGGGTCAAAATTTTTGAATGGTTGGGAAAACCTGTCACAAGGAACATACATGCCAAATATGAAGGCTCTATCTCATATGGTTCAAAAGTTATGATAAAGTAGGTCACAGGTCAAGGTCACAGATCAAATATTTTTTTATGAGTGGGAAGCCCTTGTCACAAGGAACCTACATGCCAAATATGAAGGCTCTAGTTCAAAAGGTTCACAAGTTATGACAAAATACCCTACTGATCTACTTTTTGATTTGACATGACCCATATTCAAACCTAACTGAGATATTGTCCAGATGATCATTCTGAGCAAGTTTTATGATGATTGGACTAAAACTTTGGCCTCTTGGAGTGTTCACAACGTTTTTCTATGATTTGACCTGCTGATCTACTTTTTGAACCGACATGACCCATATTCAAACCTGACCCAGATATTATCAAGATGATCATTCTGAGCAAGTTTGATGATGATCAGACCAAAACTGGGACCTCTATTGTGTTCACAAGGTTTTTCTATGATCTGAGCTACTGACCTACTTATTGACCAGACATGACCCATATTGGAATTTAACCGAGATATTGTCAAATGATCATTCTGAGCAAGTTTGATCATGAACAGACCAAAACTGTGGCCTCTAGAGTGTTCACAACATTTTTCTATGATTTGACCTATTGACCTACTTTTTGACCTGACATGACCCATATTTGAACATGACCGAGATATTGTCAAGCTGATCCTTCTGAGCAAGTTTGATGATGATCAGACCAAACTGGCATGACCCGTACTTGAACTTGACCGAGATATTGTCAGGATGATCATTCTGAGCAAGTTTAAAGATGACTGGACCCAAACTGTGGCCTCAAGAGTGTTAACAAGGTTTTTCTAGGGTTTGACCTACTGACCTACTTTTCAACCCCACATGACCCATATTCAAACTCGACCGAGATACTGTCAGGATGATCATCCTGAGCAAGTTTGAGGATGATTGGACCAAAACTGTGGCCTCTAGAGTGTTAAAAAGGTTTTCCTTTGATTTGACCTGGTGACTTACTTTTGGACCCGACATGACCTATATTCAAACTTGACCGGGATATTGTCAGGATGATCATTCTGACTAAGTTTGATGATGATTGGATCAAAACTGTGGCCTCTAGAGTGTTAACAAGAAAAGTTTATGCACGCACGACGCACACCGCACGACGAACGACGACACTGGTCATCTCACACTCACAAAAGCTCAACATGACCTTCTGTCTGGTGAGCTAAAAAGTGTGACGAAATTTTATGTGTCAAGGATGGACGGAATGACAAGTAGAAGGAAGGAATGATGGAAGGCCAAGGCCAATCCTGTAAAGCCCCACTTTTTCAAAGCGGTGTTATAATTATGCTTATATTTCCTTCTGGGTTACTGTTTTGTCTTTTTGTATTGGGAGTTTAACGGCCCAGTCAGCACTATTTATGTCATTTTTGAGCCTGTCAGCACTTTTCTTGGGCAGGCTTATACATTAGAGGTTAACCAGTACAGTGCACATTCTTTCGCCAGAAACTGACATTTGCCCTTCTTGAATCAGCGGACCAGAGAGAATGATTTCATGAGAAAAGATTTCATGATCAATCTTCACAAAAGAATGTTTTCCGACCGTGCCAGTCTGGGTTACTGTACCTTTTGGTTTGTATCGGTTTGTGATTTGTTCACGTTCTTCCTGCTGGACTTTACAGACACCTCGACATCTCGCCAACAAACGACCAGCATTTGTCTCAAGCTTCTTGTAAAATTCAAGGCCTTTCTGTGACTTAGCCATCAGGTCTTCATAAACATCATAGGAGTTGATGAGATCTCTAACAGTCTGGTCACGCCTAATGATAAATACAGGATCTACATCAAAAATTAAATTACAAGATTGAAAATTTCTGTATTATCTAGAGAATCTTACATTAGTGTTCTTGTATTATTGAATGTATTAAACAAGTTGAGGAAAAGGGAAAAAATGCTAGACTTTAAAGTCAATAATACATGAACATAAATGTAAGATTCTATTTTTTGTCATATGACATTGAAAATGCATTTTATTTATGATATTTAACAAGAGGGCCCAATGGCCCTATATCGCTCACCTGTGTACGAGAAAATCATTAGTGTAGGAGACCACTTGACATTGCTACATACTAAATATCTAAGCTCAGGCAAAGCGGTGTCCATGCTTACAAACCCTACTGGTTTCATTGGGCGACAGGGCTTGAGATGTAATTTCATCTCAATGTCTGGTAAAAGTCCCACAAAATTGGAAGAGACATCTCCAAAATGACCAATACAGTGTTGTCGGGGATGTAAAACCTCAAATCAAACAAAATCTGTGCCTTATGGTTTTGGAGAAAAAGATTTTTTTAAGTTTTTTCAAGTATAAGTCTATAGAAGCTAATGAGCCAAAGGGCACGGTTGGCAGGTGTATGTAGGCGACCATTTTGTGTTGCTATATACTAAATATCTAAGGTCTGTACTTCATGGTTTCAAAGATGTTTGAAGCTTTTTCCATTATAAGTTTGTTGGAGTTAAGGGGCCACAGGATTTGGACCCCAGGGGCATGATTGGCAGGATTCATGTAGGCGACCACTCGACATTGCTACATGCTAAATACCTAAGCTCTGGGACTTATGGTTTCAGAGAAGAAGAATTTTGAAGCTTTTTTCCATTATGAGTCTATGGGAGCTAAGGGGCCCCGGGGCGTGGCCCATTTGGACCACAAGGACATGATTGGCAGGATTTTTGTAGGTGACCACTTGCCGTTGCTACATGCCACATATCTCAGCTCTGGGCCCTGTGGTTTCAGAGAAGAAGATTTTTGAAGTTTTTTTTTTTTCCATTATGAGCCTATAGGAGCTAAGGGGACCCGGGGCGTGGCCCTTTTGGACCCCAGGGGCATGACTGGCAGGAATTATGTAGGTGACCAATTGCCATTGCTACATGCTAAATATCTAAGCTCTGGGTGCTGTGGTTTCAGAGAAGAAGATTTTTTAAGCTTTTTTTAAATATGAGTCTATGGGAGCAAAGGGGCCCCTGCGCGTGGCCCATTTGGACCCCAGGGGCATGATTGGCAGGAATTATGTAGGTGACCACTTGCCGTTGGTACATGCTAAATATCTAAACTCTGGGCCCTGTGGTTTCAGAGAAGAAGATTTATGAAGCTTTTAATTTTTTAGT
The DNA here is from genome assembly GCA_963580285.1 of Lucinisca nassula. Lineage (NCBI taxonomy): Eukaryota > Metazoa > Mollusca > Bivalvia > Lucinida > Lucinidae > Lucinisca > Lucinisca nassula. The sequence goes on along the minus strand of OY757026.1, from coordinate 62,568,657 downwards.
CTATGTGAACAAAGGGGCCCCGGGGCGTGGCCCATTTGGACCCTAGGGGCATGATTGGCAGGGTTTATGTAGGTGACCACTTTCCGTTGCTACATGCCAAATACCTCAGCTCTGGGCCCTGTGGTTTCAGAGAAGAAGATTTTTGAAGCTTTTTTGCATTATGAGTCTATATGAGCTAAAGGGCTTGGACCCCAGGGGCCATGATTGCCAGGAATTATGTAGGTGACCACTTGCCATTGCTACATGCTAAATATCTAAGCTCTGGGCCCTGTGATTGCCGAGGAGAAGATTTTTGAAGCTTTTTGTTCCATTATGAGTCTATGGGAGCGAAGGGGCCCCGGGGCATCGCCCATTTGGAACCCAGGGGCATGATTGGCAGGAATTATGTAGGCGACCACTGGCCGTTGCTACATGCTAAATATCTAAGCTCTGGGCCCTGTGGTTTCAGAGAAGAAGATTTTTGAAGCTTTTTTTCCATTATGCATCTTTGGGAGCTAAGGGGCCCCGGGGCGTGGCCAATTTGGACCCCAGGGGCATGATTGGCAGGAATAATGTAGGTGACGATTTGCTGTTGCTACATGCCAAATATCTCAGCTCTGGGCCCCGTGGTTTCAGAGAAGAAGTTCCCATAATGAGTCTGTAGGAGCTAAAGGGCCCTGGGGCGTGGCCCGTTTGGACCCCAGGGGCATGATTGGCAGGAATAATGTAGGTGACCACTTGCCGTTGCTACATGCTAAATATCTAAGCTCTGGGCCCTGTGGTTTCTGAGAAGAAGATTTTTTAAGCTTTTTTTTTTTTCCATTAAGAGTCTATGTGAGCCAAGGGGCCCCGGGGCGTGGCCCATTTGGACCCCAGGGGCATGATTGGCAGGAATTATGTAGGTGACCACTTTCCATTGCTACATGCCAAATATCTCAGCTCTGGGCCCCGTGGTTTCAGAGAAGAAGATTTTTGAAGCTTTTCCCCATTATGAGTCTATAGGAGCTAAAGGGCCCTGGGGCGTGGCCCGTTTGGACCCCAGGGGCATGATTGGCAGGAATATGTAGGTGACCACATGCCGTTGCTACATGCTAAATATCTAAGCTCTGGGCCCTGTGGTTTCTGAGTAGAAGATTTTTGAAGCTTTTTTTTTTCCATTAAGAGTCTATGTGAGCTAAGGGGCCCCGGGGCGTGGCCCATTTGGACCCCAGGGGCATGATTGGCAGGAATTATGTAGGTGACCACATTCCATTGCTACATGCCAAATATCTCAGCTCTGGGCCCTGTGGTTTCAGAGAAGAAGATTTTTGAAGCTTTTTCCCATTATGAGTCTATAGGAGCTAAAGGGCCCTGGGGCGTGGCCCGTTTGGACCCCAGGGGCATGATTGGCAGGAATTATGTAGGTGACCACATGCCGTTGCTACATGCTAAATATCTAAGCTCTGGGCCCTGTGGTTTCCGAGAAGAAGATTTTTGAAGCTTTTTTCCATTATGAGTCTATAGGAGCTAAAGGGCCCCGGGGCGTGGCCCGTTTCGACCCCATGGGCAAGATTGGCAGGAATTATATAGGTGACCACTTGCCGTTGCTACCTGCTAAATATCTAAGCTCTGGGCCCTGTGGTTTCCAAGAAGAAGCTTTTTGTTCCATTATGAGTCTATGGGAGCGAAGGGGCCCCGGGGCGTCACCCATTTGGAACCCAGGGGCATGATTGGCAGGAATTATGTAGGTGACCACTGGCCGTTGCTACATGCTAAATATCTAAGCTCTGGGCCCTGTGGTTTCAGAGAAGAAGATTTTTGGAATTTTTTTTTCATTAGGAGTCTTTGGGAGCTAAGGGGCCTCGGGGTGTGGCCCATTTGGACCCCAGGGGCATGATTGGCAGGAATTATGTAGGGGACCACTTTCCGTTGCTACATGCCAAATATCTCAGCTCTGGGCCCTGAGGTTTCAGAGAAGAAGATTTTTGAAGCTTTTTTTCCATTATGAGTCTAAAGGAGCTAAAGGGCCCGGGGCATGGCCCGTTTGGACCCCAGGGGCATGATTGGCAGGAATTATGTAGGTGACCACTTGCCATTGCTACTTGCTAAATATCTAAGCTCTGGGCCCTGTGGTTTCCGAGAAGAAGATTTTTGAAGCTTTTTATTTCATTATGAGTCTATGGGAGCGAAGGGGCCCCGGGGCGTGGCCAATTTGGACCCCAGGGGCATGAATGGCAGGAATTATGTAGGTGACCACTGGCCGTTGCTACCTGCTAAATATCTAAGCTCTGGGCCCTGTGGTTTCAGAGAAGAAGATTTTTGAAGCTTTTTTTCCATTATGAGTCTATAGGAGCTAAAGGGCCCTGGGGCGTGGCCCGTTTGGACCCCAGGGGCATGATTGGCAGGAATTATGTAGATGACCACTTGCCATTGCTTCATGCTAAATATCTAAGCTCTGGGCCCTGTGGTTTCGGAGAAGAAGATTTTTGAAGCTTTTTGTTCCATTATGAGTCTATGGGAGTGAAGGGGCCCCGGGGCGTGGCCAATTTGGACCCCAGGGGCATGAATGGCAGGAATTATGTAGGTGACCACTGGCCGTTAATACATGCTAAATATCTAAGCTCTGGGCCCTGTGGTTTCAGAGAAGAAGATTTTTGAAGCTTTTTTTCCATTATGAGTCTATAGGAGCTAAAGGGCCCTGGGGCGTGGCCCGTTTGGACCCCAGGGGCATGATTGGCAGGAATTATGTAGGTGACCACTTGCCATTGTTACATGCTAAATATCTAAGCTCTGGGCCCTGTGGTTTCCGAGAAGAAGATTTTTGAAGCTTTTTGTTCCATTATGAGTCTATGGGAGCTAAGGGGCCTCGGGGTGTGGCCCATTTGGACCCCAGGGGCATGATTGGCAGGAATTATGTAGGTGACCACTTTCCGTTGCTACATGCCAAATATCTCAGCTCTGGGCCCTGAGGTTTCAGAGAAGAAGATTTTTGAAGCTTTTTTTCCATTATGAGTCTAAAGGAGCTAAAGGGCCCGGGGCATAGCCCGTTTGGACCCCAGGGGCATGATTGGCAGGAATTATGTAGGTGACCACTTGCCATTGCTACATGCTAAATATCTAAGCTCTGGGCCCTGTGGTTTCCGAGAAGAAGATTTTTGAAGCTTTTTATTCCATTATGAGTCTATGGGAGCGAAGGGGCCCCGGGGCGTGGCCAATTTGGACCCCAGGGGCATGAATGGCAGGAATTATGTAGGTGACCACTGGCCGTTGCTACCTGCTAAATATCTAAGCTCATGGCCCTGTGGTTTCAGAGAAGAAGATTTTTGAAGCTTTTTTTCCATTATGAGTCTATAGGAGCTAAAGGGCCCTGGGGCGTGGCCCGTTTGGACCCCAGGGGCATGATTGGCAGGAATTATGTAGATGACCACTTGCCATTGCTTCATGCTAAATATCTAAGCTCTGGGCCCTGTGGTTTCGGAGAAGAAGATTTTTGAAGCTTTTTGTTCCATTATGAGTCTATTGGAGCGAAGGGGCCTCGGGGCGTGGCCAATTTGGACCCCAGGGGCATGAATGGCAGGAATTATGTAGGTGACCACTGGCCGTTAATACATGCTAAATATCTAAGCTCTGGGCCCTGTGGTTTCAGAGAAGAAGATTTTTGAAGCTTTTTTTCCATTATGAGTCTATAGGAGCTAAAGGCCCGGGGCGTGGCCCGTTTGGTCCCCAGGGGCATGATTGGCAGGAATTATGTAGGTGACCACTTGCCATTGTTACATGCTAAATATCTAAGCTCTGGGCCCTGTGGTTTCCGAGAAGAAGATTTTTGAAGCTTTTTGTTCCATTATGAGTCTATGGGAGCGAAGGGGCCCCGGGGTGTGGCCAATTTGGACCCCAGGGGCATGAATGGCAGGAATTATGTAGGTGACCACTGGCCGTTAATACATGCTAAATATCTAAGCTCTGGGCCCTGTGGTTTCAGAGAAGAAGATATTTTAATTTTTTCCCATTGTAAGTCTATGGGAGCTATATGTTGCCATGGCAACCAGAATTCCAATCTGATCAGCCCAAAAACCTTATGCAGCCTTTCCCCCTACCTGATGATGCTTCTCATGAAATTTGATCAAGATTGACCATGGGGTATTAGAGATATACTTATTTGAAATTGTTTACGGACGCACGGACGCACGCACGCACGACGGACGACGGACAAAAAGTGATCACAAAAGCTCACCTTGTCACTAGGTGACAGGTGAGCTAATAAAAATGTCAACATTTGGCCATTAGTAAATGCAACGTCATTAAGGACGTCCTACATGTAACAATATGGGTATATCTAACTAATTTAGTAGGTTGCAGTTGTTCTTTTAGACCACTTTTGAACAGTCCCAAAGGTGGTCTTAAAATAGAATTTAAAAATTTATGAAATAATTTTATCAATTATGAATAAAGGTATGTAGTGTGTCCTCATTAGAATGTCCTCAAAGAGGCAATTCTAATAAGTATACACAACATGCTTTTTTAAGATCAAATAAGAAAAATCTTCCTAAACGATCCTAGATAACTGGAGATTCAGGAAGAAAACTCTAGGGACTCAGGATTGAGCTTGAAAAAGCCACGGTAAATGAGCCAATGATGTATTGCAGTAAATGTATATGTAAAATACACATCTGGGGCCAGTTGTTCAAAACTAACGACATCGTTAGTTAATGTATCGTTAAAACTTTGATCATTTATTGTGGCAAATATGCTAATATTTTTGCTGAAAAAATGTGAGCAGCTTTTGCAAATGCAAAAGCTGCTCACATTTTTCAGCAAAAATACCAAAAGTTTAGATATTGAACTGGCTAGAACAGTTAACAATATGACCACTAACGAGCTCATTAAGCTAACGATGCTTTGAACAACTGGCCCCAGATAAACTTACTTGGCTAAGGTTTCACTCATAGTTTTCCGGACTGAAGCATATTTGGCATTAGCGTCTGTGAGGGCCCTCAGTATATTGGCCTGAGCACTCAGATTTTGTTTGATAAAGGATGTTATCTTCTCGTGTTTCTTAAGCTGTTCAGAAAATATCACCTGAAAACAATAAAGAACAGATATGCTGAAATTTTTGCTGAAAAAATGAGAGCATCTGCAAAAGCAGCTCTTATTTTTTCAGCAAAAATACCAAAATTTTTGATATTGTACTAGCTAGAACAGCAAAATAATTTGACCACGAGCTCGTTAGTGCTCATATTAGCAAAAATATCAGTGATTTGCCATATTAAATGATCAAAGTTTTAATGATACGTTAACTAACAACGTCGTTACTTTTGAACAACTGACCCCAGAAAGTCAGTGTTAACATTTCTGCCAAGTTATTTTAACCATTAACCAGTTTTGTACCAAATGGAATCTCCCTCCTTATATGCAGCAGGTGTCTTATTCCAAATTTAGGGGTGACAGTTCCTGATATCTGCAAAATATATTTGGCAATGGCTGAAATTTTTGCAAACAGTGCAGGCTCTGATCAGACACGGTGTTCTGGTCCTGCACTGTGTGCCAATTACCCTTTTGGGGGTTTCCGGCACAAAATGGGTTAAAATTCATAAAGGAACAAACAAGTTAAAACATTTCTGACAATCAACTTTCTTGATAAAATGTATTCCTTCTATTCACAAACTGCATGACAGTGTAGATCCTGATCAGATGGCTTCTTCAGAAGGTTGTTCATCTCTTGTTAATATAAACATAAGTAAAATCACCATCCTCTATACCTCGAGAAATTTCCACACCTGTTCTAATTACTCAGCTCTCTGTTCAAATCCTAATCTAATTACTCACCTCTCTGTCTCTAATTACTCACCTCTCTGTTTTCACCTTCTCTAGTGACTAGAACATTAGTAAGAACATCATCCTGCAAATCTCAAATACATTCCCACACCTAATCTAATTATTCACCTCTCTGTTCACACCTTCCTTTGTTCACACTTAATCAAAGAAGAAAGCCGTCGGAGGGACAACCAAAATCCTCTGCCGCACTTCGTATCAAGGCTCAACCTTGTGACCTTGACTTTGAGTTGGCATGGTTTATTCATGGGTTCTGCACATCAGTTCAATGTGGGTTTTATTTCACAAAAGTTTAATGAAAATCCTTCCAGGGGTAAAGGAGATAATGGAACGAATACAAAATGCCAAGTTTTTTAACTTGTGACCTTCAACTGTGACCTTGACATTGAGTCGGCATGGTTTATTTGTAAGTTCTGCACATCAGCTCATTAAGGGGAAATATTTGACGAAAGTTCAATGAAAATCCTTCCAGGGGTAAAGAAGATATGGAACAGCCACAAAATTCAAAGTTTCAAACTCGTGACCTTCAACTGTGACCTTGACCTGGAATTGGCATGGTTTATTTATGGGTTATGCACATCAGCTCATTGGGTGGGGGGGGGACATTTGACCAACATTTAATGAAAATCCTTTGAAGGATAAAGGAGATATGGAACGGACACAAGATTCAAAGTTTCAAATGCGTGACCATCCAATGTGACCTTGACCAAGTGTCAGCAGGATTCATTTATGGGCTCTGCACATCAGCTCACTGAGGGGGATAATTGACCAAAGTTTAATGAAAATCCTTTGAGGGGTAAAGGAGATATGGAACAGACACAAAATCCAAAGTTTTAAACTCGTGACCTTCAAATGTGACCTTGACCTTGAGTCGGCATGTTTTATTTATGGGTTCTGCACATCAGCTCTCTGAGGGGGATAATTGACCAAAGTTTAATGAGAATCATTGAAGGGCTAAAAAAGATATAGAACCAACACAAAATTCAAAGTTTCAAACTCTTGACCTTCAAATGTGACCTTGACCTTGAGTCAGCATTGTTCATTTAGGGGTTCTGCACATCAGCTCACTGAAAAGAATATTTGACCAAAGTTTAATGGAAATCCTTCCAAGGGTAAAGGAGATATGGAACGGACACAAAATTCAAAGTTTCAAACTGGTGACCTGAAACTGTGACCTTGACCTTGAGTCAGTATGCGTCATTTATGGGTTCTGCACATCAGCTAACTTAAAAAAATATTTGACCAAAGTTTAATGAAAATCCTTCCAAGGGTAAAGGAGATATGGAATGGACCCAAAATTCAAAGTTTCAAACACGTGACTTTAAACTGTGACCTTGAGTCAGCATGGGTCATTTATGGGTTCTGCACATCAGCTCATTGAAAAGAATATTGGACCAAAGTTTAATGAAAATCCTTCCAAGGGTAAAGGAGATATCAAACGGACACAAAATTCAAAGTTTCAAACTCGTGACCTTCAACTGTGACCTTGACCTTGAGTCAGCATGGTACATTTAAGGGTTCTGCACATCAGCTCTCTGAGAGGAATAATTGACCAAAGTTTAATGAAAATCTATCAAACGGTTCAGGAGATATGGAGCAGACAAGAAAGTGTTACTGACAGACGGATGAACAGACGGATGTTCTAACGAAATGGGTCTTATGTGACTTTTTGATGGTCTAACTGGGGCATTATGTGACTTTTTTTTATGTGACCAGTCACTTAAACAGATTTTTTTCTTACGAAATGGGTGTTATGTGACTGAAACTTTGATGGAATAAACCTCTATGTGACTGGAGTCACCTAAACCTAGAAAAGTGGAGTCACATAAGCAGCATTTCGTTAGCCCGGACAGACGAAGGCCATTCCCATAATCCCCGCTCCACTTCACGGCGGGGGATCAATTACTCATCTCTCTGTTCACATCCAAATCTAATTACTCGCCTCTTTGTTCAAACCCTCAACTAATTACTAACCTCAGTGTTCACACCTTCTCTAGTGACTATAACATTAGTAATGTCATCCATCATCTTCTATATCTCAAGTAGATTTTCACACCTCATCTAATTATCTAATTACTCACCTCTATATTAACACCTTCTCTAGTGACTAGTACATTGGTAATATCATGATGTGTATATCACATTTTCATACCTTATCTTATTACTCACCTCTCTCTACTCGCCTTCCCTGGCCGGCCTCGGCAGCTCAGTTAGATGCACGTCTCACTGGTGATCAGGAGGACACGGGTTCGCTACCTGCTGGGGTCGGCAACATTCTTTCGTGGAGATTGATCATGAATTTTTTCTATGGTCATTCTCTCCAAACTGCTGATTCAAGAAGGGCAGTTGTCAGTTTCTGGCAAAAGAATGTGCACCATACTGGTTAACCGCTTATGTATAAGCAGGCCCAGGAAAAGTGTGGATAGGTAAATTGACTGACTAAAAATGACCTAGTGTTGGCTGGGCCATTAAACTTCAATACAATCAAAACTCGCCTTCTCTATTGAATATAACATTAGAATAACATCATCCTCCATATCTCAATTAGTTTTCAAACCTTATCTAATTACTCACCTCTCTGTTCACACCTTCTCTAGTGACTAGAACATTAGTAATATCATCATCTTGTATATCTTTCCTCAACTGTTCTTCCAGATTTAACCTCTGTGTCTTCATTTCATCTATCTTACCAAGTAACATATTCAATTCCTTGATTATGTCTGCATTTTCAGGTTCTGAAAAAAAAAAAAATAAAATAAAAAAGATGTTAACACTGGTCCTGCTGGACATGGGACCCATACATTTGTAAACAGTATAGATCCAGATCTGTGCAGTTTGTCATGCAGTTCATGGATTAAATGACTACATTAAATAAAATAATTTGGCTGACAATAAGAAATGAGGCACATTTAGTTTATTCAGCAGGACAAAGGTTATGAAATGAAATAATTTTAATGTTCATTCAGGTGTCAATAGTCACATTAAACCCATTTTGTACTGGAAACCCCAAAATGGGTAATTGGCAAACAGTGCAGGCCCAGATCAGACCGTCTGATCAGGGCCTTCAGTGTTTGCAAAAAGTTAAGCCATTTTCCAAATAAATTTTGAAGAAAGCACAAATTGTCACCCCCAAATTTTGAAATGGACTTCTGCTATATATAAGGAGAAAGGTTCCATTTGGAGTTTAACGGCCCAGTCAACACTATTTAGGTCATTTTTGAGCCGGTCAGTTTACCTATCAACACTTTCCTGGGCAGGCTTATACGTAAGCGGTTAACCAGTACAGTGCACATTCTTTCGCCAGAAACTGACAACTGCCCAGGTTCCATTTGGTACAAAAAAAGTTAAGTGAAAGCCTTTAATTACATTTCCATTATCTATCCATTAACCCTTTTTGTACCAAATGGAATCTTCTTATATATAGCAGGAGCCCACTGCAAAATTTTGGGGTGACAGGGTGTGTTATCTGTAAAATTTATTTGGAAAAAAGCTGAACTTTTTGCAAGTAGTGTAGGCCCTGATCAGAAAATTTTCTTTTTTGGTGGCAAAATTCTCCATATACAGTGATATTCCGCTATAAAGACCACCTAAAATTAGGACTAATTCTGCTTTAAAAAGCTTATTTTGAAGGGTACACTTATTTTTTGTGTGTTTTCTGCCTACAATGACCTCTGGTCAGGGACCACCTTTGGGACTGTTCAAAAGTGGTCTTTAAGACCACTTTTGAACAGTCCCAAAGGTGGTCTTAATATAGAAATTTTACTGTATTGTATGTAATAGGCATGTTTTCATAATGCTGATGTATACCAACCTTGTGCTTTATCCAGAGAAGGCAACAACTTCTGCAGTTCCTCTAAAGGGCTGCTCAGTAACTTCAAGTTGTTAATGTGTGTGTTCATGGCTTTATGTAGTAGATCATTATTGGACTGACTCCCTTTCTTGTGCCCTTCCTCAAACATCTGACATTCCTTCAATATCTCTCCTAGGACCACATTAGGTGCTCTTTTTCCAAATGTTTTCTGAATCAAACAAAAATAGTTTTTATTGCACATATTTTAGCATTTCTATCAACAAATTTTTTAGTCAGGCATTTTTACCACTTTCTGAGTTTCTATTGACAAAGAGCCCGCTCACCATAGCAACCATATTATCAAATATATAAAGTTCCATCTTTGACAGCATACTGGCCCATTTGTTCAAAGCCTAATAAGCTCAAAGAGCCTGTTAGTGGTAAAATTGTCAACTGTTCTAGCAAGAACAATACCTAACTAGAATTGTTTTCTAAGAAAACAGATGTCCCCCCAACCACACTCATTATTTCAATTATTTCAAATTCTGCTTTTACCCTTTACTTTTACTTTTTCAGCCCTGTGACCTTGAAAATTAGGTCAAGGTCACCAAAATCTAATCAGTTCTTAAGATCAGCCCACTGATATAATGTACCTAGTTTGAACCAAATCCATCCACTGGTTCAGGAGAAAGAGTGCAGACAAGGCAATTTTCAACAGTCTAAGTCCCGTGGTGACCTTGAAAATTAGGTCAAGGTCACCAACATCTAATCAGTTCTTAAGACCAGCCCACTGATATAATGTACCAAGTTTGATCAAAATCCATCCACTGGTTCAGGAGAAAGAGTGCAGACAAGCCAATTTTCAACAGTCTAACTCCCGTTGTGACCTTGAAAATTAGGTCAAGGTCACCAAAAGCTAATCAGTTCTTAAGACTATCCCACTGATATAATGTATCAAGTATGAACCAAATCCTTCCATTGGTTCAGGAGTTAGAGTGCAGACAAGCTTTTTTGGTCTAAAATTTGACAATGGTTTCAGCCCTGTGACCTTGAAAATTAGGTCAAGGTCACCAAAATCTAATCAGTACTTTTCCCCCTCCCAATGGTGTATCTGTGTAAGTTTAATCAAAATCCATCCATCCATTCAGGAGATAGAGTGCAGACAAGAGGCAACGCCGACGCCAATGCCGACGCCGACAGGATCCGCACCAAAACCAATATGTCCCCCTCCCTTTTGGGTGGGGGGACATAATTCTCTGATATTTTTGCTTCAAAACATAATAAGACCATAAAAATCCTTAAAAAATCGGACACCTTGAGGACTTGCTGTAAAAAATTCAACAAGTTTGTGTCTAGATCCGGCCGGGAGTCCAAAAAGTATAGAGTGAATGGCAGTGTAGATCCTGATCAGACTGCTCCTGAAAGACTGCTCCTTCAGGAGCAGTCTGATCTGGGTCTGCACTGTTTGCATAGGCCTGCCTGTCCCAATACTTAGGATCATTACAGTATTTGCTATATTAGACAATTGAAGTTTTAAGAAAACCTTTACTTATCGCACTGTTAGTTTTGCATGACTGGGTCACTGACTTTTGCTGAAGAAATTCTACACAATACAGATGAAAAATTGGTTAAATTCTGAACAGAAGCACACAGTCATTTCATACTAGAAGTTATGAAACTTGCTGAAAGTTTGTTTCTTGTATTAAGTATGAAATGACTGATTGCCTCAAACTCTGTTTACTGTTGTGAAGTTTATTGATGTATAATACTTACCCTTAAGCCAATGCCAATGTTAACATTCAACAAAGTCCACAAATTAAACAACAGGAAACACATCCATGCGAAAATGACATTTTTCTGATAAAAATAAACATATTTTTCTTATTTCTGCTCCAATCACAGATTGTTTTGCTCATCAGAACCGCAATGAGGTGTTCTAACAAGTACCCATGGTCGATGTTTTTAAGCAAAACAATGAACATTATGTATACCCCTGTAAACCCCAATTTTCTCTATATAAAGTGGGGTAAGCAGGGGTCTTCATCTGATCGACTTGTTAATGTGATGAATTAAAAATCTATTTCTGACCTGTAATAGAATTGATAAGGTCAGGGAATTTCCATAAAGACATGACATGCATGTGGTTTACCCACGAAATCTCAGAGAGAGGGAAATTCCATCCAGAAATGTCATGGTGTTGGGTTCTATCCAGAAAACTCACAGAGGGAAATTCTATATAGAAATGTCACGGTGTTGGGTTCTACCCAGAAATCTCACAGAGGGAAATTCTATACAGAATGTCATGGTGTTGGGTTCTACCCAGAAATCTCACAGAGGGAAATTCTTTACAAAAATGCCATGGTGTTGGGTTTTACCCATAAAGTAGATCCTACCTGAAATTCTTCCTCCTGCTGAGCCTCTTCGTCTAACAACTGTTGTATTTCTTTCAGCCCTAAATCAACGTCTGTTGCTACATTTGATACAGCTGGAAAATAGACCACAACCTCTTTATAACACTGTTTTTTTGGGGTAATAAGCCAAAACTGATATTTAACCCTTAAAATGCCGCTCACAGCAATTGTCATCTGCTTTGTCGTCTGCTTGTACTTAAAAAGCCATTGTTGCCAACAGGATGGACCGCGATCAGACTGCTCCTCCAGGAGCAGTCTGATCTGGGTCCACACTGTTTACATGCAAAAATATTTTTTAAGATGTCTGCAAGAAGATGCAGCAGACACCATTATCTGACAACATTTACAGATGCATTTTTTTCTTGGCATTTTAACCCTTATGCCACTGAACATGACAACCCCTAATTTTGCAAACAGCATAGATCCAGACCAGATGGCTTCTAAAAGCCATCTGATCAATATCTACACTGTTTGCCATGCACTTTGCAAATTCAATGAATACACTATATCAAGTAATTTGATTGGTCTATTGTCAGAAATGGGTGTTGCTGAAATGATTTATTCAGAAGGACAAGGGTTAAGGGTTAAACAGCATTGCTATATAGTAGTCACAACTAAGACTGGCAGGTCAGGGCAGTTAACGCTTTGCATGCTGGGTGTTTTTTTTTTGCAGCAGACGACATTTTGAAATATTTTTTCTAATTTTCCCAGAAAACAGGATTTGACATTGCATGCAAATTGTCTCTCTGGAGACAATCTGTATGCAATGCCAATCCCGTTTTCTGGGAAAAATAAGAAAAATTTCAACAATTTTTCGTCTGCTGAATTAGCCTAGAGAATGGTAAACGTTAAACTGTTGTCAATGTATGTCAAATTCGCTGAGTCTACAAGAAGATTTGGTAAAGTGCCTTTTGCATGCTTTTTGCAAGCAAATTTAATGGCCATATACACTTTAGTCCCTTTAGTACTCTACTCATTATAACACAGTTTTGGTTATAACACGGCCAGGTCTTGCCTTCCAAATTGTCATTTTACTATAATTTCTGTATAAAACAATCCCTTTATAACATGGTTCACTTATAAGACGGTCAAGTTCTTTGCATCCCAAACATAGCGTTATAAAGGGACTGTTTTGTACACCATTTCTTTGTGTTGCAGTTGAATTCACATAATCGGGGGACTTGGTTTATAGTAGTCGCAGATATGATTGGAAGGGTGGGGCAGTTCAGGCATTGTAAATATATGTCAATATATTCAAATTTGCCGAGTCCACAAGAAGATTTGGTTAAGTGACTTTTGCATGCTTTTTGATATCAAACTAAATGACCCCATATACACCATAGCTTTGTTTATGTTACAGCTGAATTCTCATAATCATGTACTAACTTGGTTTATCATATGAGGTCGCGTCTGAGAGTGTAATAACGCCATGTAATTTGTTTGTTTGTTTTGGAGTTTTACTGCCCAGTCAACACTATTTAGGTCATTTTTGAGCCGGTCAGTTTACCTATCTACACTTTCCTGGGCAAGCTTATACGTAAGCGGTTATCCAGTACAGTGCACATTCTTTCGCCAGAAAATGACAACTGCCCTTCTTGAATCAGCGGAAGGGAGAGAATGACCGTAGAAAAGATTTTGTGATCAATCTCCACGAAAGAATGTTAACGCCATGTAATATTTTCGATAATCCACTAGTGGATTAAATATGCAAATTAGCTAGATACGTCCGGTAACTTTACATGTACGACGTCCTTAACGACATCGCGTTGCACCAATGGCGGAATATTGATATTTTTGTAAACAATCGTGAATAAATGTCATATGATAAATAGAATCTTGCATTCGTGCTCATGTATTATTGAATTTATTAAACTCGTCGAGGAAAAGGGATAAAATGCTCGGCAAAGCCCCGCATTTTATCCCTTTTCTTCAACACGTTTAATAAATTCAATAATACATGAACACTCATGTAAGATCTTCTATTTACCCTTTTGTTAATAGAATATGCCAACGACTGGTGCAGACCATATTTTCACACAGCCAATCTTATAAATGACCATATATGGTCATTTTTCATGACCATATATGGTCATTTTTCTATATGACCATATATGGTCATTTTTCTATATTATCTATAAATTTTTGGGATCCATCTTTAAACTGTGTTACATCCAATACAGTGTAATAATGAACCGTGTTATAAAGAGGTTGAGGTGTATTTTAAAAGTTTTAACTTGCAATGGAGTTGCAACTCCTTCAATATCTTTTATTCTATACTAGTCTCAGATGATCTAATACATGAGTGACGAGTGATCATTTTATTTGAAATTTATGAAACAAGTCTCAGGCAAGTTTTCATAAATTTCATATGAAGTGACCATGAGGGCAAGATTGTCTTTATCATAGTACAATTTTACCTCTTTATTGTTGTGCCTAAAAAATCAGAGAATTTCAGTTGAAAACAAAGGGTTGTCACTGACGGTGTCATGACTTTACATGCCAGTAATCACTAGTGATTAAACTTGAGGTCTAATCATTTTATGACTTGATGTTATGCACCAAATAACAACAATGTTATATTTTAGACATTAACATCTTGTATGTTTATTTTTCTTTCCCTATTAATCCTGACTATCGTCTAGGCGATAGTCACGTTTATTTTGGCGCTAGCATGGATTCAGGATTGCTTTGCCTACCTCACCGCTGAATCAACTAATTCGAATCACAATTTTGGGGCGTATATAATCCATTAATGTTGAAATAAATATTACTTCCGCATCAGTGGCGGCCATATTTGTTCTGTATCGTCTAGGCGTTTGGAAAATCAAATTCAATGAGCGCTTTCAGCTTTCGGCGCATGCTCGCCGATTGCTTCCTTTTCCGTTTCGCAGCAAAAGTAACAGGCGAGGGAATTTCAAAGGCATTAAATCCACGACAGCGATCGTCAATCCTACGGCTATTTGCAATGGGAAAAAGGAAGGGATCGTCTAAAGGGACCGCAACCGGGGCCACAATGCAGAGGGGCGTCGAGACTCGCTCGAAGCGGGCGAAAACTGTGGATGTTGATGAGGTCGTTCAACTTGCGGGGGATCCGAAACCTGGCCCAAGCCAGGAGCAGCCCACAGGTAACACAATGCTACAAGGACCCTCACACAATATCGCCACATCGCCTAACCCCATAGATTTTGAGCGTATTTTCCGAGATTTCGCTCAGGCATGCCAAAACAGGGCTGAGGTGCCCGTGCACAATCCTGCCCCTGGGAATGCCCCCCAGATGAGTTCAAACGGCAACATGGTCACAGGTCTGAACGTTCCTACTCCCCAAATTGGCACAGACTTAACCCAACCTCAGCCAGTCTTGCCACAAGCCGATTTAATACTCGATTCTGGTGCTCCAAACGGCGCACAGTTGCAGAGCCAGAATGGCAGCACTAGTGGGGGAGTAACCACCACTAGCCAGTCTGGCACAAACCTCTCTACATCGCTTGCTGTACCGCAAGACATTACCCAAGCTCTGCAGGTACCAACAGGCACTCAATCTGTCCAAAATGGCACGTGCCCATCGGTACTACAGGATGCTACTGGCACTGCTATAATCAATTTTAATTTCGGCGGCGATTTGATTAAGCTGGGCAGCGAGGAAATTTCTTGCCATGTGCCACATCAAATTTGCCAAAGAATCTGGTCAAATCAGTATATTAACATTGACCTGCTCTTGAAAGGGGCAATGGAATTACAGCGAATCTGTGCTTCGGGTCTGGTGCATTTGTCAAAGAGTGGATGCTTGGAGACTCGGCCCGAGCTTATTCACAAAGGCACCGTCCCGAACATAGAGAAATGGACTGATGCTTTCCTAATTTTCTCTTCTATATACCTGCAGAAATACCCTGACAAATCTCAAGAGCTCTTGCATTATATGAGTATTATACGGGATGCCGCTGCCCGATCCACGTCCTTGTCTTGGAGGGCATATGATGAGCAGTTCCGCATGCGACAGGGCACTAACGTGCAGCCATGGAACAAGCTCAACTCTGACCTTTGGCTGAGAATTATGACTAACATGGCGGCACAACCAGCCCAACCCCAAACATCTTTCAGGCCCTCTGCTTGCCTTGACTTTAATAATGGGTTTTGCAACTTCCCCACTTGCCGTTTCCCCCATGCATGCTCGTTCTGCGGGGGCAACAATCACGGTCGTGTGTCTTGCTTCAAGCTAAACCCAAGGGCCATCAGGGGAGGCCAATCTTTTCGACCAACGAGGGGTTTCAACCCTCATTTTCGTGGGGGGAAAACCTTTTCGAGACGGGGCCCCAGGCTGTAAATGGTTAATTGACCTTAAGGCTTTTGATTTGTGGGTAGGATTTCTTATTGTTCGAAGGGTTCATTGATGCGATTTACCGTATTCGTCCCAATTGCCATACAGGCCGCAATAAGCGCACCAGGGTAACTAACTTCCGGAAAATATTGCACAAGTACAGGGTTGTCCTGGCGTCTGACCTCAAAAACTGTACAAACTCTGGAAAACATTGCTGTTGCTGTTCTTAGCACTTTTACAGTTTCAGCGATTCAGTTGTCTGTCAGATTTATTATAATGTGAATAATGATATTGGGTTGATATTTTACCACGCATTTTGAAGGCAATTTTGTAAATCCTAAGTGCATGGTGTGGTAATGGGAACGAATATGGTATGTTTTCTTTTTCACTTGTGTTGATTCGGGACGTGACGTGTGACCTGATGGTTCTATTCATGACCATTTCACTTTTTGACACTAAATTCGTTGGTATTAGTGCCGGATCAGTAAAAATTTTTGTTTTTTCAATTTCAGATGACCCAGGTCCCATGGTTTTTCCTTATGCACTGCAAGACCCCACAAGTGACGTCTTTTCTTTAGCTAAATCCCCTATTAACATCCAGAACCTTATTAGTGAGTTGGATGGCTATGATCGGGACAAGGCAACCCTGCTGATTAATGGTTTTTCATATGGTTTCCCGCTTCATTACTCAGGGAGACGGGCTCCGTATGATTCCAAAAACTTGCAGTCAGCGCAGTCAAATCCTGAGATTGTACGCCAAAAAATTGAAAAGGAAATAGAGGCTGGTAGGGTTGCTGGGCCTTTCGACGGCAGACCCTTGCCTAATTTACGTGTTTCCCCTTTAGGCTTGGTGCCCAAGAAGGAACCTGGCCAGTACCGCCTCATTCACCACTTGTCATTCCCAAGTGGTGATTCAGTTAATGACTTTATTGACCCTCAGCTCTGCTCTGTCCAATACACCAGCTTTGATAAGGCCATACATTTGGTACAGGACCTGGGCGAAGGTTGTCTTTTGGGCAAGTCTGATATCAAGTCAGCATTTAGGCTGCTCCCAGTTGCAGTTAATGATTTTGACCAGCTTGGTTTCAAGTTTGATGGAAAATTTTATTTCGACAAAGCCATGCCATTTGGCTGCAGCATTGCATGTCGTACTTGGGAACTTTTTGCGACATTTCTTGAGTTTAATGTTGCGAGACACTCTGTTTTGGGGAAGCTCCTTCACTATCTGGATGACTTTCTCATGGGGGGGCGAAAGGGTACTTGTCAATGTGCAAGTATCATGGCAGTGTTTGAACAACAGATGGCTGTTTTGGGTGTACCAATAGCAAGTGAAAAAACTGAAGGACCTACAACTAAACTTTGCTTTCTAGGCCTTGAAATAGACTCGGTCGAAATGGTGATTCGCATCCCAAGGGAAAAGATTGATGAAATTTCACAAAAAATTCAAGAGCTGCTGACTCGCAATAAATGCACGCTCAAACAAATGCAATCACTTATTGGTTCGCTCAACTTCGCATGTCGGGCAATAACCCCTGGAAGGCCCTTTTGTCGCCGGCTTATAAATGCTACCTGTGGCTTGTCTAAGCCATACCATTATCTTCGTATTACTCGTAATATGAAGAGAGATTTGGAGCTCTGGCTGGAATTTTTCAGGGATTTTAACGGTGTCTCAGTGTTCCATGATAGGTTTTGGGTGTCTAATGAGGATATCCAGTTGTTCACAGACAGTGCAGGTGGATCTAGCCTTGGTTTTGGGGCCTTCTTTGGGGGGAAGTGGGCCTGTGCTCCTTGGCCTCTTTCCTGGTCGGAACAGGGCATCCTTGGGGATATCACGGCCCTGGAACTGTTCCCTCTCTTGGTGGCCTTGCATATCTGGGGGGAATCACTTCGTAATAAGAAGATCCTTTTCCGTGTGGACAACTTGGCAGTGGTGCACATAGTGAACTCCATGACGTCCAAATCTGACAGGGCCATGACCATCTTAAGGGCATTCACACTACAGTGTTTGCGCCTAAATGTTGCCGTAAAAGCCCAACACATCAGTTCGGCTGCAAATGGCATAGCTGATGCTTTAAGCAGGTTTCAATTTCAGAGGTTCCGTCAGCTCGTACCAGATGCCGACCAGACCCAGACTCCGGTGCCCGACCATCTATGGAACATCTTCTCCTGAACGCTAAAAACCTCTTAGCAGCGAGCTTATCTGACAACTCCCATGCAGTTTACAAGAATGCATGGTCAGCCTTCCAACAATTTCGAGTTCGTTACAGTTTGCCAGATTTATGGCCGATACCATCAAGTCAACTTACTCTATTTTTATCTTATTGCTTTACCATTGGCTATGCTCCTGCCACAATAAGCACCTATGCGGCTGGACTAAGCTATTTTCATAAGCTACACAATCTGGCTGACCCCCTGGAGTCTTTTGTGGCGAAAAAACTTTTAGAGGGATGTAAACGGCTGAGGAAAAGACGTGACATTCGTGCCCCTATTACTAAAGCTCTATTGGTGAGAATTTGTGCAGCGCTACCCGAGATATGCACATCAAGTTATGAAACCTTACTTTTCAGGTCAGCTTATTTGCTGGCCTACTTTGGCTTGCTTCGAGTTAGCGAGGTGGTTTTCACTGGTATCGCCCATGCGAATAGGCCTTTGCTAGCTTCCGATTTGAAATTAGCAGTAAACCGGGCAGCACTATTGGTCTCTATTCGTATTTCCAAAACTAACCAATCTGGCCCACCAACAGTAATCAGCATCCCTGTATCTACTGACAGAACATTCTGTTGTGTTACAGCAGCAGCTCAATTTCTACAAGTTCGCCCAGCCACAGAAGGGTACCTATTCATTCACGCAAATGGGTCTCCCGTAAATCGTAGCCAGTTTGGTGGGGTCCTGAAGAAGGCAATCCAAGCACTGGGCCTTCCATCACATCTATACACCTCTCATTCATTCAGGATTGGCCGTGCCTCAGACCTGGCCTCTTTGGGCTTCGATCATGAAACTATCAAAAGGCTTGGGAGGTGGCGGTCCTCAACAGTAGAACGATATATTAGAAATTAATGCGAACCATGTTTTTTCCTTAAGCTAACAGAACCTGACCATAATGGTCTCTTTTCTCAGCACCTTAAGAAATCCCCTACCATTTAACAATTTCGGTGTTCATTTTCAGTATTTTGGGAATTGGGTCCTGGGCATTGGGAAAATAGCACGAGAATTGCAGTCATTGGGAGAAGTTTAAATATCAAAACATACT
The DNA here is from genome assembly GCA_963580285.1 of Lucinisca nassula. Classification (NCBI taxonomy): domain Eukaryota; kingdom Metazoa; phylum Mollusca; class Bivalvia; order Lucinida; family Lucinidae; genus Lucinisca; species Lucinisca nassula. The sequence continues at coordinate 62,549,104 of OY757026.1, read as the reverse complement.
CAGTGATCCAATCTGGATCATTCCTTTGTTTTAAAATGATAGTCTGGTGTTTGTCCCACCTACATGGCATATAAAATTGTCAGATTTTAATGTTTCTTTCCCGCACAATTGCAATTTGGGGTTTTTCGCTCATCAATTGGGTAAATCCCAAGGAAATAATAAACTTTTTGACCCTGGGAAAGGGTCCATACTTCAAAGTTCACTGCATTATAAATTATTATTTCAGAAATTTGGTTAATCGGGGACAGTCTTATTAACCACCTGGAAGAAGATCTTCAGGCCCTTAGGGGTTCGCCTAATCTGGGTACGGGGTTAACCATCAAGTGGATGGGTGTTAGTGGCATGCGGCTGGATGGCCTACTACCTCGTTTTCAGCGCGCCCTGCTCTTCGATGGCACCCCTAAAATGGTCATCATTCATGTTGGGGGGAATGACATTGTTTCTACAAAAGTGGCTAGAATAATAAAAGATCTCAACAAGCACCTGTCATATATATCATCGGTGTTCCCAGAGGCCATCATTGTATGGTCCGACATCCTCATCAGGACCTACTGGAGGGGTATCACAAACACCCCTGGGAATTTAAAGAAATTGGACAACAAGCGGAAGCGTGTGAACAGAGCGGGGCGGCAGGCTTGCAGGGAGCTACCCAATGGTCGTTCCATTAAACATTCAATTGACAGCACTCCAGGCCTATTAAAAGCTGATGGCACCCATTTGTCATTAATTGGCAATGCCATATTCTTAGATACATTCCAGGAGGCTATCTGTAGGTTCTTGGCAGACCAAGCTTTAACTGTTTATGACCCCAATGTTTAAGTCGTGTTTCAAAAATAGTTGTTCTGTCATAACTTCTTGATCACTAAATCATTTGTATAAATATCGTTCTCGTCTTATTTATCCCGCTGAATTGGGGGGCAAATTCTCGCTGCTGCACAGCTCGAAGTTGCTGTGGCGGAATTCAGCGGCCATTTTGGGCGCCATGTAGGTTCAGCATATTCCATTCAATCTAAATCTTAAAGACTAGTTTGTATTGATCATCAAACCATTTAGTAAACAGGCCTACGGCCGTCTTGTTTGTTGGGAACCTAGCCGACGGCACAACCAGACAATCAAGCCGGTTTTAGGTCACTAAAAGTTATTTTCAATATAAGCTACAAGTTTCATGTTTTTAACTCAATCTTAAGTTCGAAAATTGTCCGGAATTGGAATTTTAGAGGTCCGGCACTAAGCTGGAGCATGGGCTTCCACGGAGTTTCCAGTCGTCGTTCCTCATACTTATTATTGGCAGGATTTTTCAATATTAGGATGGAATAAATCGGAATGGAAATTTTATAGGAAAACAGAAAGTAAATTTGAATTGGGAATCGCATTGCTTAATATAATTTTATATGGAAATATTAATCTAATATGGATAGTAAAGGAACAATTGAGTGCACAGCTCAAATATTATAATCTATCTAATTGGAGACAATCATTGTAGCTTGACTCTGTTAACAGTTGAACCTCATGGCGTCCGGGATGCCTGCCACTTCCCAGCGACAATAATCATCCATTCTGTCTATACACAATAGTATTATGCTGCATACCTGGTACTTGTTTACCATTCGACCTGAAAGATTAAATCTATAAAATTCTTATGTTGTTGTTAGCGTCCTAAAATAATCCTGACTATCGTCTAGGCGATAGTCACGTTTATTTTGGCGCTAGCATGGATTCAGGATTGCTTTGCCTACCTCACCGCTGAATCAACTAATTCGAATCACAATTTTGGGGCGTATATAATCCATTAATGTTGAAATAAATATTACTTCCGCATCAGTGGCGGCCATATTTGTTCTGTATCGTCTAGGCGTTTGGAAAATCAAATTCAATGAGCGCTTTCAGCTTTCGGCGCATGCTCGCCGATTGCTTCCTTTTCCGTTTCGCAGCAAAAGTAACAGGCGAGGGAATTTCAAAGGCATTAAATCCCACCCTCTCCACCCAAGTTTCATGGTAAAGCAATCCTGATTTGTTAGTACATAACACTTTTGCTGCTGTTAGTTTCATGCCATTTCAGGCGCTGTGTCAGGGGCTAAGGCAGCACAGGATGGGCTGAGATTGATGTATCCCCCTTCACAGATAATCTATGACCAGGTTTAAGGCAGAAATCTATGAAAGGGCAATGGACTCTCAGGGACAAGAAGCAGTAATGGACTCGGGATTTAAGGAACAACTGAGCTTTAATTAAATTTATTATCTCTAACAAAGAACATACATTCACGATGTAGGATTCAGGAATTTTTATAGAATTGCTTAACAATTGCTGGAGATCAAGGAATGTTGTGTCTAAGGAAACATTTTTGGTAGCCAACAAGGCTGGTGGAACTCTGGACTTCCTCCTCGGGTGGATGTCTCTGGTGAACTCTTCGCTTGATGAGGGTCAAGACGTCGCTTATATGGTTGTGGCGGAATTCAGCGGCCATTTTGGGCGCCATGTAGGTTCAGCATATTCCATTCAATCTAAATCTTAAAGACTAGTTTGTATTGATCATCAAACCATTTAGTAAACAGGCCTACGGCCGTCTTGTTTGTTGGGAACCTAGCCGACGGCACAACCAGACAATCAAGCCGGTCTTAGGTCACTAAAAGTTATTTTCAATATAAGCTACAAGTTTCATGTTTTTAACTCAATCTTAAGTTCGAAAATTGTCCGGAATTGGAATTTTAGAGGTCCGGCACTAAGCTGGAGCATGGGCTTCCACGGAGTTTCCAGTCGTCGTTCCTCATACTTATTATTGGCAGGATTTTTCAATATTAGGATGGAATAAATCGGAATGGAAATTTTATAGGAAAACAGAAAGTAAATTTGAATTGGGAATCGCATTGCTTAATATAATTTTATATGGAAATATTAATCTAATATGGATAGTAAAGGAACAATTGAGTGCACAGCTCAAATATTATAATCTATCTAATTGGAGACAATCATTGTAGCTTGACTCTGTTAACAGTTGAACCTCATGGCGTCCGGGATGCCTGCCACTTCCCAGCGACAATAATCATCCATTCTGTCTATACACAATAGTATTATGCTGCATACCTGGTACTTGTTTACCATTCGACCTGAAAGATTAAATCTATAAAATTCTTATGTTGTTGTTAGCGTCCTAAAATAAAACAAGAATAGTTTTATTAATTCATGTAATATGTGAAACCCTCAAACCGTAAACTTCTAAACCATGCAGGCCCATAGACGCATCATAGCGTCTGACCAGGGCCTTAACTATTAGCACACTGTTCAGCCATTTATTATAACAAATTTATGTGACATATAGCATTCTTTCATATTGCCACAACAGTTATTTTCCTGTTGAAAAATTGTCATATTTTTCACATTCTTATGCTCCAAACATAGGCTGTGGGTGTTCATTAGAACTGCCTCAATAAGGCGGTTCTAACTGCTTCAATAAGGAGGTTCTAATGAGTACCCACAACCTATGTGTTTGAGTAGAAATATGAAAAACAAAACAATGTGTACCCCTGTAATTCCTGGGGCCAGTTATTCAAAACTAACGACGTCGTTAGTTAACGTATCGTTAAAATTTGATCATTAAATATGGCAAATATGCTAATATTTTTGCTGAAAAAATGTGAGCAGCGTTTGCGGATGCAAAAGCTGCTCACATTTTTTCAGCAAAAATATCAAAATTTTACATATTAAACTTGCTAGAACATTTAACAATATGACCACTAACAAGCTCGTTAAGCTAACAATGCTTTGAACAACTGGGCCCTGGTTTTCTCTATAAAAGTGTCAACCTAGGTCCAGTTGTTCAAAACAGCCTTACATGTACACTCCATATTTTCCGGTTCTGTGGTGTATTCCTTGCTTCCAAAGGATAACCCTTTCTAGAACATATTTAGCTTGTTAGTGGTCAGTGCTGACTGCTCTAGCAAGTACAATATTTTGCTGGAAAAATGTGAGCAGCTTTTGCATTTTTGCTGGAAAAAAATGTGAGCAGCAAATGCAAAAGCTACTCACATTTTTTTAGGCAAAAATGTCGGCATATTTGCCATATAAAGTCTTACAAGTTAAAAACGATACATTAACTGATAACACTGTTATTAAGTTGTGAATTACTGGACCCTGCTGTTTATATAGAATGTATACCTCCCATCGAGTCCACAAGATCTTTGATAGCGTTAGGTCTAACACTGAGAGCGGCACATTTCTCGAGGAGTTGCTGGGGAAGCCTCTCTTGTTCTGGATTTAGTTTACTCTGATCCAGCTGCAGTGAGTTCATAAACTGCCTACAAAAACAAGAATAGAGCCATGTCATAAGAAATATGTTCTTTGAAAAGGTTGTGTAAAAATCCTAAAAATTCTGACACCTTGAGGACTTGCTGTAATTCTCCTAAAAGTGTAACAGATTTGTTTCACGATCCAGCAAGGAGTCCAGAAAGTGAAGACGGAGCGGCAAACAGTGTAGACCCTGATCAGACTGCTCCTTCAGGAGCAGTCTGATCTGGGTCTGCACTGTTTGCTAAGGCCTGTCTGTCCCAATACTTAGGATCATTATGGTAATTCTTTAGAAGCAAGGAATACAGCCTGGAACTGAAAATTGTGAAGTGTTCAACTTTCTCTGGGCCAGAATAGCTAATTTCAGTCAATTAGGCCTCATCGGAGACCCTCAAATATTTTCAAAATTCCACAATTATTACGAAAAAAATGCCTATACAAATACATTGTAAACTAAACCGCCAAAAAATCAACAATTTTTAGATGAGAAATTGTGATATTTTTCTTATTTCTGCTCAAAATATAGATTGTGGGTACTCGTTAGAACCCCCTCGATAAGGCAGTTCTAACGAGCACCCAAAATATATATTTTAGAACAGAAATAAGAAAAATAAGGTTTATCCCTGTAAACCCTAGTTTTACTGTACAAAAGTTGGGTTCAAAGAAGTCAAAATTATATATGCGTGTTTTCGTGATGGGTATCAACAATCCTAAATAACTGAAAAATATATTCTTGCACACCAGATAAGGAAATCCATAGTTTTAGCCTATGATAGAAATTCTGTTCTGACCCTCATGTTCTAACCCAAAATTGAATATTCTCGAGTGTTTCATAAATGCACTGTTTGAATACGACCTCATATGCGCCGTCGTTAAGGTTGACGTCACAGCACATTACGTGACGTCACTAGTCATAACAACATTTTTTGTCAATATGGCGAACATCGGCAACAGAGCTGACTTTATTATCAAAATTCCATGCTCAGAAATGAAAGGTATGCAAGAAAAAGAATCCTATATGGGTGTGAGGGGTGGATAGAAAAATCCTTCCCTCGGGATCACTGTCCGGCATCACTCGGCAAGCCTCGTGATGCCGGACAGTGACCCTCGGGACGGATTTTTCCATCCACCCCTCACACTCATATAAGATTCTTATAATCTGCACTGTGATGAAGGGCAGGGAGAATATTTACCACTGCCACACATTCTCTTTATCTAATTTTGCCATTTGCAAGTAACAAAGATGCATATCAGGAGCCGGTTGTTCAAAACTAATGATGTCATTAGTTAACATATTGTTAAAACTCCAATCATTCAGTATTGAAATACAGTAGAACTTCGATGGCTCGAACACCGATGGCTCGTTTACCATGGATGCGTCGAACCCATTCTTGAGCCCCAAGAGAAATCCTCTACATAAGAAATATTGGGGGATAATTAAGGAGATTATAGTCTTTTATCTTGCAAATGTATGTTGTGCGTATTCATTAGAATCGCCTCGATGAGGCGATTCTAATGAGTACACACAGCTTACATTTTCATTATACGAGAGAACACCGAAAAGATGTCTAAAAGTATCTCGTTATGCCTCCTGACAGTAACCTCAGTAACTCGAACTACCCCTGTCTCAAACAGATTTTCGAGGTCCCAAAGGTGTTCGAGCCATTGAAGTTCTACTGTATACTAATATTTTTGCTGAAAAAATGTGAGCAACTTTTGCAATTTTCAGCCAAACTATCACTACATTAGATATACTTACTAAACATTTAATATTCTGACAACTTATGAGCTTGTTAAGCTAACAATTATTTTTCTTATTTCAATGTCCTATGTTGCACAGGTGTGTTATCGTAATGTGATTCAAGAAGGACAGTTGTCAGTTTCTGGCAAAAGAATGTGCACTGTACTGGTTAACAGTTTATGTTTGTTTGTTTGATTTGATTTGAGGTTTAAGTCCCCGTCAACACTGTAAAGGTCATTTTGGTGAAGTTGCTTCCAATTTCGTGGGACTTTTACCCGACATTGAGATGAAATGACATCTCAAGCCCTGCCACCGTATGAAACCAATAGAGTTTATTAGCATGGACGGTCCCACCTAGCACCGCGGTTCCTGGACAGGCTTAGATCCTCGAAGCTGTTTACCAGTACTAGTGTGCGGGCCGGATTCAGCTCTGCGTGGAAGCATCATGCAGCCCATATATTTCTTCAAGGGGGGCAGGGGCGATAACAGTTTATGTATAACCATGCCAAGGAAAAGTGTGATTAGGCAAAATGACTGGCTTAACATGGTCTCAGTAATGCTGACTTGGCCATTAAACTCCAAACCAATCCCCACCCCCACAACCCCATATATTTTGCAAGGGTTTTATACTGAAACTGAAAAGTTATATACATCATGAAAACAATCCTATACTAGAATACTGTCGATGGCGCGCCATCGCAAATCCCCACGCTTTCTACAGAGGGGCCAAGTACCGAAAACCCCTCACCCTGGGCCCTAATTTGACTCCATGGTCAAAATATTACCTGTATTATATTCTACTAATCATGCCCTTCAATTTCATATGCCACATGACTATGTTCCAAAAAACTTAAATTTTGACCCTTTGACCCCTCTCCCAGGGCCCCAATCTGACCCCAGGGTCAAAATTTTACTTGTAGTTTATTCTACCCATTATCCCCTTCGCATAGATATGCAACATGACTATGTTCTGAAAAACTTTAATTTTGACCCCCGACCCCCCCAAGTCCGACCCCCAGGGCGTGACCTAGGGGTCACAGCCAAAATCCTGTTCAATATGTTTTACTTTTTTCATAACTAAGTACATGTGCAAAGTTTGGCATCAAAATCTTCAAAATTGACTTTGTAATTGAATTTTATTGATATTTGACCTTTTGACCCCTCCCCAGGGCCCCTGGGGGCGGGGACAAAAAAAAATGTGCTCTTGCGCAAGCCATTCATGTAAGCAACTTGCATACCAAATTTGGTTGAATTCCGGCTTAAGGTTTAGGAGGAGATAGCCGGACAGACAGACGGACAGACGGAGAGACGGACGGAGGCGATAACAATATCCCCACTTTTTTTAAAAAACGTGGGGATAATGACCCCCTTTAATCCCACTTTTATATAGTAAAACAGGGATTTACAGGGTTATACATTAAATTACTCATTTCTGCTCAATAACATAGATTTTGGGTACTCATTAGAACCACCTCCTTTCATTTGTGCAGAAATATTTTTTATCTGAAAATTTTCATTTTTGTCGGTAAAATTTTCATTTTTTGTCCATAAAATTTTCAATAGATGTATATTGGAATAGGCAAGTTTTCGAAATGGCATCACGTGAACAAGTCCGTGAAATGAACACCCTCTAAACACCCCTTTATATAGAGAAAATTGGAGTTTAAGTGGGTATGCCATATTTTTCTTATTTTTGCTATAAGACATAGGTTGTGGGAACTCGTTGGAACCGCCTCATGAGGCGGTTCTAATGAGCACTCAAAACTTATTTGCAGTATTTATAAGAAAAATGTCACGGATTTTCATCAGAAAAATGGCCATTTTGGAGGTGTAAAAAAATGCACTATGTCGCACTGGTGAGTTATCGTAATGGAATTTTTTTTATCCCATACGAGTATAATACTGACTGTAATTCTTCATTCTTTTCTGTAATCTCAGACACAGTTCTTCTTAACAGTGAAGCCTTTTCTTCACTATACAGTGATGATGCCTCGTGGGCTGACATCGGCACAAGCTTCTGAAAGATGTCTGGCCCTGAAATCTCGGTGTCATTTGGGTTGAACGGAATCCCTTTCACTAATGATGCTCCTGTAAAAACACAAAAATTTATTTTAATTATACACCCAAACCTTTTTGTAATATTGTTTGAAACAGTTTTGGAGATTCCAAAAAGGTTCAGGTTAAATAGAAAAATGACCATTAATGGGTATTCTTCTATATAACCTATACACTCCAAAAATGTATAGATTTTATAGAAAAATGATCACTGATGGTCATTTTTCTATGTAATATTAACATTTTTGTTTGGACATATCACATTAACTAACAAAATTTCTGCCTTTGATCTCAAAACTAGAGCTGCCGCCTAACGGGCACCAATTATACCCCCGCTACCGAAAAATTTTTACAAGTATTTGACCTTGAGGAAGGTCAACGTAAAGGTCAAGGTCAGGTTTGTGTATATCAATCTTAAGTACTAGTGGCAAGGTGTGTGGTGTGTGAATATTAAAGAAATCGGTCAAAGAATAAGGAAGTTATGAGCAATGTTAAAGTTTTTTGTAACGGACCGACGACAGACAAATTTTTACAAGTATTTGACCTTGAGGAAGGTCAACATAAAGGTCAAGGTCAGGTTTGTGTATATCAATCTTAAGTACTAGTGGCAAGGTGTGTGGTGTGTGAATATTAAAGAAATCGGTCAAAGAATAAGGAAGTTATGAGCAATGTTAAAAGTTTTTTGTAACGGACCGACGACAGACAAATTTTTACAAGTATTTGACCTTGAGGAAGGTCAACGTAAAGGTCAAGGTCAGGTTTGTCAAAGAATAAGGAAGTTATGAGCAATGTTAAAGTTTTTTGTAACAGACCGACGACAGACAAATTTTTACAAGTATTTGACCTTGAGGAAGGTCAACGTAAAGGTCAAGGTCAGGTTTGTGTATATCAATCTTAAGTACTAGTGGCAAGGTGTGTGGTGTGTGAATATTAAAGAAATCGGTCAAAGAATAAGGAAGTTATGAGCAATGTTAAAGTTTTTTGTAACGGACCGACGACAGACAAATTTTTACAAGTATTTGACCTTGAGGAAGGTCAACATAAAGGTCAAGGTCAGGTTTGTGTATATCAATCTTAAGTACTAGTGGCAAGGTGTGTGGTGTGTGAATATTAAAGAAATCGGTCAAAGAATAAGGAAGTTATGAGCAATGTTAAAGTTTTTTGTAACGGACCGACGACGACAAGCTGACTCCTATATACCCCCTTCAAACTTCGTTTGCGGGGGTATAAATAGCGTTACAATGAGTTTTGTTTGTACAGTTAACCCTCTTTAGACGACATTTGTTATAATGACAAGACTTGTTAGAAGGATAATTTGAATCAGAATGGCACAAATACTTGATACTATGAGAAATTCAAGTATTTTATATGAAAGATTCCAATAAACAATGTTGTGGGTATTTGTTAGAATCGCCTCCTTGAGGCGATTCTAACAAATATTCACAACTTATCACCTCATTGAGGCAATTCTAACAAATATCCACAACATATGTTTCTTGTATTAAATGAGAAAGCTGCAAGCCTTTTTGTACATTTCTGTCTGCCGCTAACTATGTAAGAGTTTATTTTTGTAAATTATCTACCAGCATTGTTGGATATTTATTGAGATTCTGTATGGCATCAAATTCTGTAGGAGGCAAATATTTTGAGAACAAATACTGCTGTTACAATGAGGGTCCACTGTATTATCAACTATACATGAAAGGAAGGCCTTAGAAATTGTTCTTATGTAACTGCAAATGTAAAACAGTATCCGACTGGATAACACAGAAAACCTGCAACAATGTATTCTTTTTGTTTGTTTGTTTGATTAGAAGGTTTAACGTCCCTGTCAACACTGTAAACGACATTTTGGAGACTTTGCTTCCAATTTTGTGGGACTTTTACCCAACCTTGAGATGAAATGACATCTCAAGCCCTGCCACCCAATGAAACCAATAGGGTTTATTAGCATGGATGGGCCGACTCACACCGCTTTGCCTGGGCAGGCTTAGATCATCTAAGCTGTTTACCAGTACTCATCTGTGGGTCGGTTTCAGCTCTGCGTGGAAGCATCATGCAGCCAATCTATTTCTTCAAGCCCCGATGGGCAGGGGCCATTACAGTGTGTTCTGTAATATGACATCTGAAACCAAACACCACCATGTAACATCACTTTTCATTGGCTGACATTTTGTTTTGTGCTGCTCACAGACCTCAACTTTTTGTGCAAACAATATAATTTTTTAACACAGAAGTCACTGTATTGAAAATTTTATGAGAGATAAGTTATTGGTTTGATGTTCACAAATGATATTTTATAAGAGGAAGTATCTTTGTCAAACGGTATAATAAAGACAATACATTTTGTATATCTTGGTGTGGGTAGTTGGGTCGGTGTCAAGGTGCTGTGTAACTTTCAGTGCCCGGGCACTCTACAGCTTTGGTTTCAGGAGGATAAAGGACTAGGGCCAGTTGTTCAAAACTAACGACATCGTTAGTTAACGTATCGTTAAAACTTTGATTGTTAAATATGACAAATACAGTCGAACTTCAATGGCTCGACACCTTGGGACCATGAAAATCTGTTCGAGGCAGGGGTAGTTCGAGCCACTGAGGGTTACTGCCAGGAGGCATAACGACATACTTTAGGACATCTTTTTCGGTGTTCTATAATGAACAAGATGTGTTTGTGAAACACTGATGCCCCCGGACAGCGCCAATGTTAATGTTTTTAAAAATTTTGAAAAAAATAGGTCAAAGGTCAAGTTCAAGGTCACGAGATCAAAAATTATGGTACCACTGGAAAGGTCTTGTGATAAGGTATACACATGTGAAATATGAATGCTCTATCTATTACCATTCAAAAGTTATGCCCAATGTTAAAGTTTTTGCAGACGGACAAACAGACAAACGGACAAACAGACGGACAGACCAAAAACTATATGCCCCCGAATCTCTTAGATTCCGGGGGCATAAAAATGTATGCTGTGTGTACTCATTAGAATCGCCTCATCGAGGCGATTCTAATGAATACACACAGCACACATTTGCAAGATAAAAGACGATAATATCCTAATTTTTACCCTCCCTATTTCTTCTAAACAGAAATTCCCCAGGGACTCAAGAACGGGTTCGACTCAGCCATGGTAAATGAGCCATCGGTGTTCGAGCCATCGAAGTTCTAGTGTATGCTAAAATTTTTGCTGAAAAAAAATGTGAGCAGCTTTTGCAGATGCAAAAGCTGCTCACATTTTTTTCAGCAAAAATACCACATTTTTCGATATTGCACTTGCTAGGACAGTTAACAATTTGACCACTAACGAGCTTGTTAAGCTAATGATGCTTTGAACAACCGGCCCCTGATGTGCTCTTCTAGTCTACTCTTTCTAATGCCCCATCTCTTGGGAGACGGCTTGAGAAGGAAGGTTGCTTGATGACTGGGCAGCTGTAGCCAGCTACTGGTGGGGGCGATTTCACTAACTACTGGTTAAAGCCTGTCCAGAAACAGTGAAGGCAACTGACCAGCCCAACATGACTTTAGCTATTGACAGGATCATTAAACCAAAACACACAACAACACACAGTATGTCTTGGTAAAATATCTATTTTCTGAAAATGGTTTTGTTTGTTTGTTTGTTTGTATTGGAGTTTAATGGCCTAGTCAACACTATTTTAGGTCATTTTTGAGCCGGTCAGTTTACCTATCCACACTTTTCCTGGGCAGGCTTATTTGTAAGCGGTTAACCAGTGCAGAGCACATTCTTTTGCCAGAAACTGACAACTGCTCTTTTTGAATCAGCTGAAGGGAGAGAATGACAGTAGAAAAAATTTCATGATCAATCTCCACAAAAGAATGTTGCCGACCCCGGCAGGTGTAGAACCCGTGTCCTCCTGATCACCAGTCAGATCTGAAAATGGTAGAACTGAGTGAGGTGATGAAGGACATAAACAATACTTGACAAAAAATTTTCCTCCAGTGAGGAGGAGTTGATAAGCTTGGAAATACAGTGAAATTCCGCTATTAATACCACCAAAAATTAAGTCTAATTCTACTTTAAAAAGCTTTTTAGTAGGTTGCAGTCTTCTGCATACATAGTCCTCTGGTCGGAGACCACCTTTAGGACTAGAAGCCTCCGTGGTGTAGTGGTTACGCTACTTGCCTTGTAAACCAGGGATCGCAGGATGGATCCTGGGCTTCTCCAGACTTTCAGATGAGTCTTTAAACCGAGGTCCCGTCTCCGTATGACCTTAGCTGTTGGTGGAACATAAAACTCAAACACCCACTCACTCCACCTTTAGGGACTGTCCAAAAATGGTCTTAAGACCATTTTTGGACAGTCCCAAAGGTGGTCTTAATATGGTAATTTTACTGTAGCTGTTAAAAATAACCATACCTTTGACTTCTGGAAGAGAGTCAGCCGCAGGAACTTTCTCATGATACACAAAGTCATTGTCCTTCTTAGCAGCTTGATGTCTGAAAAATAGAGAAATTAGTGAAGCTCCTATTAACCCTTGTAACGGGCCTCCGTGGCCTAGTGGATAAGAGTGCTGACTCTTAGTCATTAGGTCTCTCACCGCCGTAGGTTCGAGTCTCGCTCGGGCCACGTGTGAAACGCCAAGTTCTGCAACGGTAGGTCAGGTGTTTTTTCTCCGGGTACTCCGGTTTTCACCCACCTCTGATTAACGATCGGCTCGATATGAGTGAAATAATCTTGAAAGGGCCGTAAAACCCAAACCAAAAAAAAAAAAAAATTAACCCTTGTCCTGCCAATCCCGGATATGCCTTATCTTTGAAACAATGTAGATCCAGATCAGATGGCTTCTGACGAAGCCATCTGATCAGGATCTACATTGTTTGCCATTCAGATTGTGATTTTGTTGCAATAATTTGCATCAAGTAATCTGATTGGTTGATAATCGGTAGTGGGTGTGGCATATATAAATATTCAGCAGGACAAGGGTTAAAGACAAATGCTACAAATTTGCCATTTTTGTACGATCATCAAACATGAAAGTTATGCCAGAGCCAACATTTTACCGTTCTTGGGTATGGAAATGGTTGAAATTTGCGGAACAGTTATTGTTTTGGGTTCATTTCATTATTAAACATGTTCAGCTTGGCTATAAACATCACGAAAACAGTAACATTGCGACTTTTGAAAATTGTAATTTTTCGGCATTTACTCAAGATCAGATCAACCTAAATGGCTACAGATTTACTTAAACGATTTGCTGTAATGCATATTATGGCCAGCTACTATTTATAAGTAAAATCCAAGTTATCTGTCAGTGATTCACCATCTTTTCATAGAATTTATATGTATTTTTCCCATGTTTTCCATATGGGGGTAGGGGAACGGTTTGTTTAATAAAACAGAAATTAGCACGGTGACCCCTAGTTTTCTTTTAATTTTCTATTCTCTGGAAACATCCCCTAGAGAAAAACCCTTGCTTTATGAAAATTTCAATGTAGCATTTTTCTGTATGGTCCAAAATATTGCAGACAATGAATTATTTTTGAAGATATTTTGGTTGATGACAAAATAGGTTTTGCAAAAAAAAATTCTGAGCTTGAAAGATAGGCTAAAGATAGGCAGCAGTATCTTTTACTATATCATTCTGACTAAAATAAATGTTTAGGAGCTAGGCAAAAGTCATTTTTGACATGCTATTTACTAGCATGGTTTTTTTCTGATATTTCTGGAAAAACAGTTTGGGGTGATTTCCTTCTCATTCACATTACTTAAGATTAAGCACGGTGACATATGGTTTTCATTTCATACGTGGTGAGCCAGTATATGATGCTGAACATATACAGACTCTTAAACAATTTTCAATGTAGGAAGTATTTCGTAGCATATGCCCTTAACCCATTTTATACTAGTGGACTCTTCCTTTGCTACATGTTGGACAAGTCCATTTGTCATATAGGGGTGGTAGGCCTACATTTTCTTTTTTATTTATTTTTGATGGAAAATTCTGTAAGCAAATAGTGCAGGCCCAGATCAGACGCCGCATTATGCGGTGTCTGATCTGGACCTGCACTGTTTGCCAAGGTACCCCTTTAGGGGTTTTCCCCGCATACAATGGGTTATAGGGAAGTAGCTTTAAGATACTTATATCATAAAGATCCTAAAAATTTGGACACATTGAGGACTTGCTGTAATTGTTCTAAAATTTTAACAAATTTGTTTCATGATCCAGCGAGGAGTCCAAAAGGTTCCAGACAGAATGGCAAAAGGTGTAGACCCAGATCAGACTGCGGTCTAATCTGGATGCAATGTTTGCTTAGGCCTATCTGTCCCTATACTTAGGATCATTATGGTACAATTAATATTGCTCTAGAAAAGAAGTAGAGAGGAAAATTAAGAAATAATCTTTCTTATTTCTTACATCCTTTCCAATGAAATATAGAGATTTCTCAGTGAAATCGAAAACGATATTGTCACAGTGACTGATATCAATTTTATTTTTCACTGCTTGGGACTACATTTTTCTCGAAATTTAATTCTGTGGTTAGTTTTTTCCATTGTCAGATGTTTGAAAATTAATGAACTGTATTAGAATTAACGCTAAGCCCTTTCACACATCATGAGGACGTTAATGACATCATTTTCGACGCTGACGTCATGTATTTTGTCGAGCGAAGTTAGATCTGTCCGCACCTTCTTTGGGAAACTAATCTCTCCATTAATTCAATGACCATTCATATAAATGCCATCCCAGGCTATTTCTCAGGTACAAACTTGTAGTTTACACCCAATAGTATACCTAGTGAATACATTGGACACCACTAAATTGACTAGAAACGACCAGGAGTTAGTTTTCTCTGAGGGTGAGTGACGCGATTAGTGAAGCTAAATATTGCCATTTTGAAGCATGTAAGAAACAGAAAATTTGATTTTGTTGGTATAAGATCAAGTTTTATTTCACTCATGAACACCAAAACTGGTATTTTCACTCATGGCTTAGCCACTCGTGAAAATACTGGTTTTGGTGTTCATTCGGTGAAATAAAGTTCGATCTTACACTGAAAAAATCATATATCCTCTATTTCTTGTTAGAATCCTATGCTATTTGGTTGTTGCTGGAACTACCTCATCATAACTTTTGCCCTCACACTACTAGGGCGAGGATCGCAGCTGGGTAAAATCTTTTAAAGGAATTTATCATATGACCTCGTGTCTGAGTGTAATAATGCCCTGTAATATTTTCGATAATCCACTAGCGGATTAAATATGCCAATTAGCTAGATACGTCCCGTAACGTTACTTGTACAACGTCCTTAATGACGTCGCCTTTACCAACGGTGGAATATCAACATTTTTGTGAACAATCGTGAATAAAATGTGTTTTAAATGTCATATGATAAATAGAATCTTGCATTTGTGCTCATGTATTATTGAATTAATTAAACTCGTTGAGGAAAAGGGATAAAATGCTCAGCAAAGCCTCGCATTTTATCCCTTTTCCTCAACTTGTTTAAAAAATTCAATAATACATGAACACTCATGTAAGATCATCTATATGATGTTTAAGAGTAGACCCCTTTTTCAACGGGACAGAGCTTATAGAAAAGCGAAAAGGAAGTCCCAAAAGTTATCTCCCTTTAAAAAATGGCGGAAAAACGTGAAAGGTGTTCCCATTCCCGTCAAATTTCATTCACTCTTTATGTGGAAAAGCTCACATTTTTGTGAAAGTCAAGTAGTAAGCAATTAACTGATAAAGAACAGATACTTGGCTTTCTTCTGAATAAGGGACTACTCAGAATAAAATAGTCCCCCCCCCCCCCCCCACCAGAAAAGGCCTTAAAAGGTAAATGGATATGTCTTCAGGGCAGGCACTGCCTGCAAAAGTATGTTTTTCTCTCATGTCAATTGGGGTCAACTCTTCAAGAAAAGAATTTGCTCCTGAGGAGCAAATTCTTTCCTTTTAAGAGTAGACCCCTTTTTTTGTTTTTGTTTTTTTTGCATGGGACAGAGTTTTTAGAAAAAGCAAACAGTAAGTCCTGAAAATTGTCTCCCTTTGAAATGGTGGAAAAAAATTGCCAGGTGTATCCATTCCCCCTATAGGGAATAGATTCACCTTACATGCAATGGTATCTTGTTACCATACTACCTGCACTCATTATACCCTGGTTCTCGATTTAACCCATCTAGTACCAGAAACCTCAAAACGGGTACCAGGGCAAACAGTGCAAACCAAGATCAGACGCCGCAGAACGCGGCGTCTGATCAGGGCCTACACTGTTTGCGAAAAGTTCAGCCATTTTCTTAATTAATTTTGAAGAAAACACAACCTGACAGCCCTAAATTTTGAAATGGACTCCTGATATATACATAAGGTGGAAGATTCCATTTGGTACAAAAAGGGTTAAACTATCATGCAATACCTCCCAACTTTACTGTATATTTCATTATGGATTTGTACACATTACAATAGTAACTTCATCCGCTGTATTGTATCATGATAGCTCAGTGGTTAAGGAGCCTGATAGCTCAGTGGTTAGTGCACTTGCCTCTGATGCTCTGATGCTAGAGGCCCCTGGTTCAATCCCCAGAGGCGGTGATTATTTCGGTGTCTGAACACGCTCCATTGGCATCATTTGCAGGGATGAATGCCAAAAAGTGCACCGTCCTTCGGATCGTAACGTTGACTGGAGGCCCCCTGTGCAGGGAGAGTCATCTCCTGTGCAGGTGAAAGACACCTACTGTAATTACATGATTACTGTGTAGGCTTTCAACCCTGCAACATGTACACCTGGGAGTAATGGTCAAATGTAACCAATCACAGTATTGGTAGAAAGAAAGAAAGAATCATGTCAAGTGGATGTTTCCAAATCAAGGAATCAAATGAGATGCAGAGCCTCCACTGTGATGCGCAAGACCAGGAAACATTTTGTTCATTTGTTTTTGAGTTTAATGACCCAGTCAACACTATTTAGGTCATATCAAGCCAGTCAGTTTACCTATCCACACTTTTCCTGTGCTAGCTTATACAAAAGCGCTTAACCAGTACAGTGCACATTCTTTCGTCAGAAACTGACAACTGCCCTTCTTGAATCAGCCTAAGGGAGAAAATGGCCATTTAAAGAATTCATGATCAATCTACAGGAAAGAATGCTGCCGGCCCAGGCAGGTTTCAAACCTGCATCCTCCTGATCACCAGTCCAACGCGCATCTGACTGAACGACCGAGGCCGGCTCAATCTTCTGTAGAATAAAGGCATACTTTTCAAAATAAAATCAGAAACAAAGTCCATACATTGTACTAAATATATGGATATCTGTGGCTTTGGAAAATATGGTCAAGGGACTCAAGAACTAGTCCTAAATAACCATTGTAAAAAAAACTATCCTTGTACTGCATATGATAACACATGGTCTCATAACAGCATAAGGGACAGAGGTACAGACTGAGTGAGGGTTTGAGTTTTACATCCCACGAACAGCTAAGGTCTTATGGAGATAGGACCTCGGTTTTAAAACTCATCCGAAAGTCTGGAGAAGCCCGGGATCGATCCTGCGACCCCTGGTTTACAAGGCGAGTAGCGTAACCACTGCACCACGGAGGCTTCTAACAGTAGTACAGAGGACCCTCGTTGAAACGACAGTATTTGTTCCCTATTATTGTGCCGTTATAAAGAATTTGCCATTATAAAGAATCCCAGTCAGGAGTATGATAGGTAATAAGTGGCCTTTCCCCTTTGTTACCCCAAGAAACAAATGTTAAAGATATTTGTTAGAATCGTTAAAGATATTTGTTAGAATCGCCTCAATGAGGCGATTCTAACAAATATCTATAACATTTGTTTCTTGGACTCAATTTGTGCATTTTCAACCCTTGGGCAGTCCATACTGCCTGGAACCAAGGCTTAGCCTTTAGCTAAGTAGTCATTCCATTCAAATTGCCATGATAACGAGTTTTGCCGTTACAACGAACGTCAGTATAAAGAGGGTTGACTGTAGTTTCAAGAGTTGCCTTCCCTTGTGGAGTATTCCCCTTTAGTTTATTTGTTTGATTTGAGGTTTAACGTCCCCAACAACACTGTAAAGGTCATTTTGGAGATGTTCCAATTTTGTGGGACTTTTTTCCGACATTGAGACGAAATGACATCTCAAGCCCTGCCGACCAATGAAACCAATAGGGTTTATAAGCATGGATGGGCCGACTTGCACCGCTTTGCCTGGGCAAGCTTAGATCCTCTAGGTGGTATACCAGTACTTGTGTGCGGGTCGGTGCCAGCTCTGTGTGGAAGCATCATGCAGCCCATCTATTTCTTCTAGCCCCGATTGGGGGGGTGGGGGAGGTATTCCCCTTTAGACCAATATCAGAAAAAGCCTCCATTTTGAGATGATCTTTCTCAGAGGTTTACTGATTTGCCTTAGTGAATAGTGGGTGCACAAAGTGAACTTACTTTCCACCAACCACATCATTTGTAAATCTCAGTGATTCCAGAATATCTTGAGATTCTCCCTGAAAGTAAAGCAGAAAAGTATTAACCTTGAGATACCCCCTGAAAATGAAGCAGATGCGTATTTAGCTTCAGATAATGCACAGTGATAAAGCAAATCATATTTTATTGAGAGATTTTCTCTGAAATATGATGGTTTTGATTGTGTTGAGGTTTAATGACATGTTAACCAATGTTGATCATTTTGTGTCAGCTCTCAAAAAAGGGAAGAAAAGAATAGAAAAGATAGCAGAGAAAACAAAAGAGAGGACTGGGAGAAAAAAAATGAATGATAGAAGAAAAAAGAAATAAGAAGATTCTCCCTCTACTTTTACCTGCTGAAAGGACAACTGTAAGCCAATATATGTCGGATGTCTTGGTGACATAAAATACCTCTTAGCATCACCCAACCATCCCAATGCATCAACATTAATGTTTTGTTTGTTTGTTTGTTTGTACTGGAGTTTAATGGCCCATTCAACACTATTTTAGGTCATTTTTGAGCTGGTAAGTTTACATGTTCACAATTTTCCTGGGCAGGCTTATATGTAAGCAGTCAACCAGTACAGTGCACATTCTTCGCCAGAACCTGGGAACTGCCCTTCTTGAATCAGCGGAAGGGAGAGAAGGACTGTAGAAAAGAATTCATGATCAATTTCCATGAAAGAAAGTTGCCACCCCGGCAGGTATCCTACCCGCGTCCTCCTGATCACCAGTCAGATGTGCATCTGACTGAGCTACCGAGGCCGGCAATCAACATTAATGTATACTTAAGACTTTTACCATACAAAAATAACCTGCGTTATAATCTTAATTTGTAGCCTACAAGACCACTCAACAGTCCTTTGGTCATGTTAAGCCAGTTAGTTTACCAAACCACACTTTTCTTGGGTATACTTATTTCTTCAAAGGTTAACCAGTTCAGTGTATGCTTTTAGCCTGTAACTGGCAACTGGCCTTCTCAAATCAGGAGAGAAGGACTGGTATATAATACTTATGAACAAGCTCAATGACGCCTGCTGACTGTACTGGTCACCAGACAGATATGCACCATTAAATGTCTTGTTAACAACTGACATTCATTAAGTTTCTCATATGCATGTGTGTTGTTATCTTGCTAAGCTTGTGACATTCATCAAGTTGCTCTTATACAAGTGTGTTGCAACTTTGGCACGCTTGTAGTTACCTTGGCAAGCTTTTGGCATTCATTCAGTTTCTCCTGTGACAGAGTATAATAGGCCAGACACTGTCCCCACTTCTGCTGGTCTTCTGACTGACGTCCCATGTAGTAGTGGGTAATACATGTGTAGAATAATACCTTGATGTCTATCCTCTTCTTCCATTCCTGTCAAACATAATTCTAACACAGTTAAGGGGAATGGGAACACCTGGCAGATTTTTCCGCCATTTTTCAAAGGTAGACAACTTTCGGAACTTCCTGTTCGCTTTTCTGTAAGCCCTGCCCCACTGAAAAAGGGGTCTACTCTTAAAGGAATTTGGGGTCTACTCTTAAAGGACTCTTAATTTGCTCCTCAGGAGCAAATTCTTTCCTTTTAGAGTTGACCCCTATGGACATAGACACACAAAAATACTTTTTGGGGAGTTGCCTCCCCTGAAGGTGTACCCATTCTCCTTTAGAGAACAGTGAAGTCCACTACTATGAACAGCTATAATCAGGCAGATTCTTCTTTAAGAAACATATCTAAATGGTTTCAGTATTTATTTCTTTGTCTTTTCTAAACACAATGTCCTCAAGTAAGAGACCTACTTTGGGACTGTTCAAAACTGGTCTTAAAACATTCTAATGCACTCATGTATGTAACGCAACGTTTGACTGGACAACTTCAAAAATTTGCGACAGTATATTCTGCGATATACTGTCGGAAACCCAACATCATCATATAACGTTGCTTTCCATTGGTTGGTTTTTTGGTTTTACACAGGTCACTGCGCTTGCCGTTATGAGTAAAAAGAGCAATTTTATAAATAAACAAGTGAATATGTGCATTAGAATGGAATAACTTTATTGAAAATTGTCATTTGGGGAGGTAAATCATGGGTTTTACGGCCACAAATTCCGTTTTTACGGCTCCGCTGACGAAATTTCCGACCATAAAACCTCCCATTTACCTCACCAAATGTCAATTTTGAATACAGTTATCCCCTAACTTTTGAACAGCCCCAATGGTGGTCATACCATAACTGTTCTTTCTTCAAACATATTATAAAAGTTTAAGTATTTCTTTCTTTGTGTTTTCTACACCCAGTGTCCTCTAGTAATAAAACACTTTTGGGACTATACAAAAGTGGTCTTAAAAACCACTTCTGAAAAGTCCCAATGGTGGTCTTAACATAGATTTTTTTCTTTTAGTACAAGTGTTAAAGATTTCAGTATTTCTTTCTACGAGTTTTCTAAACCCAATGTCCTCTAGTAAGAGGCTACCTTTAATTTGGTACTATTCATAAGTGGCCTTGAACCGTTTTGAACAGTCTCACTGGCGTTCCAAATAGTGGTCCTAACATAGATTTGTTTTCTTGCAGAAACATATTTATATGGTTTCAGTATTTCTTTCTTTGTGTTTTCTACACCCAATATTCTCTACTTAGAGACCACTTTTGGTAGTGTTTAAAATGACATTATGAAAACACGCCTATACAAGTACATTGCAACCTTTATTGCCGAAAAAAAGAAAATTTTAAGATGAAAAATTGTGATATTTTTCTTATTTCTGCTCAAAATATAGATTGAGGGTACTCGTTACAATGCCTCTATAGATTGTGGGTACCCGTTAGAACCGCCTCATTGAGGCGGTTCTAACGAGTACCCTCAATCTATATTTTGGAGCAAAAATAAGAAAAATAAGGTTTACCCCTGTAAACTCCAGTTTTACTATATAAAAGTGGGGTTCAAGGGAGTCGAAATAATACAGGCGTGTTTTCGTGATGAGACCACTTTTGAAAAGTCCAAATGGTGGTCTAAATATAGGTATTTCACTGTATCTTGAGACTCTATTGGACAATGTCATAATTTTTTGACAGTGTTTTCTTCTTAGTCGAAAAAGGCGAATAACTCTGCAAAGAGAAATCCAACAGAAAAAAATATGTGTTGCTTAAGGGGAATGTGTACACCTTCAGAGGAGGTAACTCCTGCAAAAGTGTTTTTGTCTCCCATGTCAATAGGGGTCAACTCTTAAAGGAAAGAATTTCGTCCTGAGGAGCAAATTCTTTCCTTTAAGAGTTGACCCCTTTTTTCCCTGGACAGAGCTTATAGAAAAGCTAACAGGAAGTCCCGAAAGTTGTCTCCCTTTGAAAAATGGCGGAAAAATCTGCCAGGTGTTCCCATTCCCCTTAATTTACATGCTGATGCTGTATATAAAATTTCCAGATTCTAGCTCTAACCATTTTTGACCACACGAAAGTTTTACAAAAGGGCACACATGGACTTATAGACAGACAGATGGACATGCCCAAACCAATATTCCCCACCAAACCAATATTCTCAATCAACTTCTTTGATCGGCCCCTGCCCATCGGGCTTGAAGAAATAGATAGGCTGCATGATGCTTCCAGGCAGGGCTGAAACCGACCCGCACACAAGTACTGGTAAACTGCTTAGAGGATCTAAGCCTGCCCAGGCAAAGCGGTGCAAGTCGAACCGTCCATGCTTATAAACCCTATTGGTTACATTGGGTGGCAGGGCTTGAGATGTCATTTCATCTCAGTGTCAGGTATTTGTTTGTTTGATTTGATGTTTAACATCCCCATTAACACTATATAGGTCATTTTGGAGACGTTGCTTCCAATTTTGTTGGACTTTTACCCGACATTGAGACAAGGTTGGTCGGTAAATACCGGTGGCGGGAATTCCCACTGGTATTTACCGGTAATTACCGTCCTGGGAAATACTCCAAATTTCAGCAAAGTGGGAAATACTGGGAAATAGTGGGAAATATGATTTTTGTTTAGATATTTCATAGAAAAATACTATTAATATTTGTGTAATTTAACCCATTTGGTACCAGAAACCCTAAAACCAGGTACCCTGGCAAACAATGCAGGCCCAGATCAGACAGTGCAGAATGCATTAAGCAAAAGTTAAGCCATTTTGCAAATAAATTTTGAAGAAAACAGAACCTGACATCTCTAAATTTTGAAATGAACTCCTGCTACAAATAAGGGGAAAGATTCCAATCGGTACAAAAGGGTTAATTGAAATAATGACCAATCAGCTATTTTGTAATATGCCTCCCCATACATATATGTCATAAGTCTGCTTTTACTCAACCAAACACAAGCATAAATATGAAGTGATCTGTTGTTTTGTAGGGTGCAGAGTTCTTTAAAATCACCCATATGCTTAAGAAGATAAAATACCATAACGATCCCAATAATATTTGGGACAGACATGCCTGGGCAAACAGTGCAGACCAAGATCAGAATCACTTAGCTTCTATAAGAGAGTGTGCCACTGGAACTACATGTTTTGTATGCTTTAATGTAACACTACCCACATGGTTCAAATTTTTGAGATTTACAACAATTTTTTAAGTCTTTTGGATGTTTAAATTTTAAGGCTGTTTACACTAGAAAAAAGTTTGTTTGCAAGTTTGTCAAGTAATCACACTTTTACATGCTAAAAGGTGTGATAATTTAATTGATTGTTTGAGACAGGTATTAAAAGAACACAGTTGATTTAAGCATAAAAGGTTTCTTATATTATTTACAGATACTCACCTATTAAAGTATTAAAATTACATGTATTTACAAGTCAATGGAAATAGCTGAAAGTTAAAAACTTATATTTTAGAATCACACTTGAATTAAATACATTCTATATGAAGGCAAGGGACTAGGACTAGAGATCTTTTAAGTTATTCAATATAAATAGGGCTGGAAAATTCTTCAAAATTTCACTTGTCCTACATGATTAACTGCATGTAAACTTTGGCAAATGTCATAAGGACTAGACAAACTCTTTACTTGTCCTTCATTTTTTTGTCATTGCAAACAGACAAGTGGAATTTTCAAGACCTGCATGAACTTGAAATAATTTTGCTTTCAAATAGCTAGGTAGTTGGAGTATATAATGCAGTCTCAAATGGTACCACCTATGTAAATATATATTTCCCAGTATTTCCCGGGAATTCCCAGTATTTCCCGGGAATTCCCTGTATTTCCCGCCGTCCAGGGAAATATGAGTATTTCCCGCTTTTTTGCCAACCTTGCATTGAGATGAAATGACATAATAATAATAATAATAATCAACCTTATTTATAGAGGGTAACACATTTAGTACTAGTACTAATCTTTCATGTGGCCCTCTAAAGTGTGGAGCCCATCTCAAGCCCTGTTGCCCAAAGAAACCAATAGGGTTTAAGCATGGGCGGTCTGACTCCCGCCACTTTGCATGGGCAGACTTAGACCCACTAAGCTGTTTACCAGTACTCATGTGCGGTCAGTTTCAGCTCTGCGCAGGAGCATCATGCAGCCCAATCAGGTAAGAATTTAGGCCCTTATAAGTGTACATGAAAACAAAATATCTGAGAATAAATTATAGTTTCAAACTACCTTGTATCTCCTTGAGCTGATGAGTTCTTCAGAATGACAGGTTTCCAGATTCTTCAGAGTTGTTTGATAGAACTCCACTATCTGAGCTGCTACTTTGGCTGTTATGGTGCTTTTTCTACTGTCTGTCATTGACTTCTCGAGGATGCACTCCTGGGCTTGAGCCTGTTGGACAGAAAACCATTAACCCTTATCCTGTTGTTCACAACAACTCCCACCTTTGCAAACAGTGTAGATCAAGATAAGATTGCTTCTGAAGAAGCCTTATCCTGCTGTTCACAACAACCCCTACCTTTGCAAACAGTGTAGATCCAGATCATATGGCTTCTGACACGCACCACTTTGCCTAGGCAGGCTTAGTCTGTCTGAGTGGTTAACCAGTACTCATGTATGGTCAGTTTAGCTCTGCATGGAAGCATCGAGCAGCCAAATCTATTTCTCCAAGCCCCAATGGTGGGGAGGCGAAATAACGACTGTCAGATGTTTGCTCTTAACCTGCTGTTCACAACAACCCTACCTGTGCAAACAGTGTAGATCCAGATACGATTGCTTCTGAATAAGCCGAATGTAGGACGATTTGGCCAGAGGACGATTTGGCCTGGACGATTTGGCCTAGGACAATTCGGCCTAGGACAATTTGGCCAGACAAAAATGTTGGGTAGGACAATTTGGCCAGATTAATATAATGACTAGTTTAAACTGAAAATTTAATGTTTTAGGTTTGATTTTAATATACAGTATTGTTTGAATATGTTGAAGGAACATTTTAAGGAAGATTTTAAACAATTAGATATTTTTTGTTGTTGTTTTTAAGCTTTTATAACTTTTGGCCTGAGATATTCTTTATGTGCAAATTACTATAAATGGTTACTTATAATCCTCCCCAAACACAAAAAATACAATGAAATAAAATAAATAAATAAAAATAAATAAATTTAATGGTTTTGTTTAAATTGGCTGGAAAAAAATATTAATTACATTTTCTTGTATTCATGGTTAATTGGCTAACTGATTTGCTGACTGGTCTTGGTTCCTTGCTTTCTTAATTAGTTATTCCACACTTATTTTGTTGGTTTTGTTTGTTTGTTTGTGTATGCATTGGAATACAAGATCAATTAGCATATTTTCTTGCTTGCATGGTTAATTGGCTGATTGATTTTTTGACTGGTCTAATGAGTACCCACAACCTATGTCTTGGAGCAGAAATAAGAAAAATAATGTATACCCTCATAAACCCTAATTTTCTCTATATAAAGTTCATTTTACCGACTTGTTCATGTGATGCCTGCCTGGTTCAAGAATATGCACCGCACTGGTTAACCACGTACACTTAGGGAAACTGATGTGCTCAATATGACCTAAATAGTGTTGACTGGGCTCAGATACTATAAATGAGCAGAAAATATGTAATGATGTGTGATAAAAATATGTTGTCAAATGAAGAAACTACTCAAACTATGCAATTTCCTCTTATGTCAACATCTGATTTTCACTCATCAAAGCCAAGAAATGACAGATGAAATCACTGAAAAAAAACATGAAATATTTGATGAAAATATATAGTCAAATGAAAAAAAATGCTATTGAAATGATTAATAGAATAAGAATTGGTAAAACCGCTAGGAGAAATCAGTTTGGCCAAATTGTCCTACCCGGTATTTTTGGCTGGCAAAAATTGTCCTAGGCCGAATTGTCCTAGGCCAAATCGTCCAGGCCAAATCATCCGCTGGCCAAATCTTCCGCCCACCGAATAAGCCTTATCCTGCTGTTCACAACAACCCCTACTTTTGGAAACAGTGAAGACCCAGATCAGATGGCTTCTGAAGAAGCCATCTGATCAGGATCTACACTGTTTGTCATGCAGATTGTGAAATGAATGACTTCATTTTTTATACCAAGTACTTTGATTGGTTGTCAGTCAGAAATGGGTGTGGCTCAATTAATTTATACAGCAGGGTAAGGGTTAAATACATATGCCTGGTAATGTTTGCTTGAGCCTATGGGTCAGAAAGTCATTGATATATACGCCCGGTAACATTTGTCATGATGTGCCAGAACACAGCACTAAATGCAAGGTGTTAACCCTTAAGATGCTGAGAAAATCTACATCTGAAAATGTCGTCTGCTTATGTTGTCTGCTGAATCTTCTTGCAATTTTTTAAGAAATATTTTCTCATACAGGCAAACAGTGTGGACCAAAATTAGACTGCACCCAGAGGAGCAGTCTGATCTGGGTCCACATTGTTTGCAAAAGTGACTTTTAAAGTAACCGGCAGATGACAAAGCAGACGACAATTTTGTCTGCTTATGTCATCTGCTGAATCTTCTTGCAAACTTTTTAGAAATATTTCTTCATACAGGCAAACAGTCTGATCTGGGTTCACACTGTTTGCAAAAGTGACTTTTAAAGTAACAGGCAGATGACAAAGCAGACGACAACTGTCGTGATTGGCATTTTATGGGTTAAATGAGCTATCATTACAAAGCAACAGATAAGGCAAGTATTTTGTGATAATTGAAGGATAGTTTTCCTTATTTCTCCATTTAAACCTATGTTGTGGGTACTCATTAGAACCGCCTTAGCGAGGCAGTTCTAATGAATACCCATAACACAGGTTTTCATGCAGAACTGACAAAAATTATCCTTCAATGATAACAAAATACTTACCTTATTTGTTGCTTTGTATGAAGGTTAATATCTCTGATTTATTAAATAATTGCTATAAAATACTTTGTGTTTGTAGGCCCCCGCCTATCAGGGCCTAAAGAAATAGATAGGCTGCATGATGCTTCCATGCAGAGCTGATTCCGACCCCTCACACGAGTACTGGTAAACCACTTAGAGGATTTAAGCCTGCCCAGGCAAAGCGGTGCGAGTCGGACTGTCCATGCTTATAAACCCTATTGGTTTCATTGGGCGAAAGAGCTTGAGATGTCATTTCATCTCAATGTCAGGTAAAAGTACCACAAAATTGGAAGCAACGTCTCCAAAATGACCTATACAGTGTTGATGGGGATGTTAAACCTCAAACCAAACAAATAAACTTTGTGTTTGAATATGCAGTTAGAATAAGACATCTGTGTGCATATCAGGTAAGCTGAGCTGCTAGCAGCCTAGCACATGATGCCATATGCCATACCCTTTATCACAACTCAAAACCTGCACTGCACACCTTTTTTTGCACCAAAAAAGCTGTATGAGCCTCGTATTGTACCTCTGACAGCACAATGTTGGTGGACTTGGCTTTCTTCTTGAAACCAACGCCACATTCAGACATTTGTCATTTGCAATAATTAGTGTAACGATCTTAAGTATTGGGACAGACAGGCCTAAGCAAACAGTGCAGACCAAGATCAGACTGCTCATGAAGGAGCAGTCTGATCAGGGTCTACATCGTTTGCCATTCCACCTACACTTTCTGGACTCCTTGCTGGATCATGAAACAAATTTGTTAAAATTTCTGGAAAATTATGGCCAATTCTCAAGGCGTCCAAATTTTTCAGATTTTTATGGAATATATTGGTGTGTGAGTGCGTGTAATTTTGAGATTTATGTCCCACCAACAACTTAGGCCATAGATTTAGTTTAAAGACTCATCCGAAAGTCTGGAGAAGCCCAGAATCAAACTCATGACCCCTGGTTTATGAGGTGAGTAGCTTAACCACAATCATAATGGAGGCTTCCATATCTAGTAAAATTTGTATATTAAGACCACCTTTTGGACTGTTCAGAAGTGGTCTTTAAGACCATTGTATATTAAAGCCACCTTTTGGACTGTTCAGAAGTTGTCTTTAAGACCATTGTATATTAAGGCCACCTTTTGGACTGTTCAGAAGTTGTCTTTAAGACCATTGTATATTAAGGCCACCTTTTGGACTGTTCAGAAGTTGTCTTTAAGACCATTGTATATTAAGGCCACCTTTTGGACTGTTCAGAAGTTGTCTTTAAGACCATTGTATATTAAGGCCACCTTTTGGACTGTTCAGAAGTTGTCTTTAAGACCATTGTATATTAAGGCCACCTTTTGGACTGTTCAGAAGTGGTCTTTAAGACCATTGTATATTAAGGCCACCTTTTGGACTGTTCAGAAGTGGTCTTTAAGACCATTGTATATTAAGGCCACCTTTTGGACTGTTCAGAAGTTGTCTTTAAGACCACTTTTGAACAGTCCCAAAGGTGGTCTTGAAATAGGGGACACACTAAGTGGAAAACACACAGAAGGAATAACTGAAACCTTCTCAATAAGCTTTTACAAACAGATTTAGTCTTAATTTTAGGAGGTCTTAATAGTGTAATTTTACTCTTTAATGGTACATCAAGGAGTATTAATGAAACATACGGACCTTCAGAAAAGATAATGGTCAAAGACAAAGGACATGACTGCCAACCAGCTGCTTAATCTTGATAACATCCGTCAAGTCATGAAAAGATGTTCTCAACCTTCACAATGCTGAATACACCACAAACTCATTATAACACTTTTGCTTATAACATGGTTTTGGATATAACACTGTTCTTTAAAACACAGTTTTGGATATAACACTGTTCTTTATAACATGGTTTTGGATATAACACAATTTAAAGATGGATCCCAAACATGAATAGAAAATCATTTTTCTATATAATCTATACATTTTTGTCTGGATATAACAGGGTTATTTAACTAATACAGTTTCTGCTTTGGATCCCATTAAAAGTGTTATTAAGAGGTTACGGTGTATTGACAATGTTTAACTGTTGTCCTGCTGAATATTTAAATATGCCACACCCACTACTGATTATCAACCAATCAGATTACTTGATGCAAATGATTGCAACAAATTCACAATCTGAATGACAAACAATGTAGATCCTGATCAGATGGCTTCTTCAGAAGGGTTAATTAAGACTGGTTTACGGAAAAATGCTGAGAAAATATATATTAATTTATTATGATATGGCAAGTTTCATATCATACCCCATATCAGATATCTGATATGTTGTATGCATACCCCATATCAGATATGTGATATGTGGTATGATATGACAAATGCCATATAAAATCACCAGCACCACCTGACCATACTAGAATCATGCAGTTGATAGCATGCCATCGCATATCCCCACGCTTCCGTTCGATTTGATATGTTACATGACCATGTTCTGAAAACTTTGATTTTTGAACCCCCCCTCGCACCGGGGCACCTCCCCCTGGCCTCATCCACAGGGGTGGGATCAAATTTCCAAAAGTGTCATGCACTCCCCAGACCAAAAACCTTTCAGTTCCTAAGGTTTCAAGTTTCTATCTCTAACGGTCTAGGAGGAGTTATCCGGTAATCATTATGGAGGGGGTATTTTGTTTTTACCTCTGGTGACCTTCACATTGACCAGAGGGGTCCCCCCACCCTTCCCCCTGCCCCCAAGGGTGGGATCAAAATTCCAAATGTGTCATGCACTCCCCAGACAAAATCTCTATCAGTTCCTAAAGTCTCAAGTTTGTATCTTTAAAGGTCTAGGAGGAGTTATCCGTTAAGACAGACATATGTACAGACATACAGATGGATGGCAAAGACGATTACAATATCCCCACTTTTTCTTCGAAAAGCATGGGAATAAATAGTGATGACTTGGCTGTTAACCCTTGTTGTACCAAATGGAATCTTCCTCTTCATATATAGCAGGAGTCAATTTCTAAATTAAGGACTGACAGGTTGTGGTATCTTCAAAATTGATTTTGGAAATGGCTTATTTTTCTGCAAATGGTGTAGGCCCTGATGAGATGCCGCGTTTTGCGGCGTCTCATCTGGGCCCACACTGTTTGCCAAGGTACCCGTTTGCGGGTTTCTGGTATAAAATGGGCTGAACACCAAGTTTCACCAAAGGAAACTCTTCAAGGATTTTTTTTCCATACATGTACAGCATTATCTCCAGATAAGGAGAAGTTGTGAGGATAAATAAGGATACTTTTCCATATTTCTGTGGGTACCTGTTAGAATTGTCTCACGTCACAAAAACACGCCTACATAATTCTGACCCCCCCCCCCCCCTCCCCCTTGAACCCCATGTGTATCTAGTAAAACTGGGGGATTAACAGGGGTAAACCTTAGTTTTCTTATTTCTGCTCCAAAATATAGATGGTGGGTACTCGTTAGAACCGCCTCAATGAGCCGGTTCTAACATGTACCCACCATCTATGTTTTGAGCAGAAACAAGTAAACTATCACAATTTTTCCTTTTTTTTTTTTTTGGCTGCAAAATTTACAATGTAAATGTATACACCTTTTTTTTTTAAATGTCTAGCAATAAGGAAAAAATTAGGGATAATTTTCCCCATTTCTTGCTAGAAACACATGATGTGGGTACTTGTTAGAACTGCCACATCGAGGCAATTCTAACAAGTACCCACAACCTATGTTTTTATGGAGAAATAAAAAAATGGCCCAAATTATCTCCAGTACTCCATCTTATTTGGAGCTTTGCTATAGTATACAGTAAAATTCATGTATTAAGACCACTTTTAGGACTGTTCAAAAACGGTCTTTAAGACCACTTTTGAACAGTCCCAAAGGTGTTCTCAGACCATAGGACACTGTATACAGAAAATACAAAGAAAAAAAAATGACTGCACCTTGCTATTTAAGCTTTAAAAGCAGAATTAGTGTTAATTTTAGGTGGTCTTAATAGTGGAATTTTTCTGTCCAATGAAATCGAATGAGAAGAGATATGCTACTTACCAACATGAGACTGACTTGGAATGTGAGAACTTCGTGAGACATATCCAGACTCATGGCAGCACACCCAAAATGATCGCGGAGATATTCGAAAGCCCAAGCTGCACACTGGAAATGTGTACAGGATACTTTCATACCCTGAAATAATAAACTCAATACAAACGAACGAATACTTGATGATTACTCATGCCAAACAAATAAGTGGCCTTGTTACAGCCTGCAACTTCTTCCTTTAATTGTCTACCTTTGTAGGTTTTCATAGTTTACAGGTTTATAGGTTTCTGTCTCTGGTCTGGTTCATCAGAGTCTAATTTGGTTTCTTTTGCTCCATTTCTTGCTGTCGAGACCTCACCGTTGTTTCATCTCTGTGGTTGTTTGATTTTTGTGTTCTTGGACATGTTGCACTGATGAGTTAGGAAGCCTTCATGTGGACTGAACAAATTATTTGTCTAAATCGTGGTGGAAGAAAGCGAGAATTGTGGCCATGTAAAATCGATTTAAGCCTCCAAGTGAAATACTTTGCACTGACTTTTTCAAGGCTGTTCTTCTGTCATTGTGGATTTTTTGTACTAGTTTGTCTTTGAATGTGTGTATCACTTATACCTTTTGGTTTTGTATAGCCAATTGACCATTTTGTGGGAAAGTAACTGTCCTTTTCCGCTACTGGTATTGATGTTTCCATTAGGGTCTAGTTATTTCATGTTTGTGTTTCTTTCCCTTTGGTGTCTCTGATGGGAGGTGTGGGATAATTGTATTGATTCCTGATCCTTACCTTTACTTCTGTTTAATTGGCCCCGCCCATCGGGGCTTGACGAAATAGATGGGCTTCATGATGCTTCCACGCAGAGCTGAAACTGACCGCACACAAGTACTGGTATACTGCTTAGAAGATCTAAGCCTGCCCAGGCAAAGCCATTAGAGTAGGACCGTCCA
This sequence comes from Lucinisca nassula, assembly GCA_963580285.1. Lineage (NCBI taxonomy): Eukaryota > Metazoa > Mollusca > Bivalvia > Lucinida > Lucinidae > Lucinisca > Lucinisca nassula. The sequence goes on along the minus strand of OY757026.1, from coordinate 62,517,383 downwards.
TGCTAATAAACCCTATTCGTTTCATTGGGCCACAGGGCTAGAGATATCATTTCATCTCATTGTCAGGTAAAAGTCCCACAAAACTGGAAGCAATGTCTCTAAAATGACATATGCAGTGTTGACAGGGACATTAAACCTCAAATCAAACAAACAAAAACTTCTGTTTTTAACAACCCATTTCTGACAACTGTGTCTGAAGTCGACTCTTTGGACTTTCACCAAGAAGACCCGATACGAATTCAACTGAGGACAGGATTTTATTAGGCTTTGCTTCACTATCATGTTGTAAGATACATTGCACATGTACTACATCATGGATCACATTTTGCCATTGTGTTATAAGAATTTTGTATCTCTATACAAGTTTAGAAGCCTCTGTGGTATGGTGGTTACGCTACTCGCCTTGTAAACCAGGGATTGCAGGACCGATCCCGGGCTTCTCCAGACTTTAAAATGAGTCGTTAAACCGAGGTCCTATCTCCGTATGACCTTAGCTGTTGGTGGGACGTAAAACTCGAACACTCACTCACTCTCTATACAAGTTCATGTTTTACAACTTTTGGTATTTTTAAAGACATTTTGTGCTCACTTCACAATCAGAAACAGTTATTTGAAATTTACAGTAAAATTTCTGTATTAAGACCATCTTTGGGACTGTTCAAAAGTGGCCTTTAAGATGCAAAAGCTGCTCACATTTTTTTCAGCAAAACAGTAAGCATACTATATTTGCCATATCAAATGACAGAAGTTTAAAAAATATATATTAACTAATGACAGCATTAGTTTTGATCAACTAGACCCAGTTATGGAAGTCCTGGATTCTACCCTGGGATAGAAACTCTTATCCTACCCAGGTTGTCCTACCAAACAATAGGACAAAAATCAAGAATTGATGTGTGCTGGTTGTAAATATTTTTCTATCCATTCCTTAAACTCATGTCTGTCATATTCAATACTTACATCAGCACTTTGTCTGGTATCCATGGCACCCAGCACAGAATGAAGGGAACCAATGTTGTACAGAATGCAGGCCTGTTCGAACTTGAGATCTTCTAAAGTAACCTCCCTACCAGAGTGTACATCTTCCCTGAAAACACCACTTACTCATAACATGGCTATACTGAGTTTGTGCCCTAATAATAAATACCGTAATGATCCTAAGTTGTGGGACAGATAGGACTAAGCAAGCAGTGCAAACCCAGATCAGACTGCTCCCAAAGGAGCAGTCTGGTCAGGGTCTACACTGTTTGCCATTCCTTCTGCACCTTTTGGACTCCTTGCTGGATTGTATAACAAATTTGTAAAAAATTTAGGAGAACTACAGCAGGTTCTCAAGGTGTCCAAACTTTATGGATTTTTACTGTAAGCTGTTTAGGCAAATAAACTGAATTTTTACATAATCGGGGTCAATACAGTTTGCAACTGAGCAAAATGTATCAGGAACAATGGATTATGCTTTATCATATGACGTCGCGTCTGAGAATGTAGTAACGTTATGTAATAAATTTGATAAACCACTAGTGGATTAAATATGCAAATTAGTTTGATGCGCCCCGTAACGTTACATAAACGGCGTCCTTAACGTCGGTTTTTACTAATGACGGAATATTGCCTTTTTTGTTAAACAATCACGAATAAATTGCGTTTTAAATGTCATATGATAAAAAGAATTTTTCATTCGTGTTCATGTATTATTAAATTTATTAAACTCGCACAAGGAAAGGGATAAAATGCTCGGCACAGCCTCGCATTTCATTATTTTCCTCAACTTGTTTAATAAATTCAATACTACATAAACACACATGTAAGATCCTCCATATAACCCTCAAGTGTCTGAAAACTTTAGGTGTCAAATACAGTAGTTGAAAGAATAATCAATAATTGTTAAGCCTTTTTCACCATCACTAACAACTTGGCAGTGATTACTTTTTCAAGAAAGACTTTCCAGGCCTTGTTTCTAGAATTAGAATGAAATGTATAAGCACTCAATGCCCTCATTACAAAAAACACAGAAAGTGAAAACTAGACTTGTTTTCTGAGAAACCAGATGTCCCCCCACCACGTACCCCTTTCAAAAAAAGCTTAATTTAACAGCACGGCTGTTGAAATTTACAAGCTTAATTTAACAGCACCGCTGTGACCTTGAAAATAAGGTCAATGTCACGAAAACCTAATCGGTTCTTCATTCTGACCAAATATTATATATCCATACAAATCTGATTAAAATCCACCCAGTAGTTCATGAGATACACTGCACACAACCTAAATATAGCACCGCTGTGACCTTGAAAATTATGTATAGGTCACCAAAACCTAATCAGTTCTTCATCCTGTCCAAAGGTTATATCCATGCAAATTTTATTAAAATCCACTCAGTAGTTCATTAGATATCTTGCACACAAGAAAGTGTCATGCAGACGCATATGCATACGACGATGGGATCCACACCAAAAAAAAAATGTTCCCCACCCCTTCGGAGGGGGGACATGATAACATAACTGAATATGGGCCCCGTCAAGCGATTTTGGTACTTATCGCCTATGCGTGCAGCGAAGGTTCAGGCGAGCCTGCGCATCCGCGCAGTCTCGCCAGAACCTTCGCTGCTCACTCATACAAGCATTGAATCAAGAGGAACCTTCAGACAAAAAGCCATATCCCTGGCCCTTCTGAATGGCTGGGCATGCGTAGTTAAAACTTGTCATGACGGAATGCTCAAAGACCCAAATTCGCTTGGCGGGGCTCATATGAAAATATGATGAATATTGTATTGGATGAAAGTTGCCTCATATCATTATATTAAAAGATGACCATGATGGTCCAATATCCCTCACCTACATAATTATTCAATATTGAAGTAAGCAATATAATAATATTGTTTAGGGTGGTGATCTTACTTGTTTCCAAGATATTTAACCCAATGTATGCTAGTGGACTCTTTCATTGCTACATGTTGCACAAGTCCATTTGTCATATTAAGGGATGTCCGACCTATTTTTTTGTTTTTATTCTATTTTTGACGAAACTTTCTGTTAGCAAATAGTGCAGACCCTGATCAGATGCCGCGTTCTGCGGCATCTGATCTGGGCATGCACTGTTTGCTAAGGTACCCCTTTAGGGGTTTCCCGCACGCAATAGGCTAACCTCATGTGAACTTGGAGGGTAGGGCCCCATGGTTGGTGTCATATAATGTGTATGATCATAAGGAACATCAATACATACGCTTCAGAGTTGGGGATCGGAACAGTTTGTGATATATTGAGTCTTTATGAACTGGAGGGGATAGGGCATAGCCCCTGAGGAACCCGCAGTAAATGTCATCTAATGCATCTTATCCTAAGGCGCAACAAAATATGTGGTTTAGGGTTGAGGATCTGAAAGGCTTCTGTAATTATAATTAAGCTTTATATGAACCATAGTCGGTTGGTGACTGCAGGGTGATGATTTGAACAATCTTGGTAGAGGTCCACTAGATTAAAATTACAAATCTAATCTGGGTCTGCACTGTTTGCAAATGTCCCAAAAAAGGACCACTAGGTAAATATGTGTTAATGGTTTTCCCTATATGGGTCTATGTTAAACAAGTGGCCTCTGGGATGGAGCCACTTTTGACCCTAGGGCCTTAATTTAAACCACTTTGACAGAGGTCCAACACACAAAGACCCGGGCCTTCTGGTTGCAGAAAAGATTTTTAAAGTTTTTTCGCTATATGGGTCTGTCATCTGGTTTAAGAAAAAATAGATTTTTAAAAGATTTCCCAATATGGGACTATGTTGAAGAAGTGATCTCTGGGGCGTTTGCACTTTTGAACCCAGGGCCATAATCTGAACAACTTTGAGAGAGGTCCCTTCAATGAAACTACATACCAAGTATCATAGACTTTGGTCTTCTGGTTTGAGACAAGATTTTAAAGGTGTTTTCATATAGTCTTTCCCTTTTCATTGCCATGGCAAAAGTGTTCTGCATGAAATGGAATACTTTGAAAGAGGTCCGCCTGAAGATCATTTATGCCATGTTTGAATCCAGTCAGTGGTCTAGAGGAAGATGTCTGGGGAAGATGCCATTTAAAGAAATTTTGAACAGACAGACCAACCACAATATCTTTCCAAAGTTTTCGACTCATGTGTGCCAAAAATGAACAGACAATAACAATATATAAAATAGATCATGTGAGACATCTGAGTCTTTTGGAAGTATTTTAAACAAGGAGAATTATCAATTCCTTAGTCATTTGTGTCTGTTTTTATCTGTTTCTTTGAAAAGAATGGCATTCAAAAATAGCTCTGATGTCCAGCTTACCAAGTGAAAGGTATAGCAGCCTCCCCACCTTCGTTCATTGGGAACCGTCCTTGTAGAAACTGGAGCTGAGCAAAATACTTCTTCAGGGTACTACAGCCCATGAAGTCATGTGATACATGGATAGCACTCTGTAAAAATATAATGACATACAGGTACAGTAGAACTTTGATGGCTCGAACACCCTTGGCTCGTTTACCATGGATGTGTCGAAACCATTCTTGAGCCCCTAGCGAAATCCTCTACATAAGAAATAGTGGAGGATGATTAAGGAGATTTTAGTCTTTTATCTTGCAAATATATGCTGTGTGTACTCATTAGAATCGCCTCAATGAGGCGATTCTAATGAGTACACACAGCATACATTTTCATTATAGAACACCGAAAAGATGTCTAAAAGTATCTAGTTATGCCTCCTGGCAGTCACCTCAGTGGCTCGAACTACCCCTGTCTCGAACAGATTTTCGAGGTCCCAAAGGTGTTCGAGCCATTGAAGTTCGACTGTATGAGACACCACATTAAAATTTCTGTATAATGAACACCCCTATAAACCCCATTTTATATGGTGAAAACTGGGATTATAGGGGTATACCGGTACATTATTTTTCTTATTTCTGGTCCAAGGTATAAATTGTGTGTACTCTCAATGAGGTGGTTCTGATGAGCACCCACAACTTATACTTGAAGTATCACTTAGAAAAACAGCACAAATTTTCAACAAAAAATGGATCCATTTTAGAGGAATGACAGAAACTGCACACGGGTGTGCTACTATTTTGTTTGTTTATGTTGAAGTTATCACATCCCTGCCAACAATAATAAGGTCATTTTGAAGGCACTGCCTCCGATTCTGTATGGTTTTTATTGGACATTGAGATGAAATAACATCTCAAGCTCTACCCCCTCAAAGAAACTACTAGGGTTTAAGAGATATTGTGACTCGCACCACTTTGCATGAGAAGACTTAGACCTTCCATATGTAAATGGTTTACATGTATTCAAACGCTGGGTCAGATTCAGCTCCGGGCAGAAACACCATGCAGCGCCATCTATTTCTCCAAGCCCAGATGGGCAGGGACATGGTGTGTTATCAAAATGATATGGACATAACACTACATCTAAAAGAATATGTACAGGTAAATAGCTTGGACATGGACCATGGCTCGTCTACCATGGCTGATAGGAACTCAAGAAACGATGTTTGTTTGATTTGATGTTTAACGTCCCCGTCAACACTGTAAAGGTCATTTTGGAGACGTTGCTTCCAATTTTGTGGGACTTTTAACCGACATAGAGATGAAATGACATCTCAAGCCCTGTCGCCCAATGAAACCAATATGTTTATTAGCATGGACGGTCCGCCTCGCACCGCGGTTTCTGGACAGGCATAGATCCTCTAAGCAGTTTACCAGTACCAGTGTGCGGGCCGGATTCAGCTCTGTGGGGAAGCATCATGCAGCCCATATATTTCTTCAAGCCCCTACGGGCGGGGGCAATAACTCACTCAAGAAATGAGTTTCCCATAACTCCATGTACGCCACAACCCCATTATAACACGGTGTGGGATATTACATGAGTTCCAGATTGATCCATTTTCGTTTGGATAGACCCTTGTTGTTTCAGATATAACCAGGTATTGGATATAACACAATTTCAAGATGTATCCCCAAAATGTATAGATTATATAGAAAAATGACCATAAATGGTCATTTTTCTTCATAATTTACACTTTTTTGTTGGATACAACATGGTTGTTTAACTAACATGGTTTTGCTTTGGATCCCACTAATAGTGTTATAAAGAGATTGTGGTGTATTTCGAAAAGGTTTGGCACAGTTTTCTCACTTGAAGGAAGTGTTTATAAACAACAAGCAACCAATTAGAAAATGATAGAGCTTTTCACAAATACACCCGGACCTCGTTATAGCACGATTCGTTACAGCACGAATTCGGATATAACACGGTTTTGGTTTGGACCCCAAATTTTCCCCAACCAACATTTATAAATATTATCCATGGATTGAATCAGGTTTTAAGCACAACAACTTTATTTTCCTCTCACTTTTGACTGCGGTAACACGGTAGCTAACACTGTTTATAACGGTACTTTTTGATATTTATTGCAGGCCTCCCGCAGAGTTGAATATACAGTATATAAACTTGTTTAGCTTGACACGCATGATAAACATGAACTGCCATCGGCACAATCAAAAGTGTTGGCTTAGTGAGATAAAGAGATTAAAAAATTCAGATACGCAACCAGAAAAAAATATTTATCACGCTCTGTTAAGGATCACTGCTCAGACGATGTGATCGGTCAACTGCAATAAAACTCATTTTCTAGAACCGCATGTAAAAGAAAGTCAAATTTATTCCAGCTTAAAAGCAAATGATAAAACATATTCAAGATCGATTTTCGCGGTAAAAAAATCATTCAAAGACATCTGAGCCATTAAAAATCGTTTCAAATGGCTAAAATATTAAGGGTAAGACATTTCAAGGGAAGTAATTCAAATTTCTTGTAAGCGTTGATCATTGTCCTGTTCCGAACCCTAACCCGGTAATTTCACCATTGAAATGTATTAACGGTACTGTAGTTCGGTACGGTTCCGAACGCTCAGTTACAACAAAGTTAGCCGGGAGCAGCTATTAAAATGGCGTCATACTCGCTGTCAGATCGGACGATTTCTGGATATAAAACATGGTTTATCAGCTGGTTTTGATTAAAGTGACTTGTTTGACTTGATGGGCCATGGTATTTACTGCCATTGATTAGTTCTAAACACATTTTAGTCGGGAAATACGGTCATTAACCGGACCGCACATCATCATGCTTGGGAAAATATTGATCACCATTGTGTCAATGGTTGATCTGTGGCAAATACGGTCGGCGTTTATAACACGATTCGGTTAACTAACACGGTCCGTTGGTTGGACCCGGAGTTCCGTGTTATAACGAGGTTGAGGTGTACATAGTGAAGGCCCTCATCAGATGCCACAGAATAGATGTCACATTCTGTGGCATCTGCCTGGGCCTTAACTGTTACCTGTGGACAATTTTGGTGGTTTCCTATCAGAAATGAGTTAAACATGTAACTATATAGTGAACCGGCCCCGATAGCTCAGTTGGTAGAGTGTCCGCTCCGGGGAACGGGAGGTCACGGGTTCGATCCCGGGCCGCGACATACCAAAGTCGTTAAAAATGGTACTAGCTGCTCCTCACTTGGCACTAAGATTTACGGGGTAGAGCTAGGACTGGTCGACCCAGTGTCAGGAAAATGTGACTGGGTGTGGTATCATGTAATGTGTCTGGGACATGATACTTCAGTGAGGCAGCACTATAAATAGCGGTGTCACGATTCACCGCGGTACAAGGGCTTCGGTTCGATTCACGATATTGTTTTCTTAATTTTCGGTATGATTCGGTTCGAATGTCAGGGCCGAAATGTCCGGCCGCTTAAATCAATTAGTGGAAGAAAAAGAAATAAATCTAGCGAAGATCTGCCTTCGATACAGTTTGGATAATAATGTTTGTCGATCTTCTTATATATTTTTGATGTAAGAAGGCTCAGTTTTATAAAATTTATGTCCAAAAAGAAAAAATAATTTTCGATTTTTTCGTAACATGAGCGATATTCAAATCGGAAAATGGCCGACCAGGGAGTGAGGGAAACTCGTGAAATAGAAGATGCGCCAGCAAAGTTTAAATCCTTCCACCATCTTCTACATACTTTCGACATAAGCTATAGGACATACTGTGTTTCAGGGATATTACAACTCAGATCTCACGTGTATAAGCTAGTCATTGCTAACTTTTAAAAGACAATTTTCAAATTTATCCTTCAATCATCACCAAATACCCATACTTACCTATAGAATTTTACTTAATTAAGTTTTTAAAGTTTATTGTTACATTAAATTTAGTTTTGTTTCACTTTCACCTTTGTTTTCCAACCAGTGATCCTTCATAAAACGTATCGCGATACGTATCGTATCGTGAGACAAGTATCGCGATACGTATCGTATCGTGAGGTAAGCGTATCGTGGCAGCCCTAACTATAAACGTGAGCAATGAGCTCCCTGTTACAACCAGACACCATCGTGATATGACTGAAAAATTGTTGAAAGCGACGTTAAACCGGAATTCACACACACACACGTATATAGTGGGTAAGTGTTTAAGGAAAACTATCCATTGATTGACTGCCTTTATAAGGGAATTCTCAAACTGGGTCACTAGAAAACAGTGTGGGTTCAGATCAGATGCTGCAGAATGTGATGTCTGATCAGGGCCTTCACTAATTGCAAAAAACTTCAGACATTTTCTAAATTTTGCTACAACACTTTTTTGTTTTTTTTTTTCGTTTTACCTCTCTTTTAGGTTAATTTCACTTACATCTATATATATCGAGCCAGTCGTTATGTTTGTTCGTTTGATGTTTAACGTCCCCTATACTGGAGAAGTTGCTTCCAATTTTGTGGGACTTTTACCTGACAATGAGATGAAATGACATCTCAAGCCCTATCGCCCAATGAAACCAATAGGGTTTATAAGCATGGACGGTCCACCTCGCACCGCGGTTCCTGGACAGGCTTAGATCCTCTTAAATGGTTTACCAGTACTACTGTGCGGACGGTTTCAGCTCTGCATGGAAGCATCATGCAGCCCATCTATTTCTTAAGCCCCTATGGGCGGGGGCAGGAGCCAGTCGTTAATCAGAGACAGATGAAAACAGATGCACTCTGGGAAAAACCACCTGACCTTCCATTGTATAACTTGGCATCTCAATTGTGACCCAGCCTGAGGCTCAAACGGTCTATGATTTTGACCATAAACAAGTTTGTTTACCCTTAACTTGCTGAATATTCATTTAAGCCACACCCATTTCTGTCTATCAACCAATCAAATTACTTGATGTAATTTATTACTACAACTTCATAAACTGAATACCAAACAGGGTAGATCCTGATCAGATGGCTTCTTCAGGAGCCATCTGATCTGGATCTACACTGTTTGCAAAGATAGGGGTTGTCGTGAACAGCAAGATAAGGGTTAATCTTCCTTCACACAACAACCTCTATATTGCCTAACCCCTATCTTTGCAAACAGTGCAGATCCAGATCAGCATCTGATCAGGATTTACACTTTGTCATTCCATTTGTAAATTTAGATGAATAAATTACATCAAGTAATTTGAAATGTAAATAGGTGACTTAATTAACGCATGCGGTGTGATAAGTGATAAGCTAGCGCGGCCTCAGATTCTATGGCGGTTCCAGCGTAAAGGCTTACGATGGTTGGTACCTGATGCTCTGTCTCTGGTTGGGCCCATCAGTCTAACTGTTGGTTTTCTTTTGCTCCAGCATTTCAGTGGTTTCTTGCTGTCGAGTCCTCACCATTGTTTCATCTCTGTGGTTGTTTGATTTTTGTGTTCACGGAGATGTTGCACTGATGAGTTAGGAGGCCTTCATGCGGACTGAACAAATTATTTGTCTTAATTGCGATGACAGTAAGGGCGAGAATTGTGGCCACATAAAATCGATTTAAGCCCCCCAGTGGAATTTGTTTCCACTGACAGTTCCAAGGCGGTTCTTCTGTCGCGGTTTATTTTTGTTATGGTTTGTCTTTGGGTGTTTGTGTCGCTTATATTATTTTAATTGGATAACCTATTGGCCATTTTGTGGGAAAGTAACTGTCCTTTTGGCTTTCCGCTATTGATGTTTCCAATAGGGTCTGTTGTTTCATGTTTGTGTTTCTTTCCCTTTGGTGTCTCTGATGGGAGCTGTGGGTTAATTGTATCGATTCCTGATCACTGCCTCCACTTTTAAGTTCTATCTTATTTAAACAACTGTTCTTTGATATTTGTCATGAGTCATTTCGTTTAGCTTGAGTACCTGTCGCAACTGCTCCAGTTCATTACAAGCTTTGTTGTAGAGGGCAGGGTCTTCTCCATAGTGGTCCCGAATGTACTGAAATTAGACAAGCCACTCCATAAAATACCTGGTACAGGATGTAAAACTCCTGGGGCCAGTTGTTCAAAACTAACGACATCGTTAGTTAATGTATCTTTAAAACTTTGATCATTTATTATGGCAAATATGCTAACATTTTTTCAGCAAAAATAACAAAATTTTAGATATTGTACTTGCTAGAACAGTTAACAATATGACCACTAACGAGCTCATTAAGCTAACGATGCTTTCAACAACTGGCCCCTGGTCATCTCATATTAAATTTATAAAACAATCCTCTGTCACATCTCGTAAGTTTCATATGAAATATAAATTAATAATCACAAGTGTTTTACACTCATAAAGTCATGGTCATTTAAATGGAATTTATGAAACAATTTTCTGGCTCATTTCATAAGTTTCATACACATACATGTATATGAAATAATCATGAGTGTCTTACACTTGTGGTCAGTTCACATGAAATTTGTGGAATAAGCCTCTGACTGCTTCCATAAATCTCATGTAATGACCACAAGCTTAAAATTCTGTTTATTATGTAACAGGTGAAAAAATGCTTATCACCTTTACCCGGCCGGGGATTGAACCCGGGTCGCCGGATTGGTAAGCAAACAAGGCAGTACAAGTGTGCTATATACCTATACCCTATGACATTCTCCCACGCCACATTGAAATTCGTGCCCGAATTTCTGGGAGTCCGAGAATCACGTGAAATGATACTCACGAAGTTTTAATGCACATAATATGGGTTATTTACGGTGGGCGCCAAATGTAACAGGTGAAAAAATGCTTATCACCTTTACCCGGCCGGGGATCGAACCCGGGTCGCCGGATTGGTAAGCAAACACTCTACCACGTCGCTATAAAAGCCAGCTTGTACCATAAGGCAGTACAAGTGTGCTATATACCTATACCCTATGACAATTATACAACAAAATATAACCCTATCATGCACCAAATTATAACCCTTATCCTGTTGGGACATCTTTGAACAGAGTTTTTTGATGTTGTTGATAGAAATGAAAGGTCTTTATTTATACTTTTAACAACTGGATGTGATGACGTCACAGAACTCTTTACTACGAAAATATTGCGAGGGAACTAAGTGCCACCGAAACGGTCTCGGGTCGTTTCGCCCGTGAGTCGTTTCATTTCGTCCATGAGTCGTTTCGCCCTGGGTTGTTTCACCCTGATTAGGTGGGTCGTTTCGCCCTTATTTTTTTCAAGCCCTATTGATTGAGGTTATGTATGTTTTGGTATGTGAAGGGATTGATAGGGGTATTGGTGGTTCCGAAAAACATGGATTTGCCCTCGTTCGGTGCAGCTGGATGACCTACTGAGGGCTTCTACTTCAAATTTCAGCAAGTGACAGCAACTGTGCTACAACCTTTTTGAGAAAGATATTTGAGCTCACATAAGGTTAACAAACAAGTCTTTGCAATGAAATGGGATTTATGGCTGTGAAAATGACTGTTTATATTTAAAAATGTGACATATTTTCTTTCTGCTCAAAACATAGATTTTGGAATAGAACCGTCTAATAGTCTATGTTCTAGAATCAGAAATAAGAGAAATAAAGTGTATGCGAAAACCCATGTTTCACTGAATAAAGTTGGGTTTAGAGGGGACGTTATTGCATAAACTTGCTAACATGATGTTTATTTACTTATCAGCTGTTTTTTCTGCACAAATAGTGATGTGATATTACATTATTACGTTAATTGTGTTGATGGGGACGTTAAATCTCAATTCCAACAAACAAAATATTTTTAAACAGTGGTGTTAGGATAAAAGTTTACAAAAATGTCACTAAAAGAGTAATAATCAATATTACACATTAAGTGCCATGTGTAAATGTTGGTTTAACTTTTATACAGACTCTACTGTAGCTCAACCTGGGTAGGAATAGAAACATAACGTTTCATACTTTTTTTTTTCTTTTTTATGCACAACAAAACACATATTTTATATTATAAATATATAACAAAGCATAAGGCCAGAAAGAAAAATACCTGTGTTTCAGGTGACCCGACCAACCCTCCCCAGAAGCTGCCGACCCTGAATCTTTCTTTTACGATTTTTGCCAATTTCCCGCCATTCACTTTATTTCCCGCCATTTTGTTCCATTTCAGCTACATTGAGCGAATTGAAAATGAAAGTAGGAAAAGTATTTAACCAATAAAGGTACATATCTTTTGATAAAAAGTTGTGAAATGGTTTAGAAATGCTACAAAACTTAAGTCAAGAGTGCTCTGACAAGTTTTTGAAGGAAACTGTTTGCTTTTCAAGTGGCCAAGATGCCGATCTTGTAAATGTCATCAGTTTGTGGTATTACCGTAATGATCCGGCTATAAGACGGGGTTTTTTACCGCCAGATTCCCCTCCCCCTAATTTTTACAACCGTCTTATAACCGAGATCTCGGGCATCCTTGAAATTTTCGGCAAAAAACGGAGGGAAAATCATGTGCGGTAAGTACAAGTGTATACCTGTTGCGTAACTATGGGTCTGTGAAGTGATGAGTGGGAGCGTGATTCCAAATAAATAATAACTAGAAATGCTTCCATAGGACACGGATGCCCCCGCCTGAAATATGTCTATGTTCGTATTCATCCATAGAAAGTTATTGACCGTGTTTAAGTTTTGGACCCTTTTTATGCCATTTGACCTCTAAGTATGACCTTGACCTTGGAGGTACGAACCTGGGTTTCGCATGTGACACATCGTCTCATGATGGTTAACATTTCCACAAAGCAATTTCAAAATCCATTCAGAAATAAGAAAGTTATTGACTGCGTTTAAGTTTCGGACCCTTTTTTTGACCTTTGACCTCTAAGTATGACCTTGACCTTGGAGGTACGGACCTGGGTTTTGCACGTGACACGTCGTCTCATGATGGTTAACATTTCTGCCGAGTAATTTTAAAATCCATCAAGAAATAAAGAAGTTATTGACCGCGTTTAAGTTTCGGACGCACGGATGAACGGACGCACGGACAGGGGCAACGCTATATGCCCTTTCCACCATTCTTCGAATGGCGGGGGCATAATAAACATCGGTTAAAGAAACCAAAAGATCGTGAAGAACATTTATAATTCAAGCCTAAAGGTTTTTATCATAAATGGATTAATTCCCATGCGTTTTCAATGGATACATTCCCCGGAAGATACCCCGGAACATAATAAGCATGCACGAATTTTCATTGGTTTATGATAATGAGTTCATAAATATTAATGAGGCAAAAGTTTCACTCCATTTGCATAAGAAAATAAGTTGATGATGCTTTACGTTTTTTTATGATTGTTATTATATTTTTCCATAAATGTTAAATGCAGCAAAATAAATCTCCGGTCAAACATTATGGATGCACAGGCTATTCTGTCTCTTCCTATATCACTCTTGATTAAGCCCCCGCCCATAGGGGCTTGAAGAAATATATGGGCTGCATGATGCTGTATTCGGCCCGCACACTAGTACTGGTAAACCGCTTAGAGGATCTAAGCCTTTCCAGGAACCGTGGTGCGAGGTGGACCGTCCATGCTAATAAACCCTACTGGTTTCATTGGACGACAGGGCTTGAGAAGTCATTTCATCTCAATGTCGGGTAAAAGTCCCACAAAATCGGAAGCAATGTCTCCAAAATGACCTTTACAGTGTTGACGGGGACATTGAACCTCAAATCAAACAAACAAAAATCACTCTTGATTAGCAATAGCCTGTTTTTTAATCTATTTAATCTCTTATGTAAACACACCAATTATCCAATAACACCTGCAGAGTTAATAACCTTATTAACTGTCCGATAATGTTTACATGCGTCAGCAGTTCAACACAGGTGTAAATCTTCTGACGGTCAACCGCATAGGTTTTACTGCAGTAAATACTAGAATGGTCGGGCGGCGAAATATTTCTAAAGGAAAATTGTCTTTGTCAGGAGATTTGGGCCGTCGGGCTGAAGACAGGGCGATAGGGTTCAAAATCGTGTTATCCCGATGGAATCGGGAGATATCAAATGTATGCCGACGCACATGTATTAAACTGTAGAAAATTCCAGTTATGTGTAGTTGCTTCCCTTAGCTACCTGTCAATCATTTTACTTTCCTTCCTTCACTGGTTTATGATAATGAGTTCACACCTATGGATTTTTGCTTTAGTTTTGAAGACTGTCTCTGATTTGTTTGTTGGATTTGAGATTTAACATCCCCGTCAACACTATTTAGGTCATTTTAGAGAGTTTGCTTCCAATTTTGTGGGACCTTTACCTGACACTGACAGTCTCTGATGATGAAACAGTTGATATATCTATATTTATAACAAAGAAGAACATAGCTGGAGTTCTTTTAAATTGTTGCATTAAATAATTCATTTTAGAAAAAAAAAAGAAAAAGAAACATTTTTCCTACCTACCGACCCTATTATTTTTTCAAGAGTCACCTGAAACACAGGTATTTTTTTTTCTGGCCTAACATTGAAACCATAGCATCACATGAACAAGTCCGTGGAATGAACACCCCCTAAACCCCACCTTATATGAAGAAAACTGGGTTTTACTGGGGTATACATGTTTTTTGTTATTTCTGCTACAAGACAAAGGCTGTGGGTACTCGTTAGATTCGCCTCAACCTATGTTTTCAGTATACATGTAGATAAGAAAAATACCATAGATTTTCATAATAAAAGTTTTAGAGATGTGAAAACCTGCACAGCTGTGTTATCGTACTGGTCTGTTTAATAGTTTGCATTACAAAAACATGCTTATTCAAATACTGGAAAATTCTACCACCAAATAAAAAAATATCAAAATTGTTCTGATCAAAGATTCTTATATTTTTCATATTTCTGCTCAGGTGCTCGTTAGCAACGCCTCGGCGAAGCGGCTCTAATGATCACCAACGGTCTGTGTATTTTGGGGTGGAAATATGAAAAATAATGTGTTGCATATTTGTTGTGTGTTTTGTGGGTAGTACCCATAAGTGTCATTTGAAGTGTAACCATGAACAGTTCAGATTCAGATCAGTCCGTCCGTCCATCTACACAAGCACCACTTCATTCATTCATTCTTTCATTTCCATTTGTCCATCTACCAATACTCTCCATTCGTTCATTCATTCATTAACTTATCTATCTCCGTATATTCAAAATGCCGTCCGTTCGTCCGTCCATCTACCAACGCACAGCTCCATTCACCAATTTATTCATTTATTTATTCATCCATCTGTCCATTTACTCATCCATTCCGTTTGTCACTCCCTTAAAATACAATTGCGGCAAAACGACCCACGGGAGAAACGACTCACCAGGTAAGGGCAAAACAACCCACCCCCAAAATCAGGGCGAAACTACCCACTGGCGAAACGACCTGGAACCACCGAAACAGGTCTGACAGTCACCATTTCTGGGCCTCCTACGATACTTGACATGATTACAGCATAGGCTTCATCCTGCAAACCCGGTGTTTATGTAATGTACACCTGCGAGTAATGGTCAAATGTGAGCGATCCCAGTATAATTTGAAAGAAAGAAACAATTCTGAGTCTGATCAATACTGTACAGAATGTAAACAATGATGACTCATAGTCATGCATGATGACCATTGACGAGTACTTGGTTCATAACATATATCACTCAATCTAGTGATAAGAAAAGTACTAGTTTGCAATATCTGACATCATTGGACAATGAAAAGGATCTAAAACAACAAAACTTCTCTCAAACAGAAATCAGCTGTCAAATTTTGACAGTTCAAATTATCTCCCCTGAACAAAATTTTGATACTCTTGACGCCACAGTCTAAGCCTGCCCGAAAATTATGCATTTAACGGATAACAATAACGTAAGACATTTACAAACCTGCTTCAATGTTGGTGCAAAGTCTACATATTCCAGGCTATTTTTCAATTCCAGGGCGACCATCGGCATACGAGGAACAGCCTCCATCTTGACTTTTGTTTTGATTACTGACTTCCGCTAAGGGAGATAAATAGAACGGTATGTCTAAGGGTCAACTCTCCGACAAGACAACTCACCGACACGGTTTTTTGGAGACAATTCACCAACACTCTTGAAAACAATTCATCAACGCTTTTTGAAGACAATTCACCGACACATTTTATATACGGCATTCATATGATTCTGATTTTCATGAGGACTGAGGGTAGAAAACAAAACAAGATGTGTTTGTGAAACACTGATGCCCCCGGACTGTCTCTTACCATTAAAAAATGATGCCCAATGTTAAGTTTTTTATGTAGACAGACAAACTGACAAACATACAAACGGACAAACAGGCAGACAGATCAAAAACTATATGCCCCCACCCCCAATTCTTGATTCCGGGGCATAAAAAGGCCTATAGGCCACTATGCCCACTAGAGCTCTGGGGTGGGGGCGTGCACTGCCCACGGGCAGGCATGTATTTTAGTTTAAACAAAAATTTATTCTGACTTCAGCAGAAGCAATATAAATACATAGATACGGAATATACGATGGTTTGAACGGAAGCATATAGAGCTTATACAGCCACGTATTTTAATAAACCATGGAAGCTCTAAGGCCAAAGACGCTACAGATAAAACTTGGACCCAACCAGCCCAGGGTCTTCAGGTCTGATGTCGCTTTTATGTGCAGATTGTCATGCAAGACGACAGACGGCAATCGATAACTGCCTATCTGTGGCAACCAATAGGCCTAAAATCATATGGCAGATAGAATCATAATTGTTACTGGTGACACGTCATATAACATTCATACACCAGGAAAAAGATTGTTTAAGAAATATTTCTATGAAAGTTTGTCAAAATATATTGAAAGGCGTAAATGTCATTTCTCAATAAACATAAAGTTTGCGAATAATTGTACCTTTTGGAAGGTAAAGTTTACTCCAAAACGAGGTTGGGCAGCTGTCTTGTACAGAAACTGGCGAAAGCTGTCTCATTGCGAAAAAATATCCAACATGGTACCAGAAATTACACATTTTGTGTAAAAAAGACAACATCGTTCCTATTTCTGCTTTCAACATAGATTGTGGGTGCTCGTTAGAACCTCCTCAATAAGGCGGTTCTAACGAGTAGCCACAATCTATGTTTTTGAGCAAATATAAGGCAGATAATGTA
The DNA here is from genome assembly GCA_963580285.1 of Lucinisca nassula. Taxonomy (NCBI): domain Eukaryota; kingdom Metazoa; phylum Mollusca; class Bivalvia; order Lucinida; family Lucinidae; genus Lucinisca; species Lucinisca nassula. The sequence continues at coordinate 62,500,007 of OY757026.1, read as the reverse complement.
TACCCCAGTAAACTCCACTATTCTATCTATCTATATATCCTGCAGCACCCTCTCGCGAGGATTATGTGCAGCTGCGCGCGTCAGAAAAAGAAAAGTGTGATAGAAGAAAAAGTATTAGATTTTAGGAGAATTGAAAGTAAAAACAGTGTTAGTAAAGTAGAGATTAAAAGCAGATAAAAACAATGTTTCACGGTTCATGGCATTGGGTGATGGAGGGTGCATATGGTCGATCTGAAAGAATCCAGATCGGAGCACACAACAGCATGAGGGGGAAGGTGATTCCATTGTACCACAGCCAAGGGGAAGAAACTGTATTTATAGTAACTGGCAGTAGTAGGGATTTGAATATAGTGCATAGTATGCATGTTTTTAGTAGTTCTGATTGGATGTCGGATGTATGTAGGGAGCGGAATCTCGACAAGACTATATACTATCTTGTAGAACAATAGGAGGCGAGCATCTGCCCGCCTCTGTTCCAATGATCTCCATTCCAGGGTATTAAGCATCTGGGTCACACTACTATATGAAGAGTAGTCATGTTTGACCCATCTAGCTGCTCTTCTTTGGACTTGCTCAACCTTGTTTATATTTGACTGGGTATATGGGCTCCACACAGGGGAGGCATACTCAAGCTGGGGCCTAACAAGGGTATTATAAGCTGTTTCACGTATGCCTTGATGTTTGGTGCGTATATTCCTACGTATGAAGCCCAGGGTCCGATTTGCTTTGGTGGTCACGTTATGAATGTGGGTGTTCCAAGTTAAATCACGGCTAAACTCAAGGCCCAGGTACTTGGCATGATCAGCCTCCTGGAGGACTTCACCGTGGAGAATGTAATTGTGTCTAATGGGTTCTTTAGAACGGGAAATGTGTAGGACCTGGCATTTACCCGGGTTAAATTCCATTTCCCAGTTCTTTTCCCAAGTTTCAAGCTTTTGGAGGTCCCTTTGCAATAAGGTACAGTCAGCATCACTGCGGACAGCCAAATATATTGCCGTGTCATCTGCAAAAAGTCTGACCTGTGAGTGGATCTGCTCTGGTAGGTCATTGATGTATAAAAGAAACAGGATCGGTCCCAGTACTGATCATTGGGGAACCCCAGATGTGACCGGAATTTGGGATGAGGTTTCCCCCTCTAGGGCTACACGTTGAGTACGGCCAAAAAGGAAAGCTTTGATCCAGTTTAGGGTGTTTGAGGTTATGCCATGTTGGTGCAGTTTGTGGAGTAATTTAATATGGCTAACCTTATCGAATGCTTTACTAAAATCCAGGAGTATCAGGTCTCTATATTCTCTATATAAATTGGGTTTTAGAGGGGTCTTCCTTTCACGGACTTATTATCGTTATGTAAAACAGTCAATTTCGCTATCTTCTGACGACCAGGTTTTCTTAGAAGATGGTTTGTTTGGTTGTTTGTTTGTTTGTTTGCTTGTATTGGGGTTTAACAGCCCAGTAAACACTATTTAGGTCATTTTTAGCTGACCTTTTTACCTATCCACACTTTTCCTGGACAGGATTATACGTAAGCAGTTAACCAGTAAAGTGTACATTCTTTAGACTGACAACTGCCCTTCTTGAATCAGCAGAAGGGAGAGAATAACCATAGAAAAGATTTCATGATCAATCTCCACGAAAGAATTTTGCCGACCCCGACAGGTATCGAACCCGCGTCCTCCCGATCACAAGTCAGGCGCGCATCCGACTGAGCTACCGAGGCCGGCTCTCTTAGAAGATGGTGTTTGCATTTAAAAAAACACGCCTATACAAATACATTGTATATTTTACCGCCGAAAAAATGAAAAATTTAAGATGAAATATTGTAATATTTTCTTGGCGGTTCTAACGAGTACACACAATCTATGGTTTTGAGCAGAAATAAGAAAATTAATGTAAACCCCCCGCAAACCCTAGTTTTACTACTAAAATTGGCCAAAACTAGCTAGTCTGGCCCAGAAATCATGCACACTTCATATTTTCCAGTTCTGTGGTGTATTCCTTGCTTCCAAAGGATAACCCTTTTATAGAACATATTTAAAGGGGTCGAAATTATAAGGCGTGTTTTCATGATACCTGGACTGTTTGCCGTTGAAATCGTTCAAACCATAGTCGATGTCAGCTCTTTAGGTGTTTTTTCTGTCTGAAAGAAGTATTTACACTCAGTATTTCAAGACAAGTACATGGCTCATTTGACGCGTTTGCTGCTAGGTATTCATACACCAGGAAAGAAGATTGTTTAAGGAATATTTCTATGAAAGTTTGTCAAAGTATATTGAACTATCCACACACATATTGGCATGACGTTTAATTGGAGTTTCTGAAGTATTTTAACATTTTGCTTGAAAAGTAGAAGTAAAACAAAGATCAGAAATTGATACAATTAACTTACTCCACCCATAAAAGACACCAAAGGGAAAGAAATACAAACATTAAGCGACCAGACCATAATGGAAACCTAAACAAAGGAAGGCCATAAGGACAGTTACTTTCCCACAAAATGGCCATATGGCCATCCAAAATTAAAAGACACAAGTGATACACACAGTAAGTAACAAACAACAACATAAATAAATCGCCACAGAAGAGCCGCCTTGGAATGGTCAGTGGAAGATTTCCACTGGGGGGCTTAAATCGATTTTACGTGGCCACATTCCTCGAACTCTGACAGCCAGATGGCGAGCATACTGTTCAGATTTTTGGTTATGGGAAAACATTTATCTATGAGCAATACCCTTTAAATGGGTAGTTCTGATCAGTGGCCCTGTAAATGTATCGGAACTTGAAAGTTGAACAAAAACAATAAATAGATCTAGTCATGTCTTAGAATATTCTATTTTGTTTATGCTTTAACAACGCAGAAATTCAACAGCTTGCATAAAATGAACATCTGAAAAGATGTAAACTTCACCTACTTCTTTGCCAACAAAGAATGCCTATGGCAATAGTAAGCGTAAAAGAAGACGTGAACTTAGAGACAAACATTCACAGTCAGTTGTCGTAAATTATGCAGAAAATTAGAAAGTTCTGCCAAAGAGTATAAAGGAGTGACACGACTGAATAAAATCAGTTCAATATTTCATTACAAAAACACGCCTTTTCAAACAAATTCGTAAATTTTATAGCATAACAAGAGGGCCATGATGGCCCTGGATCGCTCACCTGATCCATAAGTAACAAGTGGGCCCCAGGGAGAGCCATTATTGACCCCAGGGCTATAATGTGCATAATGTTGAGGGAGGTCTAAAAAGGTGGAGCTTCATACCAAATATCAACAAAGGCTATAATTTAAACAATCTTGGCAAAGGTCCACTAGATGGAGCAACACACCAAATATCAAAGACCTGGGCCTTGCAGTTTCAGAGAAGAATTTTTTTTTTAAAGATATTCCCTACAAATGCCTATTTAGAACCAAATGCCCCCCCCCCCCCCCCCCCCGCCTGGTGGGGGTGTAGCGTGAGATTATTGATCCCGTGAGATTCTTCAGTCGCACCGGAAGCGGCTGAAATCCCTCACGGAGGGGTGTGAGATAATTCAGCCGTGAGAAGTGTAATACGATAAATCTATAAAAGACTGAGGGTATCGAAACTCTCTTAATATATTAAATGATAAATTATGCTGGCACATTAATTAAACTTTAATTTTATGCTGCAGAAGCCTATCTAAGGAAATTAGAAGCTGTGTTACTAGTGATTTTATAATATTATAATATAATATTTATTTATTTATTTAAAGTTTATTTATAGACGGCCCGACTCGCACCGCTTTTCCTGGTCAGGCTTAGATCCTGTAAGCGGTTTACCAGTACTCGTGTGCGGTCAGTTTCAGCTCTGCGTTGAAGCATCGTGCACCCCATCTATTTCTTCATGCTCTGATGGGCGGGGGCAAGCTGACTTCTTACTTCTAATTTCAGCTTCGACGTTTGTTAGGTATGTGAATAAGTAGGCAGGTGGTTGATGGCTAGATAGGTAGGTAGATGTGTGCCTGGGTAGGTAGGTAAGTTTGATTTGAGGTTTAACGTCCCCGTCAATACTATATAGGTCATTTGGAGGCGATGTTCCAATTTCATGGGACCCGACTTTGAGATAAAAAGACATCTCAAGACCTGCTGCCCAATGAAACGATATGGAGCGTGATAGCCCACTGGTTAGTGCACTTGCCTTTGATGCTACACGTCCCGGGTTCGATCCCCAGCAGCTTCGATAAAATTTCGGTGTCCAAACACGCTCCATTGGCATCATATGCAGGGTTGAATGTCATAAAGTGCACCGTCCTTCGGATCACGACGTTAACTGGAGACCCCTGTGCAGGGGGAACCATCCCCTGTGCAGGTTAAAGATCCCTACCGTAATTACATGATTACCGTGGAGTGTATGTAATGTACAACTGCGGTATTGGCCAAATATGACCGACGCAGTATCAGTAGAAAGAGAGAAGGAAAGAAAGAAACTAATAGGGTTTATATGCATTGACGGTCCGACTCGCATCTCTTTGGGCGGGGGCTTAAGAGGTATGCCAGTACTCATGTGCGGTCGGGCATCATGCAGCCCATCATTTCTTCAAGTCCCGATGGGCGGAGTAGATTTAAATACAGTAGAATTCCGCTTAAAGACCACCCCTATATTAGGACCACTCCGCTATTAAGACCGCTTTTTGCCAGACCCAAATTATTTTCTGTATATTTAATTGATATTTATTCCGATAAAGAGACCACCCCGCTATTTAGTATTAAGACCGCTTTCAAAAGACCAAACCTGTCATTACAGTTCGCTATTGAGACCACATTTTGGTCACGTCAAGTTAATTTGTATCTCTTGGTTGACTGGTCAGGTATAAAGTTTTGCTGGATTCTTCATCATTACAATACCTCTTGGTAATGTTCACACATATCCCTAAAGGTGTGAATAACAGCAGTTCACCTGTACTAATCTGTGTGTTGTTTAGCACTATCAAGGCTAACTGAATAAATAGATGCAGCTCTGTTTTCTTAAGATATTGATTTTAAGAAGATTTTTTTGAAACAATTGAAATCATGAATGTGATTTTTATTGGTGTAATGTTGCCATTGATTACATGTAATAAGGAAAAGGACAGAAAAGATTCACCAAATAGCAATAAAATAGACACAATACACAAAAACGAAATTAAATCCATCTTGCCAACAATTTTATCACCAATTCCATTATTAGAAAGTGGTCTTAATAGCGGAATATCACTGTAGGTAGGTAAGGAGATGTGTCTAGGTGGGTAGGTAGTTATGTTTGATTTAAGGTTTAACGTCCCCGTCAATAATATATAGGTCATTTAGAGACGATACTTCCAATTTCGTGGGACCCGACTTTGAGATGTAAAGACATCTCAAGACCTGCCGCCCAATGAAACCAATAGGGGTTTTATGCATGGGCGGTCCTATCACATCACTTTGCCTGGGCAGGCTTATGCGGTTTACCAGTACTCAGGTGGTAAAGAATCATGCAGCCCATCTAGTTCTTCAAGTCCAGATGGGCGGGGTAGATTTAGGTAGGCATATAAGGGGGTGGGTGTTGGTGGGAAGGTAGGTTTTGTTTGATTTGAGGTTTAAGTCCCCGTAAACACTGTAAAGGTCATTTTTGAGACGTTGCTTCCAATTTTGTGGTACTTTTACCCGACATTGAGATGAAATGACATCTCTAGCCCTGCCGCCCAATGAGACCGACAGAGTTTATAAGCATGGACGAGCCGACTCGCACCGCTTTGCTTGGCCAGGCTTAGATCCTAGCCACGCCCCCACCCATAGGGGCTTGAGGAAATATATGGGCTGCATGATGCTTCCACGCAGAGCTGAAACCGGCCCGCACACTAGTACTGGTAAACCGCTTAGAGGATCTAAGCCTGTCCAGGAACCGCGGTGCGAGGCGGACCGTCCATGCTCATAAATCCTATTGGTTTCATTGGGCGACAGGGCTTTAGATGTCATTTCATCACAATGTCGGGAAAAAGTCATACAAAATTGGAAGCGACGTCTCCAAAATGACCTTTACAGTGTTGACGGGAACGTTAAACCTCAAATCAAACATATTTCTTCAAGTCCCGAAGGGCGGGGGCCTAAGGGAAGGTAGGTAGATATTTGTTTGCTTGTTTGTTTGACTTGAGGTTTAAAGTTCCCGTCAACACTGTGAAAGTACGTAAGTTTGGAGACATTGTGACCAACTGCGACCAATTTGTTGGATTTTTACCTGACATTGAGATGAAATGATGAGTCTTTTAACCGATGCCCCGTCTCTGTAGGTGGTCGTAAAACTGAATGACAAACTCTTGCTGCCGAATTCTCACCGTTTTTTCATCGATGTGGTTGTTTGAATTTGTGTTCACGGAGATGTTGCACTAATGAGTAAGGAGGCCTTCGTGCAGACTGCACAAATTATAAAAAAAAAAAAAAACATAGATTGTGGGTACTCGTTAGAACCGACTCGTTCGCCGAGGCGGTTCTAACGAATTACCCACAATGTATGTTTTGTGCTGAAATTTGAAAAAAAAAATATCAGGATTTTTATCTGAAAAATTTCGTTTTGGGTGGTAAAATTTTGTCAATATATTTAAATTTGCCTGTTTTCGTAATATACCTACCAACATGCATATCTCAACTCTACCTACCGGTCGCCCCCGCCCATCGGGGCTTGAAGAAATATATGGGCTGCATGATACTTCCGCGCAGAGCTGAAACCGACCGAACGCGAGTACTGGTAAACCGTGTAGAGGCTCTAAGCGGTAGCCGGACAAAATCCCCCTTGGACAAAATCCCCCGGACAAAATCCCCCTCGCTGTATGTCAGGTTGGACAAAATCCCCCCCCCCGGAAAAAAATCACCCTTGCTCTAAATTGTTCTAGTTAATTATCCATCCACTACCCACAATCTATGTTTTTGATCAGAAATATGAAAAATATTGGAATCTGTTATTGGAATATGTCAATTTTCAACATATTTGAACAGGCGTTTTTCATAATGGTAGAGGTTCTAAAATAGAAGTGAAGGCAATGATCAGGAATCAATACAGATCAGGAATCTAAGATCTGGAATCTAAGTATGCCTGGAACTGGGTTAGGTTAACTGATCATGCCAGACATAATCCTAATGGGTTGAGAGGTCCATAAAACCATAAAGCACACATGTACAATTACAAAAAGTAAATACATTTATGCCCACTTTGATCTTACAAGCAACGTCTCCAAAATGACCTATACAGTGCTGATGGGCAATAATTTCTCCATGAGCACCAATATAGCTTTGATAGTACTGCACCAAATCTGATATGGAATCTGCAGTTTTCAAAACGACCGACTGATTTTCAAAAACCAGTAATTGTGCATGTGGAGGTGTGCGGGATACTGTCCACCTTTATAAACAGCAAGGGGGATTATGTCCGGGGAGATTTTGTCCAGGGGGGATTTTGTCCACCTGAACAAATGTTGGGGGGGGGGGGGTCCGCCTAAACAAAAAGGGGGATTTTGTCCGGGGGGGGGAGTTATGTCCGGGGGGATTTTGTCCTGGAATCCTCTTAAGCCTACCCAGGGAAAGCGGTCGGAGTCGGACCGTTCATGCTTATAAACCCTATTGGTTTCATAGGGCGACAGGGCTTTCGATGTAATTTCATCTCAATGTCGGGCCAATGTCACACAAAAATGAAAGCAAAATCTCCAATATGACCTGTACCGTGATGACGGTGACGTTAAAGCTCAAATCAAACAAACAAACAAAACCAATCTATCTACCTGACTTCCTACATACCTACAGCGTCGTTAGCCCCCGCCCATCGGGCTTGCCGAAATAGATGGGCTGCATGATGCTTCCACGCAGAGCTGAATCCGACCGCACCGGGTATTGGTAAACGCTTAGAGGATCTAAGCCTACCCAGGTAAAGCGGTGCGAGTCGGATCGTCCATGCTTATAAACCGTATTGGTTGCATTGGGCGACAGAGCTTGAGATGTCATTTCGCTAAAAGTCCCACAAAATTGTAATCAACGTCTCCAAAATGACCTATACAGTGTTGACGAGGACGTTAAAACTTAAATCAAACAAACAAAACCTACAGCGTCGAAGGTCGAAGTTAAAAGTAAGCCTACATACCTACCTACACATCCAGCCACGCACCCACCGGACCATTCACCCTACCTATATACCTACCTACCTAGCTACCATGCAGCCCATTTGTTTCTTCAAGCCCCGGTTGGTCGGGCCGATTCTGATTGGTTACTAGGGGGCACTGGGTTCGGTTATTACTTCTGTGTGTGTGTGTGTGTGTGTGTGTGTGTGTGTGTGTTTTGATTTCTTTTATTGAAATGGTTAAGAGAAAACCTGTTTGGTTGGCATAAGGCACTGATACCCCATAGGGTTCGCCGGCGTGACGTCTCTGCCCGTAGCAACCGATAGGCCGCCATTTTGGAGGTGAAAACAATAACAGAGCGACCGGCAATTACCCTTTAGATCGCTATCAATTACATTGAATAAAATCGTTTTTTTAACCTGAAAATGCATGTTACTGTAAGTAAAAATGATTAAAAGTAAAGAATAACGAGGCGGGAAATTTCCATTTAGTGAAATAACAGCTGCCTGATAACCGATGTCTACGGACTAGTGTCAAGTGTTGTGTATTCGGAGGTGTCTTGGACTCGGGAAATATACTCTATCCAAGTGTCAAGGTAGGTTTGACATTCTGTTTATTGTCAAAATAACACAGATCAGATTGCTAAGAGGAGCTGTCTGATCTGAGTCCACACTGTTTGTCTGTAAAAAATCGTTGACTGCCGGTAGCTTTAAGTCATTTCTGCAAACAGTGTGGACCCAGATCAGACTGCTCATCTGATCTTGGTCCATGCTGTTTGCATGTCATATGTCATTTCTGCAAATAGTGTGAACCCAGATCCGAGGTTATGCCAAGGCTAGGGGGACAGGCTAGTTTGTTAGTTCATTTACAAGGCACACATTCTAAAGACCTTGTTGTTGTTTTGACCTTTAGATCAGAGGCATTCATTTTAGGACCCCTGTTCATCTTCTTTAGCACACCCAGTAAGGAGGTTTTTTTTCTACACTTTAAAGTTAATTACAATCAATTTCTAAATTTAGTCACCCATCCAACACATGTGGTGATGTTCCAAGAGATCGCCTCGGTAAGTGCAGAAATGTTGTTGAAAGGGAGAAATACGAGCACTAGAGAGAAATCAACAGACAATTTTACCAATAGAAAGGACAATTTCAGTTCATTATCAACAAAGCATGGCCCAAAGAATAATGTATTGTGAATCAATTACCTGTTATAAAATGTTCACTGCACATGTAAACATATTTTGATGTAGGAATCCAGTCTGAACCATCAGCGTTCTGGCGACTGCAGGCCCTTATCCACCGAGACCGTCTCTCTGGATGTTTTTCTCCATTTGGGAACTGATAGAACGATAGCTTTTTATCCAGTTGTAAATGATGATTTGTACAACCACCTGCACTACAGATTTTTGGCATGTTTTATCAAAATTGTAAGAAATATTGTTGTTGTTGTTTTCCAGTTTCCCCGTGTCGCGGGTCGTCAGCTGGTGGGGTCCCAGGGAACGAATCCATGCTGGCACTACACCGTAGCCGTTCGGTGGTACCCCCATTCCCCGTTGCCGGTGAACAGGGAGACCATCGCTCGGCTCCAGCCCCGTCCGTCTCATGTTTGTCGTCTCACGTCTCAGGTGTCTCCGAGCCCACGGGCATCCCCTTACCCTGTAGCCAATCGCCGAGCTCCGTCCTGAGGGGTTTGTGAAACAGTGCCGTGACCTTTCCAGGTCTCGGTGGGGCTTATATTTTGTCTTCCCGTTTGCTTCAGGAGTGCATGTGTCCTGTCGCTAAAGGGCATCTTATTGATTGGAGTTTCTGGGCTAGGCGTGCTTCATTTTTCAAGGGCTGTGGATGTGTTGCACAGTTCCAATGTGAGCCTTTGTTTTGGTGCAACATAGTTTAGTTGTAGTAATTTGGAACTCCATTCTAAAGGTTTGGCTACGTGATTGCCTGCGTTTAAGTTATAGCAGTGCTGTGCCTTGGGTTTTTGCGGTTTGCCGCAAAGGGGTGTGGGTTGTTTTGTGTAACAGGGTAGGCTCCGAGTTTGACTTATCATAAAGGGGATCGTTTAGCAGTTAATTTTGTTTGAAAGTTTCATTGCGATTTGGAAGACGTTTCTAAAGATTGCTATACACGTTTCCATGCTACGTGTTATGCACCTTATACCCAATCAGGGGATTTGAGACAAAGTTTTAAGCCATTTTGTGGTGCTTATTTGCACCACAAAATTGTAGAGTCCATCCATTTCTTTCTTCTAGCTTGTAGCTTGTAGCTTCAGCCGCATCTACACCCTCACGCCAGCACCATGTCTATGGATGTCCTCTACGCTTTTTGTATCAATTTTGATATTGGTATTTTGTTTTTTTTTATTTATTTTTTTTGTTTGATTTTTGCATATTTTTGTAACATATGTACATTTTTACATTATTTGGTATGTGCCCCCAGCTTATTGAGTATATATGCGGGCGGATGTGCTCGCCCCGCCACGGACCTGTCATGTTTGTTTTTCTTGTGCTTTAAAGATGGTGTTGTCCGTTTTGGGGCAAGCCCACCCGCTCTCTATTGCTGGGTAGGACAGTTTTTGTACCTGCAAGGTTGTGCTTGTAGATTATATTTTGTGATTTTTGTTTATTCTGTACATACAACATATAGTATAGTGTGATGGCCTCCGCCGTCTCGGGCCCAAGTTTGTGTTTTTTTTAGTTAGTGGGTGACCTCTATCGCGGAGGATGTGGAAGTAGGTCAATCCCCTTTCTGCATTTTTTGTTAAAGTTAGGAAAATGTGGTGCCCCTAGCTAGGCCTCCTCCACGTAGGATGTCATATTCTGTGGGGCCATAAGTGGGTCATTCTGAGTCGCCATGTTTACATGTCATTATCGCAACCTACGTGAAGGAAGGCACCATAGGAGGAATTGTATTCCTACCTAGTTGTTTGAGGGCCCGAGATATCGTGTGCCGATCTCGTTAGCAATGTAGTTAGTACAAATTCATATAATCATGTAGGTCGCTTACAAGCGTCCGCCTGCGCATGTGCGCAGTCGAGCACTCCTATGCGATCTTGTTTTTATGTGTCATATTTACAGTTAACAATGTTTGAAATCGCTTTTTGGGAAAAAACTCTTCTTCTTCTTCTATCTCCAGGTTTTTGATCTCTCTTTTCCTATACCATCCTCTCTACGGGATTTCTACTCTACAAATATTCTACAACTATCGCTATATCTACCTAATTGAGCATTGCGTGTTGTTTTAGTTTTGCGTGGGTGGTTGTGTTGATGCCCCCCTTCAGGGTCGCGCTTAGTCATGCCCTAGTTAGTTTGTTAATTTCCCTTATCTGTATAAATATTTGGCCATCTTGACCGTCCGTTTTAATTACGGTCATGGCGCGATTTGCTGTCTTTGATGATACTTATGTTAAACGACAAGGGCAGTACCGAGGGCTGTTTGATGTACCAGGCGAGGTTCGGTTTTTCGGCCGTGGTGGTATGCGCGTGGCGAGCTATGATGTTGACTTGTGGGACAGCGGTTCATATTTTCCGAGGGCAAAATTGGTACAGCGATGGTCGTCTCCACAGGCACTATTATAGGGACCGTATTCATTTGTCAAGTGAGGGACAGAAGCAATACCATGTGTGCTTAGAAAGGGCCTTCCTGCGATTTTTCTGCTAGTCGGGTGTTTATAAAATGTCCTTTTGTGGGCCCCCAGATCATTCCGTTTGGGTAACCTTATAATGTACATCCTTTATTCGAAAGCGAAATTTGCGAAAAAAAAAAAAAAAGGGAAAAACAAAGAGATGTGATAAGGCTTATTGTTTCTTATTTCTGTCCCACTCATCTATGTGCATTCCTGAAGGAGAGCCTTTTTGTTTGCTAGTGTGTTTGTGTGCCGTTCTCCTTTGGGTTGTGTGGTTCTCGATCAGCCAGGATTTTGACGCAACGCTGCTCAGTGCCAAAGTCCTAAGACCGCAAACCCCAGCGTTACATCTCGTCCTGATTTCCCGTTGCCTCACCCCCTCCGGAGAGGCCGGGCGATGGATTTTCCTTGTGGTGGATCCATGCCCAGTCCCGGCGTGTTCTCGTGTTGTAAGAAATATGCTAGTGACTTGGGTTTTATTTACACTATTTGCTTATTCAAAATGGCGTTTGTATTCACCCGCGTGCTCGTTGCTATCACGTGACAAACGAAAGTACCCGGATGACCGGCGAACCCTATACAAGCAGAAAGGTGTGAAAATTAGTCACTGTGTTTTGATAAGCATGGGGACAACAGGAAATGTCAAACCATAAATCACACATGTTAATCACCTTGGTATATAGCTAAAATTTAAATTCCTTGAAACCCATGTTTAACAGGATTCAATATCTTTTGGAAGCTAGGAATACACCGTAGAACTGAAAAGGTAAGAGTGTACATGTTTACTCTAAGCCTCGGATTATGATTAATATTATCATTATGATTTACTGTAATTGTTATTATTATTGCTATTTTATTATCATTAATAATAATAATAATTAATAATAATAATAATAATAAAAGCACTTATATTATGATCAGGCTTATTTAGGCAGAATAATAATTTTAAAATTTCCAAAGAACTTGCTTTTAAAAGTATTGATTGCAAAAACATGCCTATTAAAAATATATTGAAACATTACCATCAATTATTTAGATAAAATATTCTGATATTTTTCATATTTCCGCTGGAAAACATAGATTGTAGGTACTCGTTAGAATCGCCTCGCCTCTATGTTTTCCAGCGGAAATATGACAATAATATACACCTCTGTAAACTCCAGTTTTACTGTATAAAAGTGGGGTTTAATGGGGTTTAAATAATAGGCGGTTTTTCGTAATGATATCAAGAAAAGACATATACCCGCATATATTTTGTTCTTGTTGAACACATGATACCTATTTATGGCATATTTAATACGGGTATCTTTCGAAAGTAAATAAATAAATTAATTAATTTTTAAGCTTGTAATAAACAGTGTTTTATTTAAAGTTCGTAATGTAAGCATTTTAAACATAGACTCAAGAGGAAAGGGGTATGGGCTAACAGGAAATGGATGAAATTCCTCACGGCCTTCTTGCGCATGCGCAGATATAGCTTGGTATTAACTTTCTCATGGGTTTAAAGATCTCACGCTACAGGGGCATTTTTGGCCTCAGGGCTATAATTTAAACAATCTTGATAGAGGTCCACTAGATGAAGCTCCACACCAAATATCAAAGACCTGGGCCTTGCAGTTTCAGAAAAGAAGATTTTCAAAGATTATCTCTCTATAAGTCTATGTAAAACCAAAGGGCCCCGGGGCGGGGGCGTTTGTGGCCCGGGGGCTATAATGTGAACCATCTAATGGTAGAGGTCCACTAGATGAAGCTTCATACCAAATATCAAAGACATAGGCCTTGCAATTTCGGAGAAGAAGATTTTCAAAGATTTCTTTATGTGAGTCTATGTAAAACCAAAGGGTCTCGGGGCGGGGGCATTTTTAGCCCCCGGGCTATAATTTGAACAATCTTGATAGAGGTCCACTAGATGACATTTCACACCAAATATCAAAGACCTAGGCCTTGTGGTTTCGGAGAAGAAGATTTTGAAAGATTTTCCCTATATAAGTCTATGTAAAACCAAAGGGCCCCCGAGACAGGGGCATTTTTGGCCCCAACACTATAATTGAACAATCCTGGTTGGGGTCCACCAGATGAACCGACATACCAAATATCAAAGACCTGGGCCTTGCGGTTTCAGAGAAGAAGATTTTTTAAGATTTTCCCTATATAAGCCCATGTAAAACGAAAGGGCCTCCGGGCGGGGGCATTTTTGACCCCAGGGCTATAATTTGCACAATCTTGGTAGAGATTTACAAGATGAAGCTTCATACCAAATAACAAAGACCTGGGCCTTGCGGTTTCAGAGAAGAAATTTTTTAAAGATTTTCCCTATATAAGCCCATGTAAAACCAAAGGGCCCCGGGGCGGGGACATTTTTCGCCCCAGCACTATAATTTGAACAATCTTGGTAGCGGTCCACAAGATGAAGGTTCATACCAAATAGCAAACTCCTGGTCCTTGCAGTTTCAGAGAAGAATTTTTTTAAATAGTTTCCCTATATAAGCCCATGTAAAACCAAAGGGCCCCTGGGCGGGGGCAATTTCGCCCCAGCACTATAGTTTGAACAATCTTGATAGGGGTCCTCTAGATGAAGCTTCATACAAAATATCAAAGACCTGGGCCTTGCGGTTTCAGAGAAGAAGATTTTTTAAGATTTTCCCTATATAAGCCCATGTAAAACCAAATGGCACCCGGGCGGGGGCATTTTTGGCCCCAGCACTATAATTTGAACAATCTTGGAAGGGGTCCACTAGATGAAGCTTCATACAAAATATCAAAGACCTGGGCCTTGCGGTTTCAGAGAAGAAGATTTTTAAAGATGTTCCCTATATAAGCCCATGTAAAACCAAAGGGCCCCGGAGCGGGGGCATTTTTGGCCCCAGCATTATAATTTGAACAATCTTGGTAGGGGTCCACTAGATGAAGCTACATACCAAATATCAAAGACCTGGGCCTTGCGGTTTCAGAGTAGAAGATTTTTAAAGATTTTCCCTATATAAGCCCATATAAAACCAAAGGGCCCCAGGGCGGGGCCATTTTTGGCCCCAGCACTATAATTTGAACAATCTTGGTAGGGGTCCACTAGATGAAGCTTCATACCAAATATCAAAGACCTGGGCCTTGTGGTTTCAGAGAAGAAGATTTTTTAAGTTTTCGGTGAAAAAAATCTATTTTGGGCTCCTGTGACCCAGATGTGCAATGGACCGGAACCATTTGAACAACTTTGAAAGGGGACCACCTAAGGATCATTCCTGTAAAGTTTGGTCGAAATCCGATCAGTGGCTTAGGAGGAGATGTCGTTTGAAGAAATTGTTTACGGACGGACGCACGCACGCACGCACGGACGACGGACAAAATGTGATCCCAAAAGCTCACCTCGTCACTACGTGACGGTGAGCTAAAAATGGAATATGTTCAGATAAAAATCCTTATAATTTTCTTATTTCTGCTCAAAGCATAGATTGTTGGTACCCGTTAGAACCTGTTGGTACTCGTTAGAACCGCCTCATCGAGGCGATTCTAACGAGTACCCACAGTCTATATTTTTGAGCATAAATAAGAAAGAATAACCTATACCCATGTAAACCCCAGTTTTTCTATGTAGAAGTGGGATTTAAGAGGGCCAGCGTTATATAGGCGTGTTTGCGTGATGGAAAAAAAAATCGGGAGATATCAGTGCCGTAAGTGTTTTCGAGAGTTTGAATCATCAGACAGTTTGAGAAGACATACATCCAGTGGTGCTTGTAAGAGATACAGATATGTCAGCTGATGAAGAAAGTGCATTGTCTTCAAGCTCACAGAATAATTTGGGAAAAGGAGAAGATATGTTTGGAAAATATGACTATACCAGTGATAATGATTCTGAAGAATACAACGAAGAGAACAATAGTGCTGACGAAGATGATATACCCAGAAAGAAAATGGGGGTTGTGGGGGGGGGGGGGCGAATGGTTCAGAAAACTGAGGATAACTTTCAAGATACATTCAACGAAACTGTGGAAGAAATTTTGGCAGAACATTTCAAGATCAACACAGAAAATGCCGAAGAACCGACATCTGAGGAACTCAAACCAAGACTGGCAAGATCTTGCATACTTCTGCTGAAGGTTTATTGGACTGGCAGATGCACTAGTGTAAGATCCAGAACAAAAAATCATTCACACTGCAAAACAACTAAGGGGCGACAAAGATTACGATGAAAATGAATCCATGGACAATGTCATCAAGAAACGCAGATTCCTTTTTGAGAAGAAACTGGACGAATATGATCCAACTGCCTATGACGAGGAAGAGAATGTGTCAGAGACATATAATAGGACATTAAATTTCTTAACTAGTAAGAAAATATCACTTGGGAAAGGCCACAATCAAAGAGTGAGTGTTAGCGTTTTACGTCTTACCAACAGCTAATGTCACACGCAAATGGGACCTCGATTTAAATAAGTCCTTTGGAAGCACAGAATACACAAAAATAGCAGACTCGGTTTTATTGAGTCTGTTCATGATCAGTACTGAAATATGCAACACCGGCCACGCCCTCTAGCACCGGTTTAATCAGAACTGTATTTTCAAAGTGATTCTAAATGAACACAATGATCGTAACGGACCAGAAAATATAATATACACTATGGTGAAAGACTCATCCGAAAGTCTGGAAACCCCGGGATCGATCCAGCGACCCCTGGTGTACACGGCGAGTAACATAACCACTTCGCCACGGTGGCTTCTGCATATTCAAAGAACGCAGCGATCTCACCTAAAGAAAGTCAGTGACATGGAGGCACATACAAATCAGAAGAAACATGAACTACTGTGTTTGGGGGCGGGGGACTTCAACTCCGGAGTTTATGAAATTTAAACCTTCGTACTCAGTCCAGTGCAGTATCAAATATTATAACAATAACAAATTGATCCGCATTGAGGCTTTCTAGCTCAACAATGAGTCAAAAAATACATAGTATAATGATAACAATACATTAACGTGAATCAGGGTTGAGGACTCAACAACAATCCGACGTCAGACCAGGATAAAACCACCAGTTAGATCGCGGAGGGTCGAGACCAGGAAATATCAGGCTCCAACCCTCTTGGATTCTTGGATTCAACAGATTTAGGATGGGGACGTCATAGAGTCCGAAGTCCAGCCCAACGCCGTGCAACCGAAGAGCGAAGCAAGGTTGTACATTGTAAGGGTCATAAACCAAACACGCAGTCAACCCCCACCCATCGGGGCTAGGAGAAATAGACTGTGCTGCATGGTGCTTCCACGCAGAGCTGAATCTGACCACACACGATTACTGGTAAACCGTTTAGAAGGACTAAACCTGCCCAGGCAAAGAGGTGTGAGTCAGATCGTTCAATGCATATAAGCCTTCTGGTTTCATTGGATGGCAGGGCTTGAGATGTCATTTCATCTCAATGTCGGGTAAAAATCCCACATAATTGGAAGCAACATCTCCAAAATGACCTTAATAGTGTTGACGGAAACGTTAAACCTCAATTCAACCAAACAAACAAAACAAAACAAACACGCGATCCTAAAATCAACTTCGCTAAAATGAGTGTTATGAAAACAATAAGATGTTAAGGTTTCAAATTGCAAACGATGGCAAAGGTGCAGCCCTAATCTTCTGTCCAATATAATCAAGTTAGATAGCAGGCAAATAAAATTGTTAAAAATTATTCACCAATCTTTCTTATTTTTTTTTCAACCCTCTTCATTATGGCCAGGTAGTAGAATCTAAGCTTGAGATGGCTAGAAATAACATATCACACCCACTTTCGCTTCATATTCAAATTCCTTAGGACTCATATCGAGTCCTTTTGGCTTGCCGCTATAGTTTCCGTTAGGATCTAAGTATTCTTTCCCTTTGGTGTCTCTGAGCGGAGGTGTGGGTTACTTCTATCGATTCCTGCTCATTGCCTTCACTTCTATTTCTCATTTCTCTAGTACTCGTGAAACAAAAAAAAATCGATCTTTTTGTGTTATAAATAAAAATCAAAAATGAGTTCCTTTAAGAGCAATGAAAACATTCATAAGAAAGATGGGTCATACTACGTAGTTTCGGCTAATAAAGCCTCATCAGTAACCCTGTAATGATCCGGCAAAGAAAGCCAGAGGAAACGTACTGCAATTTTGCGAATTTCGAATAGGCAGTCGGTTCAAAGACTGATATAAATCAAAATGGGGACTAAATAATAAAAAAATCTGTCTAGATTATGAGTCTAAACCAATAATTTATTTCTGATTTCTCAGAATATTCACCCTGATCTCAAAGGACCAAAAGTAAAATATAAACTGCACTATGGTTGATGTACGGGGAGACGTTATACGGCCGCCACACGCCACAACACCAGCTACAGTGAAGGCAAATAAAAATCAAAAATGAGTTCCTTTAAGAGCAATGAAAACATTCATAAGAAAGATGGGTCATACTACGTAGTTTCGGCTAATACAGCCTCATCAGTAACCCTGTAATGATCCGGCAAAGAAAGCCAGAGGAAACATACTGCAATTTTGCGAATTTCGAATAGGCAGTCGGTTCAAAGACTGATATAAATCAAAATAGGGACCAAATAATAAAAAAAACCTGTCTAGAAATATGAGTCTAAACCAATAATTTATTTCTGATTTCTCAGAATATTCACGCTGATCTCAAAGGACCAAAAGTAAAATATAAACTGCACTATAGTTGATGTACGGGGAGACGTTTTACGGCCGCCACACGGCACAACACCAGCTGCAGTGAAGGCAAATAAAAATAAAGAAATAGTTCCTTTAAGAGCAATGAAAACATTCATAAGAAAGATGGGTCATTCTACGTAGTTTCGGCTAATAAAGCCTCATCAGTAACCCTGTAATAAAGCCTGAATATATTTGCCATAACAACTGACGCTTGGCAGCCATGTTTCTATTACCCCGTGATAATAAAATCTTGATATCTAATGGAAGCTCGTAACTAAGATAGCCTAAATATATGATTAGTCATACTCCCCGCTGGTCAAGTAATAGGATAAGAGGTTTTCTTAGCCGAACTTTCAACTGAGTAGATGTGGATTTGTGGAATCTCCACATTGTGGTTCTACATTCTCCACATCACATCCCCATTGCTCCATATTGAGCATTGAGTTGAATCTTATAATCTTATAAAGCCAGAAAGAGGATAGTTGCTAAATTGTCGAATGTGTTAATGTGGGCATGTGGATTCTCCACATTGTGGATCCACACTCTCCACATAACATCCACATTTTCTCCACATCCCCTCCGCAATTTCAATGTGGAGATGTGCAGGTTACAAAATTTCAATGTGTATGTTAAGTAGAAGTAAAACAAAGATCATGTATCGGTACAATTAACTTACTTCACCCATCAAAGACACCAAAGGGAAAGAAACACAAACATGAATCGACCAGACCATAATGGAAACCTAAACAAAGGAAGACCATAAGGATAGTTACATTCCCACAAAATGGCCAAATGGCCATCCAAAATAAAAAGACACAAGTTTTTCTCACAGTAAGTAACAAACAACAACAAAAATAAACCGCAACAGAAGAACCGCCTTAGACAAATTTAATGTGGAGATATGGAGGTTACACAATTTCATTGTGGGTATGTGGAGGTTACATATTCAGAGGTGGAGATGTTGAGGTTAAGAGACCAATACAGTAGAACTTCGATGGCTCGAACACCGATGGCTCGTTTACCATAGAGAATATTATAATGCAGTACAGCGTAGGGAGATGCCAGATGAGAGGGAACACTTTTGTTGGTTTGAGATGGAGGGCAGAAGGCAGGAAAGTGAACAATGGGTTGGAAGCAGGATGTTTCATGAAGTAGATGAGAAGGGCACTAGTCAGAGGATGAAAGAGGAAAAAAGAAAGAGTCGAAAAAAAAAAACAATCAGGTTCTAGGAAGGCTGGTGGTACCCGTGGAGAAGAGACAGATAGCAGTCTAGTAACCAATCTGTCATCAAAGACATTAACCCCAGGACAGATTAGTCTGCCATCCCGGGGAGTTAAGTTTATACCCAATAATAGAAAGCTGGATCTGATTAAGGTGCTCAGTGACATAAAGGAGTGGGAGAGACGGATGCGGCTGAAAGAATACTTCTTTCAGGAAGATGAGGGATCTGAAACTAATGAAGAGACAGAAGAGGTTGACAAATGGGAAAAGAAGAAGAAAAACAGCAACTTCACACCAGTAAGTGGTCGTGATAGGTGGCTCGATACATACATTGAGTGTGTCAGAGAGGATATTATAGCAGGACTGAAGGCAGATGTGAAGTGGAATATCACGGAAGAGGAGGGGATTGCATTGAAAGAGCTTCTCTCAGACGATACGTTAGTAATTCGACAGTCAGATAAAGGGTCTGGAGTGGTAGTACTAGACAAGGAGGATTATATCGGGAAACTCCATGAGGAACTGAAGGATAGCAAAACGTATAAGCAGACAGATGGAGATTTAACGAAACAGATAAATACGAAGGTTCGAAAGCTAGTAAATAAGCTCCACAAACAGGAAGCTATATCTTCAGAGCTGAAGCAGTATCTCTTACCAAGTACATGCCACCCTGGGCGATTGAAGGGGAACCCAAAGATACATAAGGAGGGAAATCCCATGAGGACAATCGTAAGCGGAATAGGCATAGCTACAGAAAGGTTGGCAGAAGTAGCAGAGGGAGAGTTAGAGGAATATGTGGTAGGGAGCCCCAGCTACATAAGGGACACTACAGATTTCATCAACCAGGTTAAGGATATCGAAGGCCTGCCTGAAGATGCTATTTTATTCTGTTTTGATGTCTGTAAGCTTTATCCTTCCATCCCAAAAGAAGAAGGATTGGATGCATGTAAGGAGGCCTTCGCTTCAAGAACGAGAAAGAGGATAAGTGATGAAGGGGTGATAAGCATGATTAAGCTTGTGTTAGAAAATAACAACTTTGAATTTAATAACCAACACTATATGCAGGTAGATGGTACAGCAATAGGATCGAGATTAGGCAAGAACTATGCATGTTCGTATATGAGAAAGTGGGATGAGCAGTTATTGGAGTTTCCCGAGAAACCTTGCTTGTACAAGAGGTATATAGATGATGGCATAGGAATCTGGACCGAAGGGGAGAATAGCCTAATGGAATTCGCTAGCCATGCAAATGCGATACATCCAAGGATAAAAGTAACCCTTCGATGGAGCAGAGACAAAATAGAATTTCTTGATACATGGGTGAAACTGAGAGATGGTAAGATAGAATCCGATCTCTATTGCAAGGAGACAGATAAGCATTTGTATTTGCAGAAAGACTCGGATCACCCAAAGCATACAAAGGCAACTATTCATTATGGTTTAGGGCTGAGACTCAAGAGGATTTGTAGTGAAGATAACAACTATGAAAAACAGAAGGATGTTTTGCGCTCCCAGCTGGTGAGGAGAGGTTACAAGGAGGGAATGATAAACCGAGAGTTTAATAAGGTAGACAAGGTAGAGAAGGAAGAGGAGGAAGACGAGAAAGAAACAGACTGATAGGGTCCCATTGGTTCTCACGTATTCAAGCCATTTACCAGATATCCACAATATAGTGAAATCAAACATTCACCTGCTGTACAAGTCTGATAGGATGAAGAAGGCTTTTAAAAAACCATCATTAGTAGCCTACCGCAGGGGAGTCAATCTTGCGGATGTACTTATACATGGTAAACTAAACAAGATGTTGAACAAAGAAGACAAGGACAAGACAAGACCGTGTGGTGAGGAGAGATGTACAGTATGTCAGCACGTGAATAAATCAAAATGGTTCTACTCTACCAATGGAGATCAGTACGAGATACTTAAGGGTGGAGACTGCAACACTCGGAATGTGGTATATCTGTTGTCCTGTAGGGTTTGTGAGACCTCGGTATATGTTGGAGAAACGGAGAGAGCGGTAAAGCAACGGATAAAGGAGCATTTATGGGACATACGGGGTATGGAGGAGAAACCGGTTGCCATACATTTCAACCAGGGTGGACACCGTGCTGGTGACCTTCAAGTGCAGGTGATAGAGAGTGTGAAAGACAAGAGTCTCTACTATAGAAAGATCAGGGAGGAGTTTTGGATGAATAAACTTAATACAATTAGCCCCTTTGGGGTAAATGTGAAATCAAAGTAACAGATGACAATGGTCCAGGGTGCTAGGTTTCCCGCTGGTCTGTCTGGGATCAGAATACAAGCATCGGGAAACACGCCTATATAATTTTGAACCCAATGAACCCCACTTTTATATAGTAAAACTGGGGTTTCCTGGGGGTATACCGTATTTTTCTTAGTTCTGCTCTGGGGCATGGATTGTGGGTACTCGTTGGAGCCGCCTCGATGAGGTGGTTCTAATGGGTGCCCACGGTCTGTATTTTGGGCGGGAGTGGGAGGGATATCACAATTTTTCATCATGGAATTTTCGATTTTCCGGCGATAGGGGTGGCGGTGTGTCTGTATAGGTGTGTTTGCGTGGTGCTTGGATTTAGGGAAGCCTGCTGGTTCAAGCAGGGTCGGAGGCCGTGGAACGTGCTGTGCTCGGCTCACTTGAGCATGAAAGTTGTCCTGCTCATGATGTTTGGAATGCCAACATTTGTTGGCATTTTGGGGTTCATGAGCATGATTAGTGGTGATCTGAATAGAAAATTTACCGGATGTGTTTGTTTTTAAAATTCGTGTTCGGTTTGGTTGGGCGTGTGGGCGTTTCATGGCCTCGGAGATAGGTGGACTAGCCTTCTGTTGTTTGCTCCATATCGCATATGAGATCTAAAATAATATGATCAATCCTCATGAAAACGTGCCAATATAATTTTGATCCCCTTGAACCTCACTTCCGTAAGTAAAACTGGGCCCGCTGGGGTTGACATTATTTCTCTAATTCTGCTCAGGGGCACGGATTGTGGGTACTCATTAGAACGGCCTCGCTGGGGCGGTTCTGGCGGGACCCCGCGGTCTAGGGTTTGGGCGGAGATAAAGTCAAAGTATCCGACAATTTTGTCTGAAATTTTTTTTTCTTGGTGGTCAAGCAAGCTTGGAAGCATCATGACTAAAACCATAATTACAAACTAAAAACACTACTACTACCATCATCATCAACAACATCATCATCTTCATTATCATCGTTCATCACCATTTCACTTTATTTCGGTCCATTAATTCATTTCATTATTTTATTCCATTACATTTCATTTCAGGTTTCATTTTTATTTTTTCATTTCATTATTTAGGGTCGGCTCCCGCCCACTGGGGCTTGAAAAAATAGGTGGGGTGCATGGTGCTTCCGCGCAGGGCGTATGCTGACTGCGTGTCGGGGCAGGTAGGCCGCATAGAGGATCCGGATCTGGCCGGGCCATGAGGTGCGAGTTGGGCCGCCCATGTTTATAAACCCTATTGATTTCGTCGGGCGACATGGCTTGAAATGTCTTTTCATCTGCATGTCGGGTGGGGGTCCCATATAATTAGAAACAAAGTCTCCAAACTGACCTATACAGTGGTGATGGGGACGTTAAATCTCAAATCAAAACAATCAAACAAACTATTTCAGGTTTACTATCTTATTTCACTATTTCATTCTCTATTAACCCATTTTTGTGCCGGAGGCCCCAAAAGGAGTAGTTGGCAAACAGTGCGGGCCCAGATCGGACGCCGCATGATGGGGCGTCTGATCGGGGCCTGCGCTGTTTGCATAACGCTAGGCCATTTTCCAGCCACTAATTGGGAGTTGGCAAATAGTGCGGGCCCAGATCGGACGCCGCAGGATGCGGCGTCTGATCGGGGCCTGCACTGTTTGCATAACGCTAGGCCATTTTCCAGCCAAAGTTTGGTAGTTGGTGCAGGCCCAGATCGGATGCTGCAGGATGCGGCGTCTGATCGGGGCCTGCACTGTTTGCATAACACTGGGCCATTTTCCAGCAAAAGTTTGGTGGTTGGCAATCAGTGCAGGCCTAGATCGGACGCCGCAGTATGCGGCGTCTGATCGGGGCCTGCACTGTTTGCATAACGCTAGGCCATTTTCCAGCCAAAATTTGGTAGTTGGCAAACAGTGCGGACCCAGATCGGACGCCATAGGATGCGGCGTCTGATCGGGGCCTGCACTGTTTGCATGACGCTGGGCCGTTTTCCAGCCAAGGTTTGGTGGATGGCAAGCAGTGCGGGCCCGGATTGGACGCTGCAGGATGCGGCGTCTGATCGGGGCCTGTACTGTTTGCGTAATGCTGGGCCATTTTCCAGCCAAAATTTTGTTGTTGGCAAGCAGTTCGGGCCTAGATCGGACGCCGCACGATGCGGCGTCTGATCGGGGCCTACACTGTTTGCATAACCATAGGCCATTTTCCAGCAAAAAAAAAAAAAAAAATCGGTAGTTGGCAAACAGTGCGAGCCCGGATCGGACGCAGCGGGATGCGGCGTCTGATCGGGGCCTGCATTGTTTGCATAACGCTAGGCCATTTTCCAGCAAAAATTTGGTAGTTGGCAAGCAGTGCGGGCCGAGATCGGACGCCGCAGGATGCGGAGTCTGGTCGGGGCCTGCACTGTTTGCACAACGATAGGCCATTTTCCAGCCAAAATTTGGTAGTTGGCAAACGGTGCGGGCCCAGATCGGACGCCGCAGGATGCGGCGTCTGTTCGGGGCCTGCTCTGTTTGCATAACGCTAGGCCATTTTCCAGCCAAAATTTGAAGGGAGCGCAATATGACACCCCTGGTTTTCGGGATAAACTTCTACTGTGTGTAGGGTGGAAGATTCCAATTGGTACAAAAGGGGTTAATATTGTAGTTTTTTTTTTTATTATTACTGTTGTTGCTGTCGGAAACATTGTTCTTATTGTTATATCATTTTATTATTGGTTCGTAGGTATGTTCCTCAGGTGTTCTCCAACTAGTGTAGATCTAAGTTTGCGTTAGGGCTGTGAGTGTCAGGGGTGTGAGTTTGTTCCGTTCTATTTGTGGGCGAACAGCGAGGGCTCTGGCGAGACTGTAAAGATAAGCAGCCGCGACAGGGCCTTAGCTTTTCGCTTTGGCATAAGGCAACACTGATAGAGTTACATGATTGTAGCAGCATTGATTTTCAATATTGTTCATGGGCCAGCTGTTCAAAATTTACTCAGTTGTTGGTTATTGGATCGCTAAAACTTTGATCATTTATTATGGCAAACCAGTGCTTCAGCTGAAGTGCACGACCCGCCGGATGCTTTTAGCTTTATGAGTGTTACCATATATGGGTATGGCGGCCATTTTGGTCATGTGACCTGGACCAAAAACGGTTCCCTCAATAAATGCGCCTTATCGTAAGGAGCAAAAATATATCTTATACTTTAGTACTGTATTCTGAATCGTTTGCAGGATAAAATGCATTCTCACTTTTCCAATATAAAAAGCATATGTGTCAAAGTTTGACCTAGGCACAAAGAAGGTCAAGGTCAACCCAGGGTCACCATTTTAGCAATTTATGATGGGCCTACGTCCCAGATGCTATTTATCAAGTTTCGTGGAAATCTGCCCAGTGGTTTTGGAGAAGACTATTTTTGAAGGGTTTTTACCATATATGGCTTGGCGGCCATTTTGGGTCATGTGACCTAGACCCAATGAGCAAATTTTGGTTTCCCCAGTCCCATAGAGGCTCCATATAAAATTTGACTTCAATCGGCCCAACGGTTTCCGAGGAGAAGCAGTTAGAAAATTTTCACATTTTTCGCCTCGGCGAGGCTATACTAAATGGAATGTAATATTTCGCAAGTTCATTGGTTAGATCTCATTGATATCTATCAGTATGCCAAAAATTGTTTAAATATTCCAAGCGGTTAAGTCACTATCACCAATTTTCACAAACGGGTTACGGACGGACAGACAGACAGACCATATATGGCTTGGCGGCCATTTTGGTCATGTTACCTGGACCACATGAGCAAATTTTGGTTTCCCCATCCCATAGAGGCTCCATATGAAATTTGACCTCAATCGGCCCAACGGTTTCCGAGCAGAAGCAGTTCGAAAATTTTCACTTTTTCGCCTCGGCGAGGCTTTACTAAATGGAATGTAATATTTCGCAAGTTCATTGGTTAGATCTCATTGATATCTATCAGTATGCCAAAAATTGTTTAAATATTCCAAGCGGTTAAGTCACTATCACCAATTTTCACAAACGGGTTACGGACGGACAGACAGACAGACCATATATGGCTTGGCGGCCATTTTGGTCATGTGACCTGGACCCCATGAGCAAATTTTGGTTTCCCCCATCCCATAGAGGCTCCAAATGAAATTTGACTTCAATCGGCCCAACGGTTTCCGAGGAGAAGCAGTTAGAAAATTTTCCTTTTTTTCGTCTCGGCGAGGCTATACTAAAAAGAATGTAATATTTCGCAAGTTCATTGGTTAGATCTCATTGATATATATCAGTATGCCAAAAATTGTTTAAATATTCCAAGCGGTTAAGTCACTATCACCAATTTTCACAAACGGGTTACGGACGGACAGACAGACAGACCATATATGGCTTGGCGGCCATTTTGGTCATGTGACCTGGACCCCATGAGCAAATTTTGGTTTCCCCCATCCCATAGAAGCTCCGAATGAAATTTGACTTCAATCGGCCCAACGGTTTCCGAGGAGAAGCAGTTAGAAAATTTTCACTTTTTTCGTCTCGGCGAGGCTATACTAAAAAGAATGTAATATTTCGCAAGTTCATTGGTTAGATCTCATTGATATCTATCAGTATGCCAAAAATTGTTTAAATATTCCAAGCGGTTAAGTCACTATCACCAATTTTCACAAACGGGTTACGGACGGACAGACAGACAGACCATATATGGCTTGGCGGCCATTTTGGTCATGTGACCTGGACCCCATGAGCAAATTTTGGTTTCCCCCATCCCATAGAGGCTCCATATGAAATTTGACCTCAATCGGCCAAACGGTTTCCGAGGAGAAGCAGTTCGAAAATTTTCACTTTTTTCGCCTCGGCGAGGCTATACTAAATGGAATGTAATATTTCGCAAGTTCATTGGTTAGATCTCATTGATATCTATCAGTATGCCAAAAATTGTTTAAATATTCCAAGCGGTTAAGTCACTATCACCAATTTTCACAAACGGGTTACGGACGGACAGACAGACTGACAGACTGACCGAATGACAGAATGACACGGTGATTTTAGGGCACTCTTAGACTTCAGTCGGTCGCTTTTTCTGCGGGTCGTGCAATATGCTAATAATTATGCTGTAAAAATGTGAGCAGCTTTTGCGGATGCAAGGGCTGCTCGCAGTTTTTCAACAAAAATACAAAAAAAAAAAAAATTACATATTAAACTTGTTAGAACTGCTAACAATATGACCACTAAGGGGCTTGTTGGGCTGCCGATGCTTTGAACAGCTGGCCCTAGGTTTTTGGCGCCAAACAGGGTTGCGACGTTATGATGTCGGGAATCCGAGGTCATGACGCCGCGGCAACGTTTGGCATAACAAAAACATTCAATATGGTGGAAAGATGAATAGTAAAAATATGTGATAGCTTGAAAAAAGGCCGTAAAAAGCCGAAACGTCGGAGGTAGTGAAGAATTATTGCGAAAATAAATGTTATAAAATTATCTCGTTATGCCTCCTGACAGTAACCTCAGTGGCTCGAACTACCCCTGTCTCGAACAGATTTTCGAGGTCCCAAAGGTGTTCGAGCCATTGAAGTTCGACTGTAATATGACACTATGCAGTTAAGCTTAAAACAATCGTTTCGTATTTAGAGTTTGTCCTGGCACTTTAGCTCATTTGGTAGAGCGCTTGTCTGATAAAAGATGGGCTGCATGATACTTCCATGCAGAGCTGAAACTGACCGCAAATGAGAACTGGTAAAACGCTTAGTGTATCTAAGCCCGCCGAGGGAAAGCGGTGCGAGTCGAACCGTCCATGCTTATAAACATTATTTGTTTCATTAGGCGACAGGACTGAGAAGTCATTTCACCTCAATGTCGGATAAAACAGTGATTCTTGAAAAAATGACCCAATTATGAAACCAAAAAGGTAGAAAAATGAACCTTATGGAATTTCGACTGATATGCTTTCTTTCGGTTTATTTCCTTATTTTAAAATTTGACCCAAACTTTTACCAACACCATTTCAATAGTTTTTGAGTTTTTGGCAGTAAAACATGCTCGTTACGGAGGAGAGTTTATAGTTGTGAGCCCATGTGTCTGTTTCATCCAACAGCCTATGCTAACCCAATGGGTATATTTATGAAGTTAAACTCATAGCTTTTGCCAACAAACAACACTTCGTTGGGCTACTGATTGTCTGAATAAGTAACGCTCACTTCTAAAATTGCTCGCCTCCGTAACATTTTAACTCACCTCCGTAACATCTCTTCCGTAACGATAGATTTCTCCCCACAGTCTGTAGCGAGACCAAAATCCAACATTTTGCTTCAGTGATTTGATATTACTAGCACAAATAGCACTTGATGCACACAAAGATGTCCCGATACCTATATCGGCTTAGGTTTGTACGTTTCGGAGGAGAGAAGTTACGGAGGTGGAGGACAGTTTGCTTTTTTATCAACCAAACCGTTGTTGTTGGACCAATGGTCAATATCATGTTTCATATCAGTACAATCTTATGCAAAATATATGGCAATTAGCTTAAAGTGTTCCTTTCCGCCCATTGACCTTTAGAAAGCACCGTTACGGAGGTGAGGCTCTTAAAAGTGACAAATTAATTATCCACTTTCAGATTTCATATTATATTTATTTCGAAAGAAGATCAAACACTTAATGGTTTATTTATCAGAACATTCCTTTGGTTGGATATACGACATAGTTATAAGCAGAGAATTATTCCTGTCTGCACACTTTGACCAGATATAGATCCGTTACGGTAGGTGAGTGCTGTTTTAGCGACACCCTATTTTCACGGCATTGTGTCCAGACACTGAATGCAATAAGTCTTTAAAATCTGCTGATTGTTTCCTAAACATCATATCGTTGAACCACAATTGCAATCCCATTCCATCTAAACAATAAAAGGTTAGATATCTGCACTTCAGTATGTAACCATGCCTTGTGACATGGCAAAAACGCATACCCCACTGGTATATTAATGGTGCTAAATCAGTAATCGTACTAGAAGGCATTGGTTTTAGAATTGGAAGTACGTTCCTGAATATGCCTCTTGGTTTATATGGTTTATTTACACCCATAGACTGCGTTGTTTAGCCTACATGAAGGGAGAAACATTAGCGACAGGGTGTATTCAAAATTGGGTCATTTTTTCATGAATTACTGAAAAGTCCCCAAAAATTGGAAGCAACGTCTCCAAAATGACACATACAGTGTTGACGGGGACGTTAAACCTCAATCAAACAAACAAACAAAGCCTGTCTGATAAGCAGGAGGTCGTAATTCGATTCATATTCGTGCCAATAATTTTTTTCATTCCAGAGACTAAGTTATTTTCAGTTTAGCCGCTATAATCCATCAAAACTGAAAATTTATAGCTTTATTATGAAACGATTCTAGATGATGTCTGAAGTCCCTAAAATGGAAAATTTCTAGCTACAAAGTGCAGAGACTAAGTTATTTCCAGATTAAGCTTTAACATTATAACTACAGATTCAAGAGAATAAGTTAATTTCGATTAGTCCCTCAAAATTGAAAATTTATAGCTACAGATTCCAGATATTTCAATTTTAGCATGAAAAAAAATATATAGCTACAAATTCCAGAGACTAAGTCCACATAGGGCGTATATTTTGCCGCAGCAATTTACCAGGCTAAACGGCGTTCGGCAAAATATGTGCCCTATGTAAATTTTAGACTTCCAACTACTAATCATCCAAGACCCAGCATAACCTCGTCAAGCTTAGATAAAGCGGGGTCGCTTTGGCTACGAAATTATCGCTACAAAATTATAGCTACACCAGGCCGGAGACTAAGTCCACAGCACAAACAGA
Source organism: Lucinisca nassula (assembly GCA_963580285.1). Taxonomy (NCBI): domain Eukaryota; kingdom Metazoa; phylum Mollusca; class Bivalvia; order Lucinida; family Lucinidae; genus Lucinisca; species Lucinisca nassula. The sequence continues at coordinate 62,470,386 of OY757026.1, read as the reverse complement.
TTCCTCCGTTCACGCCCAACTATAATTTCGTAGCCAAAGCGACCCCTATACTATGCACACGGGTGCATCACTACGTTAAAAATAGAAGCGTTGAATACCCTTGTAAACCCAACATTATATAGAGAGAAGTGGAATTTCCAGGGGTAACATTTATTTGCCCAGTTTGCTCAAAACCTCAATTAGGCGATTCTAAAGACACATACAGTCTATATTTGGACCAGTTTAATATCAGAAATTTTCATTTTAAGGTGAATGGATACGGTGTGTCCTTCGGCAAGACACGTAATGACACTGCCTCACGCCACCCAGGTGTAAATGGGTAGCAGGGGTGTAATAGTCACTGCCTCTCTCTCTCGCCCTTGGAAACATCCAGGATGAGTGTTCGAGAGCGATTAAATAAGCTTGAAGCTTTCATCGCAATCGAACTAAAATAAATTAGTATAAACTAAACTAATGGATACACCTTTTCCGCAATTTTCAAAGGGAGACAACTTTCTTGACTTCCTGTTCACTTTTCTATAAACTTTATCCCACGAAAAAAGGGGTCTGCTTTTAAACCTCGGGAGCAAATTCTTTCCTTTAAGAGTAGACCCCTTTTTCAGTTGGACAGGGCTTATAGAAAAGCAAACAGGCAGTTCAGAAAGTTGTCTTCCTTTTAAAAAAGGCTGAAAATCTGCCAGGTGTCCCCATTCCTCTTAATTAAATGACGAAGATGTACAAGAGTATCCGGGTGTCGATTCCTAGATTTCGTCACTGGAAAGTTATCACGCATTTGGTATTAATTAGTGCATGCACTAACTGATGTTATATGTGTGTACATGTTAAAAGTATCTAACAAGAGCCATATTGTATTTCAATACGTTATTTTATATGAACTGTCCTTATTTGCTGAAACTTGATCCATATGCATTCATGAGTGATGCTCAAAGTCACTTAGTTTTCTGAAGAACAAGGCGTAATCACGTATGTATAATGTTATGTTAAAGCATTTTGTTAAAGATGAACGAACGTGTAGATGCACGCATCCAAACAGGTTTCTTAGCAACCTTTTCATTTCATGTTTGATATTGGGGGTCGTTGTTTATTTATTTATTTATTTGTTTATTTATTTAATTTTTAATTCACAGTTGAAAGAATAATTGTAAAATGCATACTTGTCGTCAAAAAGTAACTGTCAATAAATTTCTTAAAAAATCCCTATATTTCAGCAAAAATACATCACGAAAGCACGCCTATATAATTGTGACCCCCTTAAATAAGTTCTGAATAGTTAGACCCCTGGAAGCAAAGAATACACCAAATAACGGAAAAAGCAGACTCGGTTTTAATGAGTCTGATCATGACCAGTACTGAAATGTGCAACATCGGCCATGTCCTCTAGCACCGGCATACGCATAGCTCTATTATATATATATATATATATATATATATATATATATATATATATATATATATATATATATATATATATATATATATATTTTTTTTTTTTTTTTTTTTTGGTTTGGGTTTTACGGCCCTTTCAAGATTATTTCACTCATATCGAGCCGATCGTTAATCAGAGGTGGGCGAAAACCGGAGTACCCGGAGAAAAACCACCTGACCTTCCGTTGCAGAACTTGGCGTCTCACACGTGGCCCGAGCGAGGCTCGAACCTACGGCGGTGAGAGACCTAATGACGCTCTATTTTATATAGTAAACAAACAGAGACAAGAATGTTTTTTTTTATTTGTGACCAAACCATAAATTGTAGGCACTCGTTGGTTCCGACACGTTCCCTCTATCTATGTTTTGAGCATAATATGGAAAATATTAGAATATTTTTTTCTCAAAACTTCAATTTTCAGTGGTCAAAATTTTAATATATTTGGATGGGCGTGTTTTCGTAATGCGTAAGCCAAGGGTGATCTGAGTCTATGCTGGGGCAGTCGCAAAGGCATTCTAGTATATGTTTTGTCAAGCTCTGGATCGGTTCTAATACATGTCCTGACAGAATGTCAGAACTCTGACTGCTGATTTAGTATACTAGCACAAATGGATATGATCATGGCAATATCTTGAACTTGAAAACCAGAGCTCTTTATTAATCTGAGTGGACAAAACAAAAATTTGTACCCAGGTATAGTCTTTCAAAACGCAGTGTGACATGACTGTACTTTTAATTTTGGACTAGTCCGTGATTTAGGTAAGTCGCCTTCAGTTGGGATTTTACATTGGGATATATAGTTTCACTGAGATTCGTACTGCATCATACTAACCACTTGGCCACGATTTCTACATAATGACATTATCAAAAAACTTGTTTATAATTTTAAAATCCTGTGAAAAAAGAAATCCGAAACCTGCTTCCCCTAAAACATGGAATAGTCTTGCCACGCTTGAACGTTGAACTCTCAAAGGTCGTTGATAAACTATACTGTTGTTTGGAAGATACGTTGACAGTGACGTAAAAGAGAAACCATCACAGGTAGGTTTGACAGGTTGTACCGTTAACATTATCACATCCTTCATTGGTTGGCAAGACAGATTGTACCGTTATAATTATCGTAACCGAAGCGTCGTTACCTTCTGGCAACAGTGGACAGTGCTTTACAACAAAACATTCGCTGACGTCACTGTCAACTTATCCTCCGACAACAGTAAAAACGATCAAAAAACACCGTTAGGAAAAACAAAGTCTAAAGAAACGACAAAACATGCTAAAATGGAATATTTTTGTGCATTCTTTATAGCATGTTACATGAAAAATAGAAACGGTAAAGTACATGAAGTAGTTAAAGTTACATAGAGGATCTTACACGAGTGTTCATGTATTATTGAATTTATTAAACTCGTTGAGGAAAAGGGATAAAATGCTCGACCGAGCATTTTATCCCTTTTCCTCAATGAGTTAAATAAATTCAATAATACATGAGCACGAATGCAATGTTCTTTTTATCATATGACTTTTAAAACGCCTTTAACGCAAGTCAATATTCCGCCATTATTAAACGCGACGTCGTTAAGGACGTCCTGCGTATAACGTTACGGAACGTATCTAACTAATTTATTTAATACACTAGTGGCTTATTGAATTTATTACGCGACGTTATTGCATTCTCAGACGCGACGTCATATGATAAAATGGAGTAACTGCAGCTCCCACCTTCATAATCTGTGTCGTTGTTTAACAGTGCAAAATTTTATTTAACTTACTGCAAATGAAACAAAGCATACACCGCTACGATAAGAAACGAACACGCCTGGAACTATTAAGTTGGAAATCCAATTTGTCTGTCACATGTGGCTTGATGCTTAAAATCAATATGTATGCGTAAGATCTATATGTTGCACAAAGAAATAAGGGTCTACTTACCATTCCGAGTCGACACTTCTGTCATTGTATGTTTGCTGTTATAGTTAATCTCGCATGTATGTATTGTGGGAAAATAACTGTCCTTTTAGCTTTTCGCTTGCAACGTTTTCGTAAGAGTGAATTTATTGCATGTTCGTGTTTGTTTTCTCGTTGATGTCTTGAATAGGAGATGTGGGGTAATTGTATCGATTCCTGAACATGGTTTTCATTTTCCATTTAACTGTAGATATGGTTTGTGCTCTAAAGGCATTGATTCTTGGTTATTGAGGAATATCATTTCATATCATAATATTATGTTGTCCTCAGAGCTAACTGAAGAGAAGTCTTCTGGCTTCAACAGCTAAGGGCCGCCTTGGGGGAAATCAATAGTTTAATGACTGTGACTAGTGTGTACATTATTGAATTTACCCTTAAAGACACATTTTTTTCTCTATATAAAAGGGGTGGCCTGTTACATAATCCCCAATAATCAAGTCCTTCGGACCATAGTGCACATCAAAGGCTATCTTATCTAAGTGATTATGAGGTGATTATGAGCAGAGACTCTCTGAAAGATATGTTTAAAAGGGGGCTCTATAAGGGGAACTTGTGTGATGGTATATTTTACTGAGATTGTTTCCAACAAAATATTGTTTTAAATTACTTCTTTTTTATTTTTATTTTTAAAAAAATGTAAAGGAAAACTTTGACAGTCATTGTTTCATTGACTCAAATCTGAAAAGAAGTAAACTTAATGAATTCAAGATTGTGTTTGTTCGTTTGATTGAGGTTTAACATCCCTGACAACACTGTATAGGTCATTTTGCAGATGTTGCTTTCAATTTTTTGGGGGACTTTTACCCGACACTGAGATGAAATGACATCTCAAGCGCTGTCGCCCAATAAAACCAATAGGGTTTATAAGCATGGACGGTCCGACTTGCACCGCGATTTAATCAGTCAATGAACATTTATTTATTTATTTGGGGTACGGAGGGGTATACATTATTTTTCTTATTTCTATTCAAAAACAAATGTTTTCCTAATTAGAATCCTCTCGCAGAGGCGTTTTTTTTTACGAGTCCTCACAATGTAAAAATGTTGTATAGTAAAACTGGTGTTTAGAGGGGATAAATTAAATTTTTAATTTCTGCTCAAAAAACATAAATCGTGGGTTTTCGTTAGAAGCAACCTTTACATTGCGGTTCCAACAGGTACCCAAAATATATGTTTTGAACACAAATTGTGGGTTCTCATTAGAAGCGCCTCTCCAAGGCGGTTCTAACAAGTACCCACAATATATGTTTAAGCCTAAATATTAAAGATATCAGTACTTTTATCATTTTTGGTCGTAAAATTTAACCAAGATATTTCAAAAGGCATGTTTTAGTAATGGTTATCAATAATGGTGACTAAAAATAAAATAAAAAAAAATACATTCCATTTATATCAAAACCAGGACATAGTTATCAAACAAGTAAATAAATAGATGTGAATTGCCTCTAGGTAACTGATTACCCTCTCTTGGTCCCCTACCTGTATGACAGTCAGAATACCCCAAATGTATCTTATCTCAAAACTGATTTCTTCAATAACTGGTCATTAGGGTGTTATGCAATCAAAAAATGTGTCTTTAAGTGCTTCAGTCAGGGTATTCAACAAGAGCTACTACTAATCACCCTATTAAGGGATGCCTTTATTATAGCTGTACTGTTCCAAGTGCTATACTCGGCAGTCAGAGTTTTCATGCTAACTGTCTGTTTAGTGATGAATGAAATTTAACTAATAAAGCTTTTCAGAAACAGAAAGAGCTCTGGGCGAATACTCCGCGTCTGATCACAGTCTACAAAGTTTGCTTAAAGTGCAGGAATCTAGGTGTTAAACGAAAAATCTAAGCCTAGGTTCTTGACCTTTTTTCCGGCCTACACTCAGACCGAAAATAACCGTTTCGGTGTAAATGGATGTACTGTTTAAGTTATCTTTCAGGAGATGTATTACGTTCTTCGAGCTAGAGATGTCTTTCTGTTGGTCATTTTATATCTCGCACTGAGCAATGGAGAACAGCTTGACTTTTCGGATGAATTTGGAGAGGATTTGGGTGATATTAGACAAGGTATATGAAATAAACCTAACATATTTTCGCATTATACTGAAAACATAGGCCGTCTGTAATCGTGTAGTTTATATTTTCTTGTCCTTTGGGATTACTGATCCCATTGAGGAATTCTTAAAATATGTGAGGGTCACTGATGAGAAACTGGCCAGTCTGGTCCGGAAAACATGTACACGCCATACATTTCAGTTATACGGTGTATAAAAGATAACCCTTTTATAGAACGTATTCAACGTCACTACAGCTGATGTTAAGGGAATGTTTGGCGGCCGTAAATAGTCTAGCTGCCCTTCATCATGGTGTAGTTTATATTTTCTTGTCCGTTGCGATCATTGATTCCATTGTGGAATTTTGAAAATAATTGAGGATCACTGATGAGGCCTAATTGACTGAAACTAGCTAGTCTGGTCCAGAAAATATGTACTTTTCAGTTCTGTGTTGTATTCCTTGCTTTATAAGGATGATCCTTTATAGAACATATTGCGAATGGTTGGACAGGAATTCTGAGATTTGGTCTAGATCGTACTGGAATTCTGATTAGGTCAAAGGAAATTAAGAAAGATAGTTTGCCTAAAGGACTATGTCCTATGGGATCAATATGTCACTGACATATCGATATATCCGTTTTACACTAGTAAGGTCCATGGGATCCGTCCGTCTAAAAACGGTTAGGTTTGGTCTATAAATCAAATCTCCGTAAAACAGCTTCAGCAAGTCTGCGTGGCAGAAGTGAATTCCAGCACATACTATATTTAGAGATTGATATGTTCTATAAAGGGGTTATCCTTTGGAAGCAAGGAATACACCACAGAACTGAAAAATATGGAGTGTACATGTTTTCTGGGCCAGACTAGCTAGTTTCGGCCAATTTGGCCTCATCAGTGACCCTCAGATATTTTCAAAATTCCACAATGGAATCAATGATCCCAAAGGACAAGAAAATATAATCTACACTATGATGTAGGGCAGGGAGACGTTTTACCGCCGCCACACAGTCCCACACACCAGCTGTAGTGAAGTCAAATATGTTCTATAAAGGGGTTATCCTTTGGAAGCAAGGAATACACCACAGAACTGAAAAATATGGAGTGTACATGTTTTCTGGGCCAGACTAGCTAGTTTCGGCCAATTAGGCCTCATCAGTGACCCTCAGATATTTTCAAAATTCCACAATGGAATCAATGATCCCAAAGGACAAGAAAATATAATCTACACTATGATGTAGGGCAGGGAGACGTTTTACCGCCGCCACACAGTCCCACACACCAGCTGTAGTGAAGTCAAATATGTTCTATAAAGGGGTTATCCTTTGGAAGCAAGGAATACACCACAGAACTGAAAAATATGGAGTGTACATGTTTTCTGGGCCAGACTAGCTAGTTTCGGCCAATTAGGCCTCATCAGTGACCCTCAGATATTTTCAAAATTCCACAATGGAATCAATGATCCCAAAGGACAAGAAAATATAATCTACACTATGAGTCGTATTGTCGACGTTAACCTAAAGATACTTTGCGTATTTTATGGTGCCAAGAAACTTTTTTAGAACTTTTCTTTAATGTAAAAAACTGTTGTTTTCAATTGAAGTCATCGACGTCACATCAAACTCTAGTAAGAAATATAATCCTCATAGGGTATAACACAAGAAACATAAAACATCATGCACTGAGTGATTGATGCTGTTTTTTCCCGAAACTAGCTACTCCCAAGGTTCAGTTTTATTGTGTAGGCTTAAATTGCAGTGTATATTTTTTCTATAGAGCATATTTAACCCTTGTCCTGCTGAACCCGGATATGTCTGATCTTTCAAACAATGCAGATCCAGATCAGATGGCTTCTGAAGAATATGTTCTATAAAAGGGTTATCCTTTGGAAGCAAGGAATACACCACAGAACTGAAAAATATGGATTGTATATGTTTTCTGGGCCAGACTAGCCAGTTTCGGCCAATTAGGCCTCATCAGTGACCCTCAGATATTTTCAAAATTCCACAATAGAATCAATGATCCCAAAGGACAAGAAAATATAATCTACACTATGATGTAGGGCAGGGAGACGTTTTACCGCCGCCACACATTCCCACACACCAGCCATCTGATCAGGATCTTCATTGTTTGCCATTCATTTTATGAATTTATTGCAATGATTTGCATCAAGTAATCTGATTGGTTGATAATCAGTAGTGGGTGTGGCATATATGAATATTCAGCAGGACAAGGGTTAAAGCTACTGGATGGATGGCGCGGAACATTTATTAGCTTTAAAACATCGATTTCCCAGTTCTTAGAGTATTTTGCTCGTGTTTGTATGTTTATACATATATTGTCTGGCGAGTTGCCTTTAATAAATGATAACTCTCATACCTGAAGTTTTTCTAGAAATTTAAGGGTTTCCCTTGTTTGCGATTGCTAAGGTAAACACACCTCAGTCTTATTTTCTAACCGACTTTCAAGGTATTTACGTAATTGTATTGATTAACGGTTGAATCCTGGAAACGTTACAGATTGTGGCCACGTAAGATCGATTTACGCCCCCCCCCCCCCGTGGATTTCGTTTCCGCTGACCGTTCCAAGGCGGTTCTTCTGTCGAGGTTTCTTTTTGTTATGGTTTGTCTTAGGGTGTTTGTGTCGCTTATAAATATTTTATTTTGGATAGGTTATTGGCCAATTTGTGGAAAGGTTACTGTCCTTTTGGCTTTCCGCTATCGATGTTTCCATTAGGTCTGTTGTTTCATGTTTGTGTTTCTTTCCCTTTGGTGTCTGAGATGGGAGCTGTGGGTTGATTGTATCGATTCCTGATCATTGCCTCAACTTCTATTTAACAGCTCTGTGAAAAAATGCAATTCTGTTAAGGTCAAGCCAAAACAAAGGATCAAGTCGTTTTGTTTCTTTTGTGAGAAATGTAAAGGCAATGATCAGGAATCACCCACCATCAGAGACTCGATCATAGGGGAAAAACACGAACATAAGTAACCGAACCCCCAATGAAAACATTACTAGCGAATAGCAGAAAAGGACAGTTACTTTTAGCTAAAATGGCCAAACGGCTACCGAAATATAAAGACACAAGCAACACATACACACAAGCAAAGACAAACTATAACAAATAACAAACCACGGCAGAAGAACCGCCTTGGAACGTTCAGCAAAAAGTATTTCATTGGGAGCTTAAATCATGTCTGGAAGGGAAAAATATTATCCGTTGATATATTCCAATATTTTATGTAACCTTTCACATCTTTCAAGAGAAGTTATAAATATCTAGCTTCTATTGTTGAATTTTGGGTTTAAGCTACCGAATGTCAGGTTCCGGAGATACCATCCAGTTATTAAAACAGATGTGAAGTCGATAATCAGGAATAGATACATTTACCTTTCACATCCCATCCAAGGCAGCAAAGGGAAAGAAACATAAACATAAAACAACTTCACCATAAAGGACAGTTACTTTCCAACAAAATGGCCAAATTTCACTATTACTCAACGGGATGACTTCTGGTGATAACGCTAGAAAAGTTGGAAACACAAAGAAGGTAGGCAGGAAGAAAAAATACAGCAAAATTAGTATATAAATCTATAAGAATAATGTTACATTAGCAAGTACATTCTTGGTAAAAAAACGAGACCTAAAAAAAAAAAAAAAAAAAAAAATAGCCATGTTTCCACTAACACACCGAAAACGGGTAAAGGTCGGTAGGTTGCAAAAAAAAAAAACTTTTTTGTTTATTATTATTTTTCTATTTTATTACATTTTTTTGTCAAAATTTTATTCGATGGTAAAAAACTCAACAGCGTTAAAACGACTAAATTTTAAATCGTATTACCTGAAAACACCAAGGAAGCAAAAGAATAGGGTTTCAAGTATAAGTTTAGCTGTTTTGACAATTTTATGAATTTTTATCAAAAGTTCTAGAAAACATTTTGGTCGATTGGTCGGTCGGTCAGAAAATATTTTTATTTTTTCTGGATGGCTACGAGTATTAAAGTTGCAGGGTCGGCAAAAGAAATCAGGGTCGGACGGGTTAGCGGAAACACAGCTATTTTTTGGCCTAAATAAGGTTTTCCCAAATGCGTTTGGCTCACCAGGAAAAGACCAATCTGCCTTCCGTTGCAGTACGTGTGCTCGTACATTACCGACGGCACAGCTCCCCAACTTGACGACTTACTAAGCAAGTGGGCCCTTAACATTTTGAAGAACGTCAGGAGGGTCAATCACTTCTTGAATAATACCAAAGAAGGAACCCCAGCAACAGATGCTAGAAGAGAATTCCAGGACGCGATAGTCCGAGGGAAAACTGAATTTAAATGAGTCTGTAGATGTACGGTACTATCTCAACTTCTTCGTGCGTGCAGATCGTGTCCTGGAATTACTCGTCTGCTGGTGTCTACTATCGCTCAAGCCGGTGCTAGGGGGCGTATGCAGCCTTGCAAACTACATTACTGTATATGAAGAGACTCAATAAAACCGAGTCTCCGAATTTCGTTCTTGTGTGTGTTCTATGTTCCAAAGGCAACCTTTTAGCTTTTTATCTTATATAAACTTCGGAAGAGTCAGTTGTATCTTGGAACGCCTGGATTCAAGAGGTTCCCATTGCAGGTGTTCGAGCATGGATGACACATTGCTGATGTTTCTGCACACAAAACTGCTAACATTTTTTCAGCAAAAAAAAACAAAAATTGCATATTTGCCATATTTAATGATTAAACTTTTAAGGATATGTTAACTAACGACGTCGTTAGTTTTGAACAACTGGCCACAGAAGTACTCACAGTTGGAGCTGCAAGAGCTGAGGTGGCTGGTTAGTGTTTTACATGTTCGCAAATTCAGAAGTCAGATTTTTCCTTGAGGTGACTCATTTCTTGTATGTGATCGTACATGATTACAGATCATATTTCACTAAAAGTTGTGTTGTGTAACATTATGCCACACTACATGACACTGCAATTTGTCATACATTTCGATAGCACACCGATGTAGCATAATGCTTATTTCTGTAACAGGTATTGATACAGTCTTGCTGTAGGAGCCGGCCCTTATAGCGACGAGGGTAGAGTGGTTGGCTTATTCGCGAAGTTAAGCAACGAATATTGTGGTTGGCACCTGGATGAGTGACCGCGTTGCTTGACGACGTGAACAATATGTTCTATAACAAGTTATCCTTTGGAAGCAAGGAATACACCACAGAACTGGAAAATATGAAGCTAGACTAGCTAGTTCGGCCAATTAGGCCTCATCAGTGACCCTCAAATAGTTCCAAAATTCCACAATAGAATCAATGATCCCAAAGGACAAGAAAATATAAACTGCACCATAATGTAGGGCAGTGAGTCTTTTTACGGCCGCCACACATTCCAAGACATCAGCTGTAGTGACGTCAAATATGTTCTATAAAAGGGTTAGCCTTTGGAAGCAAGGAATACACCACAGAACTGGAAATATGAAGTGTACATGTTTTCTGGGCCTGACTAGTTAGTTTCGGCCAATTTGCCGCTGGTTTGTTACAAATTCTCCACCCTAGGACCAGGCCTCAGATTCTGTGACGGTTCCAGTGTAAACTCTTACGGAGAATTAGAATTTAATTTTATATAATGTTGGGTGGTGCCTGATGCTAAGTGTCTGGTCGGGCCCATCGGAGTCTAACTGCTGGTCTGCCTTTACTCCACCATTTCAGTGGTTTCTTGCTGTCGAGTAATATCTGTGGTTGTTTTATTATTGTGTTGCACTGATGAGTTTGGAGGCCTTCATGCGGACTAAACAAATATTTGACTAAATCGCGACGGAAGTAAGGGCGAGGATCGGGACTATGTAAAATCGATTAAAGCCCCCTCCCCATCACTAAAATTATTCCAAGGCGGTTCTTCTGTCGCGGTTTATTTTTGTTATGGTTAGTCTTTGAGTGTTTGTATCGCCTTTATATATTTTTTGCTTTCGATATCCTATTGACCATTTTGTGGGAAAGTAACTGTCTTTAGGCTTTCCTCTTTTGATGTTTCCATTAGGGATTAGTTATTTCATGTTTTGTGTCATTGTCTTTGGTGTCTCTGATGGGAGCTGTGGGTTAATTGAAGCGATTCCTGATCACTGCCTTCACTTCTATTTTGCCTAGTGAGGCATGTGTGACTTCGATGTAACCGTTATTGATATATACCACTTCTACAGCAAGTAGAATACACGTGAAGGTTTATCCTTTGGAAGCAAGGAATACATCACAGAACTGAAAATATGGAGTGTGCATTTTTTCTGGGACAGACTGGCTAGTTTCGGCCAATTAGGCCTCATCAGTGACTCTCAAATATTTTCAAAATTCCACAATGGAAATGAAGCCTGCTTTTTGGCGTCGCGGGTAGAGTGGTTGGCATATTCACGAAGTTAAGCAACATAGATCGCGGTTAGTACCAGGATGGGTCGGTGTTGTTTGTTATTCTGGACAGCTTCTGAGAGCCCTCATCTTTGTTTCATCACAGTATGTTTCCCGTGATGACTCAATCGGTGTGCTAGGAAACCAAATCAAATCAAATCTTTTTTTTTTCTTTCACTCACTCAGATTACAAATGAATGTAATAACAAAAAGAGCGATACAAATATGCAATGTTCGGCGGCAAAGCATTAATAAAAAAATAAAATACATACAAAACAAAACAAGCAGAGGGAAACATTAAATTTTTTGAGATGAAATCAGTACTCTCTCTCTCTCTCTCTCTCTCTCTCTCTCTCTCTCTCTCTCTCTCTCTCTCTCTCTCTCTCTCTCTCTCTCTCTGATTTGAGCATGAAACACTGAAACAGCATCGAATCCACGGCATTTTGTGTTACGATTTAAGCAATCAATTAAAAATTAAAATGAAATTTAGTTCTCTCGGTATTAAGAAACCAGCATGACACCTTCAATACCAAATGAATATCCTGAACTCTATTGTAAGCCAATGGTGAGGTTTGCCGCCGTGTGGCGGCTGTAAAAGGTCTCCCCGTACATGCATTTAATGCTCTTATTTTTTCCAATCCTCAGGGATTGCTTATGCAATTGCTTTTCACTGTTCCATCAATTGACATCCTTTAGATACCTGTTGAAGGTCATTATTAAACCGATGTTCGTTCCTCGTTGTATAACAACTGCTTGTTTGACATCCCTGTACTTTAAGGAGACTAGGATGTTTTGTGGGCTTTTGTTGTACCTTCCTTCTATTCGAAGGAATCTTCTTCAGTAATTTTATTTATTTAATAACCGGTATGAACATCGCTTTGGTTTTGACGGTATCACAACCTTATTATCCAAAATGAGTATTACAAATACATTTAAAATATCAATATCACCCCTTAGGTTACACTCTGCTTCTTCTGTACGGATTCCCCATTCTATTAAGAACTTTAATACTATGTTGCCTTCGGTATTGGTTAGACCCTTACATTTGTCTTCTGTAACTTCAGTTAATCTCAAAGGAGCAGGCAATACCAATGTTTTTGGGAGTAGTCTTCGTATAAGACTATCTCCTCTCAAATCACCCATCCTTCGAAAATATACTAATCCGTGGAAAAGAAGTGGAATGTATCCTAGTATTTCTAAGTGCAATGCCAAGAGGTGCAGATGTTGTTCGCATTTAAGCACTGCGTCTACCGTTACTTCATCTGTAAACGGTAGACGCTTCTCTGTAGTTAACATGTCTGATTTGACATGACAGTCTACAGATTTAATTTATCTAATTACTTGACGTGCTGCAAACTGTAATATGCAGTACGTCGGTCAAACTAACCGCATGCTTAAAACTAGATTGAACGAGCATTATCGTAGAATGAGTAAGCCTAAGAAAACTGACACTTTCTTGTACCGTCACTTTCGACGTACAGGTCATTCTGTAAATAACATTATTATACAACCAGTGGAAAAACTTTATTACGATGCAAATTCTACATCTAGATTCAAAATAATCAAAAGACATGAAGCTGAACTGAAATGGATTAAATTTTTACAGACCCCTTTTCCACTGGGATTTAATGACAACATTTATCATGAGGGTAATATTTCCAGAATGCCGGACTTTGATATTTTCTCACTCCTGGAATGTCGAAAACGCAGAACTAAATCTCACGGCACCAGGAAAAATGGTAACTTTAAACGTAAATCACGTGCGTTTAAACGAAACAATACTAGACTGAAGTGACTGTCAATTATATTATTAAATCATGGACGCCACTCTATGCTTTCATTTTTAAGTTCATTACCCGTTTCTGTTTTACGTCTTCTGGACACCGAGGCGAATAAATTCTACGATAGTTCTCATCAGTTATATGATGCGGCTCTCTTAACTAGAGGCTATACTCAGCATACTCTCCGTCCTTACATTGATTCTGAAATTAATCATAAACGTCATTTCTTCAAAATATCCTTCATTAATAAGGGTATGGATTTTATAGATTTGCCCAGTATCTTCCGTGAGAGATCGGTGCTTTCTTCCATTCCTGCTTATTTTCAAAATACTGAAACACCTATAATTTGCTATAAATATAACAAACCTGTTAGATCTATCATTTTTAATTTCAATAAACTTGTTTCAGATCTTGATATTGATACTAATACTCCTGATTCATGTGATTGTAAAAACTCAAAGTATTGCTATCCTGCTGCTGGTCATGTAATTACTGGCAATTTGAAAATTATTCCTGATTCTAGGATAAGGAATATAATTTCTAAAGGACCAAAATATCGGTTTCCTTCTAAAATTGATTTCAGTAAATGTAGAGATGAAATCGCTGCTTCCTTGAATGAATTCGGTAATCGATGGTGTAAGCGAGAGTATGTTGAGTATAAAGCCCTAAAGGACTGGAAACTTAGCATTTTAAGACTAGTGAATAAACGCATTTCTTTCTATTCTCAAAATACTAACTTATTACCTCCTAAGCCCAAGACGTCTTTACGTCATCTTAAACTAGGTATTCAAGAATTTCATAAGAAGTTTGTTTTGGCCCCTGCAGACAAGGCCGCTAACAACGTCGTCGTTGTGTGACGGCTCCACTATGTTAACACGCTTAAGCAGGAGCTTGGTGGTACTAAGGCCTATGAACTTCAGCCTTTGGCTGAAGAGAGAGCTATAGTAGATAAACATGTTTGTCTTTCAGCCACCAAGTTTGCTGTGTGTGTTAACGAAGGCCAAGACAAGCTTCCTACGCTATACTGGTTACCAAAACTTCATAAAAAACCTTACAAAGCACGGTTTATTGCAAATTCTAGTTCTTGCACTACCACTGAACTTTCTAAATTATTAACTTCCTGTCTTACTGCTATTAAAACGCATGTAATTAAATATTGTGATAAAGTCTTTGAAAGATCAGGAAGAAATCTGTTTTGGTCTATAAAAAATTCGAATGAGGTTTTAAATAAATTGAAATCTAGACAGTTTCGTGCTTCTAGTCTGTCTACCTACGATTTTTCCACTCTTTACACTACACTTCCTCATAATCTTATAAAAGAAAAGCTTAATGATTTAATTGAATGGGCTTTTCACAGAGAAGATTCTCTCTATCTTGCATGTAATGTCAGAAATGCATTTTTCACTTCTAAAGAGCATAAGAATTATACACTTTGGTCATGTCAGAAAGTGTGTGATGCCCTCACCTTTCTACTTGACAATATTTATATTAGATTCGGTACTGAGTTATTTAGACAAATTGTGGGTATTCCGATGGGTACTAATTGCGCACCTCTTGTGGCTGATCTGTTCTTGTATTGTTATGAAAGAGACTTCATTTTGTCGCTTTCCATTGATAACCAATCTGAAATTATTGAAGCTTTTAGCTCTACTTCTAGATATTTAGATGATTTATTAAATATTGATAATACCTATTTTGATGGTTTGATCAGTCAGATTTACCCCCCCTAGAACTTCAGTTAAATAAAGCAAATTCTTCTGATACCGAGGCCCCGTTTTTGGATTTACATCTATCTATTGTAGATGGATTTGTTTCGTGCAAAATTTATGATAAACGCGATGACTTTGATTTTGAGATTGTAAATTTTCCTTTTTTGGATGGTGATGTTCCTCGTGCGCCATTCTATGGCGTTTATATTTAGCAATTAATTCGATTTGCTAGAGTGTGTAGTCATGTAACTGACTTCAACACTCGTAATAAATTATTAACGGCTAAACTTCTTAATCAGGGTTATCGGTACCATAAACTACGCAAAGCCTTTTCAAAATTTTATAGACGCCATTCTGATTTAATTTCAAAATTCAATATTGGACTTAAATCTCTTCTGCAACAAGGTCTATCGGAACCCGAATTTTATGGTGACTTAGTATATAAATTCAGAAAAATATATAACCGCAATGACTTCAGCACCCAATTTCGTAAAATCATTCTTCGATATAAAAAGATTGGGTACAACATGGATATTATACGACAGACTGCATGCATGGTAGTTAACCCAATCACGGTTGGCAACTTTGCTTCCCTCTTTAATTGCACGCCGGTGGGTCAGGCCTCAGATTCTATGACGGCTCCAACGTAAAGGCTTATTGAAAATTAAAGAGATAATGTTGGTTGGTGCCTGATGCTCTGTCTCTGGTCGGGCTCATCGGAGTCTAACTGTTGGTTTTCTTTTGCTCCAGCATTTCAGTGGTTTCTTGCTGTCGAGTCCTCACCGTTGTCTCACCTCTGTGGTTCTTTGATTTCTGTGTTCACGGAGATGTTGCACTGATGAGTTAGGAGGCCTTCATGCGGACTGAACAAATTATTTGTCTAAATCGCGACGGAAGTAAGGGCGAGGATTGTGGCCACGTAAAATCGATTTAAGCCCCCCCCCCCCCAGTGGAAATCTTCCACTGACCGTTCCAAGGCGGCTCTTCTGTGGCGATTTATTTATGTTGTTGTTTGTTACTTGCTGTGTGTATCACTTGTGTCTTTTAATTTTGGATGGCCATATGGCCATTTTATGGGAAAGTAACTGTCCATATGGCCTTCCTTTGTTTAGGTTTCCATTATGGTCTGGTCGCTTAATGTTTGTATTTCTTTCCCTTTGGTGTCTTTTATGGATGGTGTAAGTTAATTGTATCAATTCCTGATCTTTGTTTTACTTCTACTTTGGAATCTGTAACGCTAGCTTAAGCCCCGTTAAATACCCCGGCCATTTGTTACTGGCTGTTCCATTGCAGTGTTTCACTCTTGTTTCTTGTTTCTTTTTTTCTAAGTTGAGTTTAAATTTTCGTATTGTATTTTATGTTTATTGTATTTTCTTTTCTTTTAGAACTTATCTAAGTGATATATAAAATAGGTTTCGTTTCGGTATCTGAGTTGTCATCTTTAAGACAATGTAAACCGCTTAGAAGGTCTAAGCCTGTCCAGGATGCAAAGTATTGCACCTGTCGCCGTACCTCCAAACCTAGCAGTTTCTTTGGGTGGTAGGGCTTAAGATTTCATCTTATTTCCAATGTCGGGAAAAATTCCCACAAAGTCGGCAGTAACGCCCCCAAAATGAACTGAATAGCGTTGACACGGACTAAACCTCAACATAAACAAACATAATCGTCTATAAATCAACAATAACTACGCGTATTGTTTAATTTAATACTACGAATAATAATCGAAATACTCAGTTGGGCAAACAGTAATCAAGTAGATGTCCAGGGAAAGCCGAAAATCAAAGATTACAGCCTACCAATGGCACCAATAGGCAGAGTAACTAACAGTGATGAAAACAAAAACATGACGTAAACGAACCATAAACAGCATAGCAGCCATCTCTCTCTTCCCACAGGCTCAGGTAGTGAACATTAAATAAATAATAATACACAACCATAGTCACGAACATTATGAAAAGCCCTCCCGGAAAATCTAACAAAGCTACATACAAATAAACATCAGAACCTCCGACTTACTGAATAGCATGCAAATTAGAACCGACTGAAATACAAAACAAACTAAAGGATTCTGATCAAACAAAGAAGAGGACTCGTAGCTTGTCTAAGACTCTGTAAGTCGGTGCTCAAGAAAAGCACCAGGTAGACCACGAAGAGTGAAGCCAAAGACAAACCATCTGGCACCAACCACTAATTAAATAAAAATCTTGAAGTTCCGTCATCGATTCAGCCGTGCGACGGAAGAGGGAAGCATAGTCACCAACCATATCTGGGCTCGAAACTAGGCATGCTGTCAGCTACATTACACTTTTGTTGTATCCCATTATTTTAAGGAGTTAAATGGTCTTTTTGAATTGATTCGAAAAATTAGATTTGTTAATATTTTTTTCTGAAACTTACAAAACCAAATCTCAATAATAAACCAAACCAAATCTCAATAATAAATCTCAATAAAAGTTTGAAGTAGTGTCTTTAAGGTTGACTAGTTCAGAGTGTCATCGATAACATTTCGAAAATGCTTTCCGAAGTCTATGATACCGATAGCACTGTTTTAGAAGCGTCAGAATTTTATTCAGATCAATAATATCGTCAAAATAAGCTGAAACTCTAGCGAAACGAATGAGTGGAGAAATATATACTCCATGTGAAGTAGAACTGTGACTTCCCCGCCTTAGAACGGGGAATTTGCAGTATTAAAGTCAAAATAATTCCGTTTGTCGTATGTCTTTGATGAGATTATACCAGTAGAGACCGACAGATCCAAACCAAAAAAGGGACCTGCAGTATCGATGAATTATCCCCATTCAGTTTAAGTTTAGAGTGATAAATCTCATCAAGTATTTCCTCGAAATAACGATTGTCAGTATTAAGTAAATCATCCATATATCTAGAGTTTCATTAGAGAGAGAGAGAGAGAGAGAGAGAGAGAGAGAGAGAGAGAGAGAGAGAGAGAGAGAGAGAGAGAGAGAGAAATCATTCTCGAAACAAAAAATATAAACAAACAGAAAACAGATCTGCAACCAAAGGCGCACAATTAGTTCCCGAAACCAACAGTTTGAATTTGTCTGTATTTTTTTTTTCTAAATCTAATAAAGATTTTATCCAAATGGCATGTAAGGCCCCCACAAACTTTTTGACATGAACAAAAATTATAATTTTTTTTATTTTTATGTTCTTCAGAGGAAAAATATGCGTGATGTTCATTACAAGCTAAATATAGTGATCCCTTTCGAGTAAACGTCCGTTGAATTAAATCAATCACTCCATCTTTAACCAAATTATGCTGTAGAATGGTATACAGGGTAGAGAAGTCATATGTAGACAAACATGATGCTCGAAAACCTTTACATGTAAGCTTTGGAGGTACAAAAAAAAAATCGATTCCCTAAGCAAACATCTAAAAGACGGACCCAGGGGGGTGGGGGGCGCCACTGTCACAAGACACAACCCTCTCTCGACACAAAGAGGAAGAGGACACAGACACAAAACAAGAACAATTACGAGTTTTTAAAATGGAACAATCAGCCCTCTCTTCCCCACACGGGGTGATCAGACCATCAGAAAACACTAAACAACAACTCACAACAAATTTGCAGACATACAACAAATAGAACAGCAAAAGACCAACACCAAAACTACCGCCTTAGAACGGTCAGCAGCATAAGTCTCTGGGGGGGGGGGGCTTAAAGATTTTTTACTGGCCGAATAGTCACCCTAGGTTAGGGTGTTGTTCCCAACAACGAAGCTTGATCTTTGCGTATGATATTCGATAGACACCAGGACCGAATGCGTAGATAACATGGTTACCTTTTGATGACATTCTATATTTGTTATATATATCGGGCTCCGACATTGTAGATATTAGGAACCGACTTGACAGGCTAGAGGGCGTGGCCGGTGTTGCACATATCAGTAACCCAATAAAACCGGGTTTGCTATTTTCGTTTATTTGGTGTATGCTTTGCTTCCAAAGGATCTAACTATTAACTTATTATTAACTTAACAGCAGCTGGTGTTGTGCCGTGTGGCGGTCGTAAAATGTCTCCCCGTACAATCATCATAGTGCAGATTATACTTTCTGGTCCTTTGGGATCATTGAGTTCATTTATAATCATTAAGAAAATAGAGTTCTGCTTATGCTGGTGCTAGAGGGCGAGGCCGGTGTTGCATATTGCAGTTCTGGTCGTGAACAGACTCAATAAAACTTTCGTTTAGTTGGTGCATTCTTTGCTTCCAAAGGATCTAACTATTCAGAGAACTAATTCGGACTCTATGGTGGCTTCGGCAAAATTACTTAAGTAGGTCGGTTGCTGCCTGATGCTGTGTCTCTGGTTTTGTCCATCGGCGTCCAACTGTTAGTTTTCTTTTGCTTCAGCATTTCTTGCTGTTCTCATCATTTTTTAAAGTAGAAGTAAAACGAAGATCAGGAATTGATACAATTATCTTACTCCACCCATAAAAGACACCAAAGGGAAAGAAATACAAACATTAAGCGACCAGACCATAATGGAAACCTAAACAAAGCAAGGCCATAAGGACAGTTACTTTCCCACAAAATGGCCATATGGCCATCCAAAACCAAAAGACACAAGTGATACACACAGTAAGTAACAAACAACAACATAAATAAATCGCCACAGAAGAGCCGCCTTGGAACGGTCAGTGGAAGATTTCCACTGGGGGGGGCTTAAATCGATTTTACTTCCGCCGCGATTTAGACAAACAATTTGTTCAGTCCGCATGAAGGCCTCCTAACTCATCAGTGCAACATCTCCGTGAACAAAAAAAATCAAAGAACCACAGAGGTGAGACAACGGTGAGGACTCGACAGCAAGAAACCACAGAAATGCTGGAGCAAAAGAAAACCAACAGTTAGACTCCGATGAGCCCGACCAGAGACAGAGCATCAGGCACCAACCAACATTATCTCTCTAATTTTCAATAAGCCTTTACGTTGGAGCCGTCATAGAATCTGAGGCCTGACCCACCGGCGTGCAATTAAAGAGGGATGCAAAGTTGCCAACCGTGATTGGGTTAACTACCATGCATGCAGTCTGTCGTATAATATCCATGTTGTACCCAATATTTTATATCGAAGAATGATTTTACGAAATCGGGTGCTGAAGTCATTGCGGTTATATATTTTTCTGAATTTATATACTAAGTCACCATAAAATTCGGGTTCCGATAGACCTTGTTGCAGAAGAGATTTAAGTCCAATATTGAATTTTGAAATTAAATCAGAATGGCGTCTATAAAATTTTGAAAAGGCTTTGCGTAGTTTATGGTACCGATAACCCTGATTAAGGAGTTTAGCCGTTAATAATTTATTACGAGTGTTGAAGTCAGTTACATGACTACACACTCTGGCAAATCGAATTAATTGCGAAATATAAACGCCATAGGATGGCGCACGAGGAACATCACCATCCAAAAAAGGAAAATTTACAATCTCAAAATCAAAGTCATCGCGTTTATCATAAATTTTGCACGAAACAAATCCATCTACAATAGATAGATGTAAATTCAAAAACGGGGCCTCGGTATCAGAAGAATTTGCTTTATTTAACTGAAGTTCTAGGGGGTAAATCTGACTGATCAATCCATCAAAATAGGTATTATCAATATTTAATAAATCATCTAAATATCTAGAAGTAGAGCTAAAAGCTTCAATAATTATAGCCCCGCTTTGAAAAAGTGGGGCTATATTGGATTTGCCATGTCCTTCTGTCATTCCGTAATTCCGTGATTCCGTTAATTTGTGTTGGCTCCATAACTTTGTATCTGCTTAACATATTTTCATGAAACTTCACACAAATGTTAAACACCATAAGACAATGTGCAGAGCGAAGGAATTATAACTGTGGATTGCCTACTTTTGGAGTTATTGCCCTTTGAACATTTTCCGTAATTCCGTAATTCCGTAATTCCGTGATTCCGTTAATTTGTGTTGGCTCCATAACTTTGTATCTGCTTAACATATTTTCATGAAACTTGCCACAAATTTTAAAAACCATAAGACAATGTGCAGAGCGAAGGAATTATAACTGTGGATTGCCTACTTTTGGAGTTATTGCCCTTTGAACATTGAAAAATGGCAATTTTAATTGTGTCCGCTTCATAACTCGAAAACCGTTTGAGATATTTTTAGGAAACTTCACACAAATGTTAAGCACTATGAGACGATGTGCAGAGCGCAGGAACCATAACTCTGCATTGCTTATTGTTGGAGTTATTGCCCTTTGAACATTGAAAAATGGCAATTTTAACAGTGTCCGCTTCATAACTCGAAAACCGTTTGAGATAATTTCATGAAACTTCACACAAATGTTAAGCACTATGAGACAATGTGCAGAGCGCAAGAACCATAACTCTGGTTTTCGTTTTTTCTGTGTGTCTGTCTGTGTGTCTGTCTGTGTCTGTTAACAATTTTCGTGTCCGCTCCATAACTTTAAAACCCATTCACATATTTTCATGAAACTTCACACAAACATTAAACTGTGTGTCTGTCTGTGTGTCTGTCTGTGTCTGTTAACAATTTTCGTGTCCGCTCCATAACTTTAAAACCCATTCAAATATTTTCATGAAACTTCACACAAACATTAAACACCATGAGATGGTGTGCAGAGTGCAGGAACCATAACTCTGGATTGCCTAATTTTTGAGTTATTTCCCTTTGAATATTGAAAAATATCAATTTTAGCCGTCTTTGCTCGATAACTCAAAAACCGTTTGAGATAATTTTATGAAACTTCACACAAATGTAAAGCACCATATTACGTGTGCAGAGCGCAGGAACCCAAACTCTGGATTGTCTACTTTTTCAGTTATAGGCTTTTGAATATTAAAAAATGGCAATTTTAACTATGTCCGCTCCATAACCGTTTCTGATATTTTCATGAAACTTCAAATAAATGAAAAGCACCTTGAGATGATGTGCAGAGTGCAGGAACCATAACTCTGGTTTGCCTACTTTAGGAGTTATTGCCCTTTGAACATTTAAAAAGGCAATTTTGACTGTGTCGGCTCCATAACTCACAAACCATTTGAGATATTTTCATGACACTTCACACAAGTGTAAAGCACCATGAGACAATGTGCAGAGCGCAGGAACCCTGACTCTGATTTGCCTACTTTAGGAGTTATTACCCTTTGAACATTGAAAAATGGAAGATGAAATTTAGTATAAACATGGACATTCTGGTAATGTATCATGCTCATTGAAATGAGGGACAAGGGCTCACAACTCTTAGAGTTTTTCCAGATAATGTAAAATTTTCAACAGTTATTTCTTGTTCATAACTGTTTTCTCTACAGCTTAAATAACTTTCTTCTCTGACAGCGCTGAAGCGGGGCTATAGTCAGATCCTCTGACAGCTCTAGTTTCAGATTGGTTATCAATGGAAAGCGACAAAATGAAGTCTCTTTCATAACAATACAAGAACAGATCAGCCACAAGAGGTGCGCAATTAGTACCCATCGGAATACCCACAATTTGTCTAAATAACTTAGTACCGCATCTAATATAAATATTGTCAAGTAGAAAGGTGAGGGCATCACACACTTTCTGACATGACCAAAGTGTATAATTCTTATGCTCTTTAGAAGTGAAAAATGCATTTCTGACATTACATGCAAGATAGAGAGAATCTTCTCTGTGAAAAGCCCATTCAATTAAATCATTAAGCTTTTCTTTTATAAGATTATGAGGAAGTGTAGTGTAAAGAGTGGAAAAATCGTAGGTAGACAGACTAGAAGCACGAAAATGTCTAGATTTCAATTTATTTAAAACCTCATTCGAATTTTTTATAGACCAAAACAGATTTCTTCCTGATCTTTCAAAGACTTTATCACAATATTTAATTACATGCGTTTTAAAGCAGTAAGACAGGAAGTTAATAATTTAGAAAGTTCAGTGGTAGTGCAAGAGCTAGAATTTGCAATAAACCGTGCTTTGTAAGGTTTTTTATGAAGTTTTGGTTTAAGCGTTTATTTCTTTGTATAACATAATATGGTACAATACAAATGAAGATGAATCATTAAGTACAATTATACAATGGGATTCAGAAGAAAGTCTACTGACTTATGAAGATCTGTCTCCCATTTTTGCAACAGATAATAGTACTATATTGATATGTGACTGTTAATGAAGCAAGTGATAGATTATGACTATTGTATGTTCTTGGCTGTTTGCCTAATTCATGTTGATATGTTCTATCTTAAGATAGATGGCGGCTCCACGGGGGACGTAGAAATACCAGGTGCAAGAAAATTCACTATAAGTAATATAAGGATTCTTTACATCATTTTTTTTTTAAATCGCGTCAGGCTAAGATTGGCAGTAGCTCGATTCTTGACAATAACAAGATAACTTTGTTCTGTCATATAAATTTAAGAAGAAATATCGAAAATTGCACATGTTATCTAACTTTGACATTGACTTTGACATTATGAAGTTTTGGTAACCAGTATAGCGTAGGAAGCTTGTCTTGGCCTTCGTTAACACACACAGCAAACTTGGTGGCTGAAAGACAAACATGTTTATCTACTATAGCTCTCTCTTCAGCTAAAGGCTGAAGTTCATAGGCCTTAGTACCACCAAGCTCCTGCTTAAGCGTGTTAACATAGTGGAGCCGTCACACAACGACGACGTTGTTAGCGGCCTTGTCTGCAGGGGCCAAAACAAACTTCTTATGAAATTCTTGAATACCTAGTTTAAGATGACGTAAAGACGTCTTGGGCTTAGGAGGTAATAAGTTAGTATTTTGAGAATAGAAAGAAATGCGTTTATTCACTAGTTTTAAAATGCTAAGTTTCCAGTCCTTAAGGGCTTTATGCTCAACATACTCTCGCTTACACCATCGATTACCGAATTCATTCAAGGAAGCAGCGATTTAATCTCTACATTTGCTGAAATCAATTTTAGAAGGAAACCGATATTTCGGTCCTTGAGAAATTATATTCCTTATCCTAGAATCAGGAATAATTTTCAAATTGCCGGTAATTACATGACCAGCAGCAGGATAGCAATACTTTGAGTTTTTACAATCACATGAATCAGGAGTATTAGTATCAATATCAAGATCTGAAACAAGTTTATTGAAATTAAAAATGATAGATCTAACAGGTTTGTTATATTTATAGCAATTATAGGTGTTTCAGTATTTTGAAAATAAGCAGGAATGGAAGAAAGCACCGATCTCTCACGGAAGATACTGGGCAAATCTATAAAATCCATACCCTTATTAATGAAGGATATTTTGAAGAAATGGCGTTTATGATTAATTTCAGAATCAATGTAAGGACGGAGAGTATGCTGAGTATAGCCTCTAGTTAAGAGAGCCGCATCATATAACTGATGAGAACTATCGTAGAATTTATTCGCCTCGGTGTCCAGTAACCCTTTTAGTACCAAATGGAATCTTCCTCTATATATATAGCAGGAGTCCATTTAAAAATTTATGGGTGTCAGGTTGTGTTTTCATCAAAATTTATTTGGAAAATGACTGAACTTTTAGCAAACAGTGGAGGCCCTGATCAGACGCCGCGTTCTACGGCGTCTGATCTGGGTCTGCACTGTTTGCCAGGGCACCCGTTTTGGGGTATCTGGTACTAAATGGGTTAATCTGGGAATTCGATTGATTTTTAGGTTTTCGGGTATGCTGAACTGATGGGTTATAAGTCCTCCACGCGGACTTAACAAACTGCTTGTGTAAACCACAACAACTCTAAGGACGAGGGTTTCGATTGAAAAAAAAAGAACAACAACAACAACAAACAAAAAAAAAAAAAACACACACACAAAAAAAAAACAACAACAAAAAAACATGAAAACATGAAAGATGATAGTAATTGTATCAATCCCTAAAAACTGGTTTTATTAAATGCTGCTAACCCCAATGACAGCATGGCAACAACTAAATGCTATTAAAATTAAATCTGAGAGATGCTTCAGAAAAAAAATATTCCATTCTGTGTGAAGCATATCGGTTGTATCATATTGTTGCACAAACACATGTTCAGATGAATCGAATTGTTGATATACCTGTCATATCTTGTCTTGTTTCAATAATAAATCGGTTAATTGAGACAGACTAAGCCTAAGCTCAGGAACGTTATTTATCAGTAACCCCCAATATTAATTGCATTGTAACACCATGACCTGATAAAGATATGCTATCTCAGGACAAGTGAGCTTTATCAGGTCAGCGTGACATTGCACTTCTTAGAACTGGACTGCCGGAAAAAAAATGGCAAAAATGTAAGTGTATAATGGGATAAACTGATTAATAGAATACCAGATCCGTATCATGTGATATCCAGCTTATCAGGCTCGGCTTCGAGAACGCATGTAGAATCGCTCGGCAAGCTTCGCGATTCTACAAGCGTTCTCAAAGCCTTGCCTGATAAACTTGATATCAAAGACACTCACCTGGTAGTCTCTATACCCATCCTGCACATAGAGACAAGACACACACCAGTGTTGTCAATGCTTTGCTGCAACATTAACTGAGCCCCGCCAAGCGAATTTGTGTCTTCGAGCATTCCGTCATGACAAATTTTAACTGCGCATGCCCAGCCATTCAGATGGGCCTGGGACATGGCTTTCTGTTTGAAGGTTCCTCTTGATTCACTGCTTGTATGAGCGAGCAGTGAAGGTTCTGGCGAGACTGCGCGGATGCGCAGGCTCGCCTGAACCTTTGCTGCTCGCATAGGCGATATGTACCAAAATCGCTTGACGGGGCCCAACTTTGAAAACAATTTTTTCCTTCTTTTTTTCAGACACTTACGCTGAAGAAAGGGATACTCGAGCGGTTGGTAAGTTATGCTGTATTATGTACGAGTATGTGTTAGAAATAGATCAGCTATAGCAGTGAGATTAAAATGATATTAATCAAGTAATTTCGTATGGGCCCAGGTAGATGACCGAGGACCTGTAACTGGGTCAATATGAAATTACTTGTATTAATTGACACTACTAAAAACATGATTATTGATTTTTTGACCTCACTTGACCTCAGTTAATATTGGTTGACCTGTTATTACTACGGATGACCTCCGATCAATACAGGATAGTCAATTAATAATAGCAGATAAGATTAGCAGGGCTGAGCTATCCTTTGCATATGTCTTCTGAATATTCTATTTTTTTAGGGGGGGGGGGGTGGTTTTACGGCCCTTTCAATATTATTTCACTCATATCGAGCCGATCACAGGTGGGCGAAAACCGGAGTACCCGGAGAAAAAACACATGACCTTCCGTTGCAGAACTTGGCGTCTCACATGTGACCCGAGCGAGGCTCGAACCACAGCGGTGGGAGACCCTAATGATCAAGAGTCCGCGCTGATAACCACTTGGCCACGAAGCCCCTTGAATATTCTTTTAGAAGAAAAGTATAGTTTATCAACAACCTTTGAGAGTTCAACGTTCAAGCGTGACAAGCGTGACAAGACTATTCCATGTTCGGATTTCTTTTTTCACGGGATTTTAAAATTATAAATACGTTTTGTGATAATGCCATCATGTAAAAGCCTTGGCCAAGTGGTTAATGTGATGCATTACGAAGCATAGTAAAACGATATCGCCCAATGTAAAATTCCAACCGATGGCGACTTACCTAAAACACTGACACGTCCAAAATTAAAAGTGCAGTCACGTCTCACTGCGATTTGAAAGACTATAAATCAGACACCCGATTATGCGATTTCAACTGCAACACAACACCTGAACTGCCCTGTCAATTTTATCAGCGACTTCTATGTTATTAATTAAGTAATTTCGCGTTAGACCTGTAACTTGGCCAATACGGGATTAGTTGATTAATGGCAATTTTATTAATAGACACCTTTAAAACATGATTATAGATTTTTGACCTCAATGCTAATACGGATTACCTCCGAACAGTACATAATATAACAAATCACCGTTTTGAGGTCAGTTTTGGAGAAGATCGACTGAAGATTACAACTTACCTGAAAACTGCGATTTACTTCGCAACAATTCTTGCAGGTTTGATTTATTTCAATTCTAAGAAACTGAAAATCGAATTATTTATATCACATTCTTTCAACGTAAATGTATTGCCAGGGTTAGAGGACTCTGCACTGGCTACACTGTTTGACATTCAGTTCGAGATTTTTATGAATGAAGTAATAATTTTTCTGATTCGTTTAAAAATAGAAGGGAAGGCGATGATCAGGAATTGATACAATTAACCCACAGCTCCCAACAGAGACACCAAAGGGAAAGAAGCACAAACATGAAACAACAAGACCGATAGAACCTGCTGGAACCACCGAAGCGGAAAGCCAAAAGGACAGTTACTTTCCCGGAAAATGATGGCCAAATGGCTAACCAGAACAAAATAATATAAGCGATACACACACTCAAAGACAAACCATAACCAAAATAAACCGCCTTGGAACGCTTAGGGAATTAAATCTATTTGACATGGCCATATTTCCGTCGCGATTTGGACACATAATTTTTTAAGGCCTCCTAACTCATCAGTTCAGCATCTCCGTGAATACAAAAATCAAACAACCACAGAGATGAAACAACGGTGAGGACTAGACAGCAGGAAACCACTGAAATGCCGGAGAAAAAGAAGACCATCAGTTAGACTCCGATGGACCCGACCAGAGACAGAGGATCAGGCACCAACCAACATTACATAAATTAAAAATCGATGGCTAAATTAACGTATTCATATGGACAAGGACTAATGTTAACCGTGTTACATAACAGCATATGCCACTCAATGTATCTGCTTAATTCAATAGCTATATACGTCAAATTTGTCCTGCTGAGCCCAGATATGCCTTATCTTTTAAAAAAAGAAGTGGAGGCAATGATCAGGAATCGATACAATCAACCCTCAGCTCCCATCAGACACCAAAGGGAAAGAAGCACAAACATGAAACAACAGACCTAATGGAAACATCAATAGCGGAAAGCCAAAAGGACAGTCACTTTGCCACAAAATGGCCAATATCCAAAATAAAATAATATAAGCGAACCAAACACCCCAAGACAAACCATAACAAAGATAAACCGCGACAGAAGAACCGCCTTGGAAAGGTCAGCGGAAACGAATTCCACTGGGGGGGGGGGGGGACTTTAACCCTTTTTGTACCAAATGGGATTGTCAAAATTTAGGTGTGTAGGTTGTGTTTTCTTCAAAATCTATTTGGAAACTGGCTGAACGTTTTGCAAACAGTGGAGGCCGTGATCAGACGCGCCTGATTTGGGCCTGCACTTTTTTGCCACGGTACCCGTTTAGGGGTTTCCAGTCAGAAATTGGTTAAACAATGTAGCTCCAGATCAGCTTATAAATTTATTGCAATAATTTGTACCAAATAATCTGATTGGTTGGTAATCAGTAGTGGGTGTGGCATATTTAAATATTCAGCAGGATAGCGTTTCAATGAAGCAGGCGTTCCTTTGAGCAAAGAATATGCACTACCTCTGTAAGAACAAGATTTCGAACATGATAGCTAAGGCTGACAAAATTTCCGAATGCTGAAGTTTTTGAATTAACGAATCATGCTCCGACTAATAAAACAGCCAATAACAATTACAGCATTCTTTCAACTTGTAGGCGTTTTGGAACAAGCGATGAACATACTTTTGAAAGGCGCATCGTATTGGACAAAGGACCCATATATAGGTGCAAAAGTATATCTGAAACGAGGGGGACCTAAACGAGCGCATAGAGACTTCGAGAGATTGAAATCCGAAAACATTCTGGTGAGTAAATTGTCAAGTCAGTTCCTTGTGTTGATATTGTTCGAACATGGAACTTTCTGAAATGTTTCCCCTAATAAGAAAACACGTCACGAAAACACACCTCTATAATGTTGATCCCTTTAAGCCCCACGTTTATGTAATAAAATAGAGGTTGGTATGGGTATACATTATTTTTCTTAGTTCTGCTCAAAACATAGATTGTAGGTACTCGTTAGAACCGCCTCGTCGACACAATCTACAGTCGAACTTAAATGGCTCGAACACCTTTGGGACCTCGAAAATCTGTTCGAGACAGGGGTAGTTCGAGTAACTGAGGTCACTGTCAGGAGGCATAACGTGATACTTTTAGACATCTTTTCGGTGTTCTATAATGAAAATGCATGCTGTGTGTACTCATTAGAATCGCCTCATCGAGGCGATTCTAATGAGTACACACAGCATACATTATCAAGATAAAAGACTAAAATCTCCTTAATTATCCCCCACTATTTCTTATGTAGAGGATTTCGCTATGGGCTCAAGAATGGGTTCGACACATCCATGGTGAACGAGCCATCGGTGTTCGAGCCATCGAAGTTCTACTGTATGTTATGAGCTGATATATGGAAATATCAGATATTTTTTATCTGAAAATATTCATTTTTTATGGTAATTGTTTTTTCAAGTATTTGTATGGGCTATCTTCGGAGTTTTCGATCTGGGGCCAGTTGTTCAAAGCATCGTTAGCTTAACGAGCTCGTTAGTGGTCATATTGTTATCGATTCTAGCAAGCACAATAACGTAAATTTTGGTATTTTTGCTGCAAAAATGTGAGCAGCTTTTGCGTCCGCAAAAGCTGCTCACATTTTTTTAGCAAAAATTTCAGAATATTTGCCATATTTAATGATCAAAGTTTTAACGATACGCTAACTAACGACGTCGTTAGTTTTGAACAACTGGTCCCTGGTAAGACACAAACTAACCTGCTCAACTACCCAGCTTAGTAACAGTATTGAAGCATGCACCCTCCATATTTTTTCAGTTCTGTGGTGTATTCCTTGCTTCCAAAGGATAACCCTTTTATAGAACATATTTAACGTCACTACAGCTGGTGTCAGGGAATGTGTGGCGGCCGAAAAAAGTCCCCCTGCCCTACAACATAGTGTAGTATATATTTTCCTGTCCTCTGAGATCATTGATTCCATTGTGGAATTTTGAAAATATTTGAGTCACTGATGAGGCCTAATCGGCCAAAACTAGCTAGTCTGGCCCAGAAAATATGCGCACTCCATATTTTTCAGTTCTGTGGTGTATTCCTTGCTTTCAAAGGATAACCCTTTTATAGAACATATTTAACGTCACTACAGTTGGTGTCTTGGAATTGGTGGTGGCCGTAAAAATCTCTCTGTCCTATATCATAGTGTAGTTCATATTTTCTTGTCCTTTGGGATCGATACCACTGTGGAATTTTGAAAACTACGTGAGAGTCACTGATGAGGCCTAATTGGCCGAAACTAGCTTGTCTGGCCCAGAAAACTTGCACACCCCATATTTTTCAGTTCTTTAGTGTGTTTCTTGCTTCTAAAGGATAACCCTTTTATCATATGACGTCGCGCCTGAGAGTGTAATAACGCCATGTAATAAATTCGATAATCCACTAGTGGATTAAATATGCAAATTAGTTAGATACGCTCCGTAACGTTACATGTACGACCTCCTTAACGACGTGGCGTTTGCTAATGGCGGAATATTGGCATTTTTGTAAAACAATCATGAATAAAATGCGTTTTAAATGTCATATGATAAATAGAATCTTCCATTCATGCTCATGTATTATTACATTTATTAAACTCGTGAGAAAATAGGATAAAATGCTCGGCAAAGGCTCGCATTTTATCCCTTTTCCTCAACTCGTTTAATAAATTCAATAAAACATGAACACTCACGTAAGATCCTCCATATAGAACAGATTGAAGTTGTACATTACGATAACACATACGTGTGATATAGTTTGTCATTTCCTATCTCAAAAATGATCACTTTTCTGATGAAAATTTGTAATATATTTAAGAAATAGATCAGCTCTAGCTGTGATTTGTTGAGTAATAAATCACAGTTTGGAGGTCAGTTGTAAAGTAGATCAAATCACGAGCGCGTAGCGCGCGTGATTTGTCTACTTTCAACTGACCGACAAACTGTGATTTATTACCCAACAAATCACAAACTAGAGCTGATCTATTTCGATTCTAACTGGCTGAAAATCGGCAATAATGCTGTTGTTTCCTTCAAAATCTCACAAGTTTTCGCCATTGTTAGAAGAAATCCCGCTAAAATTATCGACTGAAACACATGCATTTACATCCTTTTCTAACGTTCTCGATGCGAGAAAATGACGTTACACCGACTAACGTCAAGTAAATCGACTAGTGACGTCATAAATTTGCAGTTTTTAATGACGTCACACGTCACGCTCTTCCGAGCTGTGATTTGTTGCAGAATAAAACACAGTTATTTTGCATTGCCTATATAAGCGCGCTGTGTTAGAATTCTTATTTAAACTCCTGACAGAGGTTGTTGGCGGTCGTTCGAACCGCCTCATTAGAGCAGAAATAAGTAAAATTATATATACCCCGGTAAACCCCAGTTTTCTCTGTACAAGTTTGGTTTAGAGGGGTGTTCATTTTACGGACAGATTTCCGTAATAAGAAAGCATGTCCTCGGAGTGTGCGATCTGCTAAGATACAGACCGGCCTGCTCAAAATAGAAGTGAAGGCAATGATCAGGAATCGATACAATTAACCCACACCTCCCATCAGTGACATCAAAGGGAAAGAAACACACATATGAAATAACTAGACCATAAATGAAACTTCAATAGCGGAAAGCCAAAAGGACAGTCACTTTAATAGCGGAAAGTTATAAGGACAGTTACTGTGATTTTTTCTGCAATTAGTCACAAAGAAGAGGAGTGATACACGAAAAGTCGCCGTTTTAGGACGTCTTTCCTAATGTCATTTTCTGGTATCGAAAACTTACAAACTACCCAGCCTATAAGAGACGTAAAATTTCAGATAATGGAGACTGGAGGTTTTGTACTTTCCAAGCGACAGACACTAAATTACTGACTTAACTCTCCAGATGTGGAAAATAGAAGTAGAGGCAATGATCAGGAATCGATACAATTAACCCACAGCTCCCATCAGAGACACCAAAGGGAAAGAAACACAAACATGAAGCAACATACCCCAACGGAAACACCAACAGCGGAAAGCCAAGAGGACAGTTACTTTCCCACAAAATGGCCAAAGGGCTATCCAAAATAAAATAATATAATCGACACAAACACCCAAAGACAAACCATAACAAAAATAACCGCGACAGAAGAACCGCCTTGGAACGGTCAGTGAAAGGGGGGCTTAAATCGATTTTACGTGGCCACAATCCTCGCCCTTATTTCCTTTGCTGATATGTAAATTGATTGTTCGCTAATGACAAAAACAGGTTTTCCAACGATTGGCGTGGCTCATAACTCATAAAGTACGGTCCTTATATTACTGTCATTTGAATCAAAAGCAAAAACAATGTTAGCTTAACAATCGTGTTATGTCCGAAAAAGTAAATATAAACGGAAAAAGAACCTAATACCGTGGAACGTCTTTGGCTCGAACAACTTTTGGACCACGAAAACATTACGAAAACACGCCTATACAAATACATTGTAAACTTTATCGCCGAAAAAACGAAAATTTTAAGATGAAAAATTGTGATATTTTTCTTATTTCGGCTCAAATTATAGATTGTGGGTACTCGTTAGGACCGCCTCATCGAGGCGGTTCTAACGAGTACCCACGATCTATATTTTAGGACAGAAAAAGGAAAAATAAGGTTTATCCCTGTATACCCCAGTTTTACGATATAAAAGTGGGATTCAAGGGGGTCAAAATTATATAGGCGTATTTTCGTGATGATCTGTTCGAGACAGGGGTAGTTCGAGCCACTGTGGGTTACTGCCAGAAGGTATAACGGGGTTAATTTTGGGACATCTTTTCTATGTTCTATAATAAAAATGTATGCTGTGTATACTCATTAGAATCGCCCCATCGAGGCGATTCCAATGAGTACACACAACATACATTTGCAAGTAAAAAGTCGAAAATCCTCATTATCCCGCACTATTTCTTATGTAGAGGGGTTCTCTAGGGACTCCAGAACGGGTTCGACTCAGTAATGGTATACGAGCCATCGGTGTCCGAGCCATCGAAGTTTTACTGTATCTATTTTTATTTTGGATAGCCATTTGGACATTTTGTGGGAAAGTAACTGCCCTTTTGGTTTTCCGCTATTGACGTTTTCATTGTGATGAAGTTATTGTTTGTTTGTTTGATTTGAGGTTTAACGTCCCCGTCAACACTGTAAAGGTCATTTTGGAGACGTTGCTTCCAATTTTGTGGGCTTTTACCCGACGTTGAGATGAAATGACATCACAAGCCCTGCCGCCCAATGAAACCAATAGGGTTTATACGCATGGACGGTCCGACTCGCACCGCTTTGCCTGGGCAGGCTTAGATCCTGCAAGCGGTTTACCAGTACTCGTGTGCGGGTCGGATTTAGCTCTTCGTGGAAACATCGTTCAGCCCATAAATTTCTTC
This sequence comes from Lucinisca nassula, assembly GCA_963580285.1. NCBI lineage: Eukaryota > Metazoa > Mollusca > Bivalvia > Lucinida > Lucinidae > Lucinisca > Lucinisca nassula. The sequence continues at coordinate 62,436,716 of OY757026.1, read as the reverse complement.
AAGCCCCGATGGGCGGGGGCTAATGAAGTTATTCTATGATGATGTTTCTTTCTCCTTTGTTTATTGGTTGGGACGTTTTAGGTAATTGTATCGAATCCTAAACATTGCTTTCACTTCCGTTTTTCATGTCGTTTTTATGCTATCTGGAAAATACATACAATACAAGATGATCTCTCGGCAGCGCCTTTTTCTCAGATTAAAGAAATAGATCATCTCAGAAATAAATAGTTGAGTAATAAATCACAGTTTGGAGGCGAGTTATAAAGTATGTTAAATCGAAGCACGTAGCGCGAATGATTTGTCTGCTTACAAAAACCATGAGCGCATAACGCGAAAGATGTGTGTCTACTTATAACTGACCGAATCGGCCCCCGCCCATCGGGGCTTGAAGAAATAGATGGGCTGCATGTTGCTTCCACGCAGAGCTGAAATCCGACCCCACACGAGTACTGGTAAACCTTTTAGAGGAACTAAGCCTGCCCAGGTAAAGCGGTGCGAGTCGGACTGTCCATGCTTATAAACCTAATTAGTTTCATTGGGCGACAGGGCTTGGGATGTCGTTTCGTATCGATTTCGGGTAAAAGTCCCACAAAATTGGAAGCAACGTCTCCAAAATGACCTGTACAGTGTTGACGGGGAAGTTAAACCTCAAATCAAACAAAATAACTGACCGAAAAACTGTGGTTTATTACTCAACAATTTACATACAAGTGTTGATCAATTTCGATTCTAACACACTGAAAATCGGCAATAACGTAATTGTTTTCCTTCAAATTCGCCCAACATTTTATCATTGTTAGAAGAAATCCCACATCAATTATTGATTGTAGCACATGCATTTAAGTCCTTTTGTAACGTTTTCGATACGTGAAAATGATATTACACCATCTATCGTCAAAGATATCAGGAATGACGTCATAAAACGGCGGCTATTCGTGTATGCGACTTACCCATTACGATTACACACCCGTGCGAAATAGTGCATTTTTCACATCTCCCAAAATGGCTACTTTTCTGATGAAAATCTGTGATATTTTTCTTACAAATACTGCAAACATAGGTTGTGGTTGCTCGTTAGAACCGCCTCATTGAGGTGGTTCTAACGAGTACCCACAACCTATGTCTTGGAACAAAAATAAGAAAAATAATGTACACCTCCTTAAACCCCAGTTTTCTCTGTATAAAGTGGGGTTTAGGGGGGTGTTCATTTCACGGACTTGTTCACGTGATGGCAGAAAAAAAATCACAGTTCCTTTCCATTGGCTATATAGGTGTGCTGTGTTGGTATATACACTCCACGACAAAGTTGAAAGATTACAAAAAAATGTTGAAATTTACACAAAAAAAAAAAAAAAAAAAAAAAAAAATCGAACACTTTCAAGGTTTGTTATGACAACAATTCAATTTTGAACAAATTCCTTTCCTGATGACAGAACAGTTTGCCTGACCCTCGCAGAACAGTTTGCCTGACCCTCGCATTAACCCTTTCTGCACCAAATGCCCAGTAAGCATTCTACATAAATCTACAGCGGGCCGTTAGCGGCCCGTCAGGGTAGCTGACGGGCCGCTAACGGCCCGCTGTAGATTTATGTAGAATGCTAGCAGGGTGGAATCTTCCTTGTTATATATTTCTATCCCCCACCCCTTTCCTTCAACTAACCCCCTTTAGCAGAACACCATCTGAAGTCCTCTACGGAGGTTAAGATGTCACGGAAGATAGATAGATAGATAGATAGATAGATAGATAGATAGATAGATAGATAGATAGATAGATAGATAGATAGATAGATAGAGATAGATAGATAGATAGATAGATAGATAGATAGATAGATAGATAGATAGAAGTCCATTTGGAAATTTAGGGATGTCAGGTTGTGTTTTCCTAAAAAATTTGTGGCTTAACTTTTTGCCAACAGTGTAGGTCCTGCTCAGACCTGATCTTGGTCTGCACTGTTTGCCAAGGTACCCCTTTAAGGGTTACTGCTACTGAATGGGTTAAATTAGTTTATATTAACACTGTTGAATACACAATGCAGTATGACGCCGAAAGTGAGAAAATATATGCTTCTTTTATTTAATTTATTTTCTTTAATTCTAGTTGCAGTCAGTACCTGGAGGCAAAGGCATGGTTGGTGATAGGGTTGTAAGGTTAACCCAATACGATTTTCGGCTCAGCACGGTTACCATCTCCGACAGAGTGGGTTTAAGCGTTCCAACAAAGATCAAAACTATGATCATGTATAGGACGGACTGAGCTCAGATTTGGAAGCAGGAACCAGAATTTTTAAATGACGGAAATTTTAAGAATAACATGAAAGTAATATTTTGCCGCATATGAAAGTGTTTTTTTTTTTTTTTTAAGATATTTTATGATTCTTTGTGGCAGATATCATTTGCCCGCTTCTCATCGAATGCAGCCGTTTCACCAATTTTATACTACAGGCCAACATACACACTGGAAGTCCACTTTGCAAACAAGACACTGGGAAACTTTACAGGTCCAGATCAGACTTTTACTGATTACACAAAAAATCAATCAGTTTCAAAACAAATTCCTAAAATACCTTAAATCTGCATCCCTAAATTTAGAAATGGTCTCCTGGTAAACAACATCACATGAACAAGTCCATGTTCATTTTCTGTGAATGAACATCCCCCCTCCTAAACCCCACTTTATATGGAGAAAACTGGAGTTTTATACAGTGGGTAAACATTATTTTACTTATTTCTGCTCTAAGACAAAGGTTGTGGGTACTCGTCAGAACCGCCCCAATTGAGGCGGTTCTAACGAGCACCCACAACCTATGTTTGCAGAATAAATAAAAAATCAAAATTCAAAATCATCAGAAAAAATAGCCATTTTAGAGATCTGAACAAATGCACTATATCGCATGGGTGTGTCGCCATAATGAGGGGGAAGATTCTTGGTAAAAATGAATGAAAGCCGCTTCAGAAATAAACAATTTTTGTTCAGAAGAAGAAGACGCATAAACGAGGAACAAGGAAACTGTTTCTGTTGTTTTGTTGTTGTTGTTGCTTTTTTTTGTTTCTTTGCTAAAGTTGTTCCCATTTTAAAAGAGGATGAAAACGCTTGTGATACCTCGGGACATCTCCAGAAAAATGAATATGTCATTGTCGCGCCTGTTTTCAGCATGGCGCGATATAGGAGTCGAAATTTCCGTCCGTTCGTCGGTCCTTTTGTCTAGCGGCCGTCAACAATGGCGACCACCTTAGCGGTCACTCTAATGTTAAAGTCCATTGTTGAGCTCCATTAATCTGGGGATGGAAACTTTAATGCAAACATCTCTAGTTGACCTTGACAAACATTTCATGGTTCACTGACTCTGTGAACCATTGCGTCAACCCTTGCCTTCACCCTAATATTCCAGTCCATTTCTCAAGAACTATAAAAGATTCATTCATGATACTTGGTACAGTCTTGCATCTATGGATAACAACTTGAATGAAAAGCCTCATTTACATTTCATGGTTCACTGACTTTGTGAACAATTGTATCAATCCTAGCACTCACACTGATCATGAAGTCAATTTCTCAAGAACTACAAGAGCTTAAATAATGGCAGTTGATACATACTTGCATCTAGGGATGGCAACTTAAATGCAAGCATTCATATTTGACCTTGACCTATATTTTGTGGGTCACTGATTTCGTGATTTATTGCTTTACCCTACAGATCACCTTAATGTTCTAGTCCATTTCTCAAGAAGAACATGTATAAGAGCTTTATCAATGATACTTGGTACAACTTGCATCTAGGGATTCCAACTTTAATGCGGGCATGTTTGACCTTGATCTACATTTCATAGTTCACTGACTTTGAACCCCCACAGGCCTGACATAGCCTTTATTTTTACAAGGGATTCCAGTTCTTGTTTGCCTTCAAGGCACTGACAACACTAATGGACCGACTGTAGTACAGAGGACCCGCGTTATAAAGGCATTCGTTATTACGGCAAAACTCGTTATAACAACAATTTCAATGGAATGAATTCTTAGCTCAAGGTTTAGCCTCGATTCCGAGCGGCTTGGGCTTCCCTCGGGTTGGAAATTCCCAAATCGAATCCATAGTCATGAAAGATTCTTGTAATTTAATACTCCAAGCAACAAATGTTATAGATATTTATTCATCGAGGCGATTCTAACAAATGTTTATAACATTTGTTTCTTGCAGTAATGATGTGGAAAAGAACTTTTATATCCTATCGTACTCCTAACGGCAAATTCATTATAACGGTACAATAATAGGCAACGGATACCGTCGTTATAACGCGGGTCCTCTGTACTTTGTTTGTCTCTGAGTGTGGTACTCATACTATTTCAATGAACCTTGAAATTTCAGATCTTTAGGTAAACAAAGTTGACCCTGATTTATGTAAGAACACGATTTCTGCGGCGTCTTTTCTTGGTATACAGTCGAACTTGGATGTCTTGAACTCCTTTGGGACCATGAGAGTTTGTTCGAGACAGTGGTAGTTCGAGCCACTGTGGGTTACTATTAGTGCCATACCAGGAGGCATAATGGAGATAATTGTGGGATATCTTGTCGGTGTTCTATATTATAAATGTATGTTGTGCGTACGCATTAGAAACGCCTCATCGAGACGATTCTAATGAGTACACACAGGATAAATTTGTAAAACAAGAGGCCCAAGAGGGCCTGTTGCTCCACCGGCTAACTTCAGACAATTGTCATATTTATTACATTAACCAATTGTATACTAGTGGACTCTTCTATTGCTATATGTTGGACCAGTCCATTTGTCATATAAGGGGTGTCAGGCCTATTTTTCTATTTTTGATGGAAAATTATGTTAGCAAATAGTGCAGGCCCTGATCAGACATGGTGTTCTGTGGGGTCTGATCTGTGCCAGCACTGTTTGCCAAGGTACCCATTTAGGGTTTTCCCGCATGCAATGGGTAAAGAAAAAACAAGTGATCTACCCAAGGAATGTCCATTCTATATTACAATAGGAACCATCCAATTGACAATTTTGAAGATCTTTTATTCAAAATCGCAGGAGCATAGTCGGCTTAATTTATGTAGGTGACCACATAACATTGCTACAGTCTAAATATCAAATTTAAGCTCAGGGCCTTACGGTTTCAGAGAAGATTTTATTAAGTTTGTTCCATTACAAGTCTGTGGGAGCTAATGAGCCCCTAGGAGTGTCCAGTTTGGACCCCAGAGGCATGGTTGGCAGAATTTATGAAGGCGACCACTTACCTTTGCACCATACTATACATCTGGGCCTTATGTGGCTTGGAGAAATAGTTTGGCTGCATGGTGCTTCCACGCAGAGCTGAATCTGACCACACACGAGTATTGGTAGAAGGACTAAGCCTGCCCAGGCAAACCGGTGTGAGCCAGATCGTCCAATGCATAGATACCTTTTATCATTGTTAGAAGAAATCCCACCTTAATTATTGATTGTAGCACATGCATTGAAGTCCTTTTGTAACGTTTTCGATACGTGAAAATGACATTACACCATCTAACGTCAAAGATATCAGGAATGACGTCACTGTGCTCCAGATATGTGGGACTTTTATCCGACAATGAGATGAAATGACATAGGTTAGAACCCCCTCATCAACGAGTTCTCACAACCTAGGTCTTGGAGCAGAAAATAGAAAATGTAAATCCCCGTAAACCCGCCCCCGCCCATCGGGGCTTGAAGAAATAGATGGGCTGCATGATGCTTTCACGCAGAGCTGAAACCGACCGCACATGAGTACTGGTAAATCGCTTAGAGGATCTAAGTCTGCCCAGGCAAAGCGTTGCGAGTCGGTCCGTCCATGCTTATAAACCTAATTAGTTTCATTGGGCGACAGGGCTTGGGATGTCGTTTCGTATCGATTTATGACCCTAACGCGAACAAGTGCGTGAAATAAAGATCCCCCCCTAACCCCACTTTATTAAGGAAAACTGGGGTTTAGGGGCTACACATTATTTTCCTTATTTCTGCTCCTAGACATAGGTTGTGGGTACTCGTAAGAACCGCCTCAACGTGGCGGTCCTAACGAGCACCCAAAACCTATGTTTGGAGTGTAAATAAGAAAAATATAACATATTTTCATCAGAAAACTTATCTTTTTTTTTTTGAGGTTTGAAAAATGCACTATATAACACGGATATGTTATCGTAATGGATTTCATTGACAGGGCTTGAGATGTCATTTCATCTCAATGTCGGGAAAAGTCCCACAAAATTGGAAGCAACGTCTCCAAAAATGACCTTTACAGTGTTGACGGAGACGTTAATCCTCAAATCAAACAAACAAACAAATCCCTCTATGTAAAGTGGGGTTTAGAGGCTTTTTCATTACATGGACTTGTGAATATGTAACATTTCTAACTAATGTCATTAAAAATAATCCAACTGACACCCATAAATACGGAACCCGGGAAGGGACATGATTTTTTTTTTTTTTTTTATAAGTTGTGCGCACAAGATAATATCTTGTGCGGACAAGATATTATCTTGTGCGCGGACAACATGTTATTTTGTGCGGACAAGATATTATCTTGTGAGGACAACATATTATCTTGTGCAGACAAGATATTATCTTGTCCGCACAAGATATTAAGTTGTGCGAACAAGATATTATCTTGTCTGCACAAGATAATATCTTGTCTGCACAACATAGATCTTGTGCGCACAAGATATTATCTTGTCCGCACAAGATACTATCTTGTCCGCACAAGATACTATCTTGTCCGCACAAGATAATATCTTGTCCGCACAAGATAATATTGTGTCTGCACAACTTCCCAAGATCTATGTTGTGCAAACAAGATAATATGTTGTGCGAACAAGATAATATCTTGTGTGCATAAGATATTATGTTGTGCAAACAAGATCATATCTTGTCTGCACAAGATAATATCTTGTCCGCACAAGATAATATGTTGTCAGAACAAGATAATATATTGTCCGCTCAAGATATTATCTTGTTCGCACAACATAATAAAAATAAAAAATCATGCCCCTTCCCGGGTTCCGTACATAAACTATAAAAGATTTTTTTCTTTTTATTTCTAGAAGCCTTCGTGGTGCAGTGGTTACGCTACTCGCCTTGTAAACCAGGGGTCGCAGGATCGATCCCGGGCTTCTCCAGACTTTCGGACGAGTCTTTAAATCGAGGTCCCGTCTCCGTATGACCTTAGCTGTTGGTGGGACGTAAAACTAAAACTCACTCACTCACTCTTTTTATTTCTAAAGTGGAATATTTCATTCCAAAACAAAAAAAAAAAAAAAAAGGATTTGAGAGAACCAATAATATTTTGAGTTAAGCACAAAAAAAAATGGCTCATTTTTAACGGTTTCACAAAAAGAGTGATTTTCTCGCTCGTTAAGACTTTAGTAACGACAAAACAGAACAGAACTTTAGGCCTCACCAAAACAGCCAGTCCGAAATTAACTAGTCATCTATTGACATGAGCGATTCTCGTTCAATATACCCCGGGTTCATAAAGGCGAAAATACTTTCACACACAACCGGATTATAACACACTTGAGATTACACAATAGGTATCTATCATTGGCCTCCGTCAAAGGGAGACAACCCAACATTGACTTTTAGTGTGACTGTCACGGTACAGGTGGTCAGGTAAAATGTCAGATAAAGTTGGCCATGACAAAACGGCGGTTATTCGTGTACATGTGTCTTATCGCAGAAAAAAATCACAGTTCCTTTCCATTGGCTATATAGGCGTGCTGTGATAGTATATACACTCCACGACAAAGTTTAAAGATTACAAAAAAGTTGAAATTTACAAAAAAAAAAAAAAAAAAAAAAAAAAATCGAACACTTTCCAGGTTTGTAATGAAACCCATTCAATTTTGAACAAATTCCTTCATGATGACAGGACAGTTTGCCTGACCCTCACAGAAAACAGGATATTAACCCCTTTTGTACCAAATGGAATCTTCCTTGTTATATATTTCTATCCCCACCCCCTTTCCTTCAACTAACCCCTTTAGCAGAACACCATCTGAAGTCCTCTGCGGAGGTTAAGATGTCACGATAGATAGATAGATAGATAGATAGATAGATAGATAGATAGATAGATAGATAGATAGATAGATAGATAGATAGATAGATAGATAGATAGATAGATAGATAGATAGATAGATAGATAGATAGATAGATAGATAGATAGATAGATAGATAGATAGATAGATAGATAGGAGTCCATTTCGAAATTTAGGGATGTCAGGTTGTGTTTTCTTAATTTTTTTGGCTTGACTTTTTGCAAACAGTGTAGGTCCTGATCAGACGTGATCTTGTCCGGCACTGTTTGCCAAGGTACCCCTTTAATGGTTTCTGGTACTGTATGGGTTAAATTAGTTTTTATTAACACTGCTGAATACACAATGCAGTATGACGCCGAAAGTGAGAAAATATATGCTTCTTTTATTTAATTTATTTTCTTTAATTCTAGTTGCAGTCAGTACCTGGAGGCAAAGGCATGGTTGGTGATAGGGTTGTAAGCTTAACCCAACACGATTTTCGGCTCAGCACGGTTACCATCTCCGATAAACTGGGTTCCAGCGTTCCAACAAAGATCAAAACTATGATCATGTATACGACGGACTGAGCTCAGATTTGGAAGCGGGAACCAGAATTTTTAAATGACGGAATTTTTAAGAATATCATGAAAGTAATATTTTGCCGCATATGAAAGTGTTTTTTTTTTATACTGGAGACCAACATATACACTGGGAGTCCACTTTGCGAACAAGACACTGGGAAACACTACAGGTCCAGATCAGACTTTTACTGTTTACACAAAAAATCAATCAGGTTCAAAACAAATTCCTAAAATACCTTAAATCTGCATCCCTTAATTTAGAAATTGTCTCCTGATATATAACATCACATGAACAAGTCCGTGTTCATTTTGAGTGAATGAACCCCCTAAACCCCACTTTGTATAGAGAAAACTGGAGTTTTATACAGTGGGTAAACATTATTTTTCTAATTTCTGCTCTAAGACAAAGGTTGTGAGTACTCGTTAGAACCGCCTCAATGAGGTGGTTCTATCTAGCAACAACAACCTATGCATTACGAAAACACGCCTATACAAATACATTGGAACCTTTATCGCCGAAAAAATGTAATTTTAAAGAAGAAAAATTGTGATATTTTTCTTATTTCTGCTCAAAATATAAATTGTGGGTACTCGTTAGAACCGTCTCAAGGCTATTCATCAGAAAAAATGGCTATTTTTGAAGATGTGAACAAATGCACTATGTCGCATGGGTGTGTTACCATAATGAGGGGGAAGATTCTTGGTAAAAATGAATGAAAGCCGCTTCAGAAATAAACAATTTTTGTTCAGAAGAAGAAGACGCATAAACGAGGAACAAGGAAACTGTTTTCTGTTGTTTTGTTGCTGTTGTTGTTGCTTTTGTTTTTGTTGTTTCTTTGCTAAAATTGTCCCCATTTTAAAAGAAGATGAAAACGCTTGGGATACCTCGGGACATCTTCAGAAAAATGAATATGTCATTGTCGCGCCTGCTTTTAGCATTGCACGATATAGGAGTCGAAATTTCCGTCCGTTCGTCTGTCCATTTGTCTACCGGCCGTCAACAACGGCGACCATCCTAGCGGTCACTCTAATGTTCAAATTAATTGTTCAAAAACTATAAGAGCTCCATTAATGTTACTTGGTGTAGACTTGCATCTAGGGATGGCAAATTTATTCTTGCACACCAGACAAGCAAATCCGTGATTTTACCCTGGGATAGAAATTTATGTTCTGACCCTGGTGTTCCGACCCCAAATCGAATATAATCGCGTGTTTGATAAATGCACTGATTGATTACAACCTCATGCGCGGCGTCGTCATGCGTGACGTCACTAAACATTCCTGTTGTGTCATCACAAAATGGCGGACGTCGGTAAATGAAGTGACAGCAGCATTAAAAATTCGCAATAGAAATGGAAGGTATGCAAGAAAAAGAATCCTATATGGGTGTGAGGGGTGGATAGAAAAATCCGTCCCTCGGGATCACTGTCCGGCATCACTCGGCAAGCCTCGTGATACCGGACAGTGACCCTCGGGACGGATTTTTCCATCCACCCCTCACCCCCATATAAGATTCTTATAATACAAGCCTGACATACATTTCATGGTTCACTGGCTTTGGGAACTATTGCGTCGACCCTTGCGTTCACCCTAATGTTCAAGCCTATTTCTCAAGAAATATAAGAGCTTCATTAATGCTACTTGGTACAGTATTGCATCTACGGATGGCAAATTGAATGCAAAGCTTCACCTACATTTCATGGTTCACTGAGTTTGTGAACTATTGTATCAACCCTAGCACTCACCCTGATCTTAAGTCCATTTCTCAAGAACTACAAGAACTTTATTTACTCATATATGACAATGGAACCTCCCACCTAATGGAGCGGTCCATTTCCAATTATACGGGTGCCAGGTTTATTTTTTTTTGCGGAAAGTTTTGCAAAAAATGTATGTACTTAAAGCTAACAGTGTAGACCCAGATTAGATGCCGCGTTCTGTGGCGTCTGATCTGGATCTGCACTGTTTGCCATTGTCCCAAAAAGAGCAGCTAAGCATATCTGGGTTAAGGATAGTTGATACATACTTGCATCTGGGGATGGCAACTTTAATGCAAGCATTCATATTTGATCTTGACCTATATTTTGTGGGTCATGATTTCGTGTATTCCTTGCTTCCAAAGGATAACCTTTTTATAGAACATATTTAACTTCACTACAGCTGGTGTGTGGGAATGTGTGGCGGCGGTAAAACGTCTCCCTGCCCTACATCATAGTGTAGATTATATTTTCTGGCACACCAGACAAGGAAATCCGTGATTTTACCCTGGGATAGAAATTTATGTTCTGACCCTAGTGTTCCGACCCAGGCAACTAACATAATTACGCTTCAATTCTATTCAACTGCCGGAACTACTTCCGCACTATTTTTATTTTGTAAACAATATTCATGTGCGAGCTGTCAAAACTAACCGGAGGTGATGTGCAAGAAAAAGAATCCAATATGGGGTTCTGTTGTAGATGGGCGTTTCCAACCCTCGGGATGACCGTGCTGAACGGAACCTCGGCGTAGCCTCGGTTCCGCTCAGCACGGTCATCCCTCGGGTTGGAAACGCTCATCTACAACAGAACCCCATATCAGATTCTTATATTCTTGTCCTTTGGGATCATTGATTCCATAGTGGAATTTTGAAAATATCTGAGGGTCACTGATGAGGCCTAATTGACTGAAACTAGCTAGTCTGGCCCAGAAAACATGTACACTCCATATTTTTGGTTCTGTGGTGTATTCCTTGCTTCCAAAGGATAACCCTTTTATAGAACATATTTACCCTACAGATCACCCTAATGTTCAAGTCCATTTCTCAAGAATTATAAGAGCTTCATTAATGATACTTGGTACAACTTGCATCTAGGGATGCCAACTTTAATGCGGGCATGTTTGACCTTGACCTACATTTCATAGTTCACTGACTTTGCGCCCCCACAGGTCTGACATAGCCTTTATTTTTACAAGGGATTCCAGTTCTTGTTTGCCTTCAAGGCACTGACAACACTAGTGGACCGACTGTAGTACAGAGGACCCGCGTTATAAGACATTCGTTATTACGGCAAAACTCGTTATAACGACAATTTCAATGGAATAAATTCTTAGCTCAAGGTTTAGCTTCGATTCCGAGCGGCTTGGGCTTCCCTCGGGTTGGAAATGCCCAAATCGAATCCATAGTCATGAATGATTCTCGTAATTTGATACGGGCATGGACAAAGTTGCCGAAGGCAACTTTGGCGTGCACGCCTATAGTTAACGTGCGCGTGCATTTCACCAGCCCATCTCTCTCAGCTGATCCGTCCCAAAGTAAAGAGATCTCGCGAATTGAAAACTGGCGAGAAACGCTTACATTTTTGGTTGTTTTTTTTAGCTCACCTGAGCACGAAGTGCTCAAGGTGAGCTATTGTGATCGCCTTTTGTCCGGCGTCCGTCGTGCGTCGTGCGGCGTCCGGCGTCAACAATTCACTTAAATGACATCTCCTCCTAGCCCTTTGGTCCGATTTCAAAATACTTTCACAGAAATGTTCCTTGGGTGACCCTCTACCAAAATTGCTAAAATGGTTCCGCTCTGCTGAACAAAATGGCCGCCAGAGCTAAAAATAGAAAAAGCTTTAAACGACATCTCCTCCTAGCCCTTTGGCCCGATTTCAAAATAATTTCAAAGAAATGTTCCTTGGATGACCCCCTACCAAAATTGCTAAAATGGTTTTCAAATGATACAGACAGTGACTTTGCATTTGATCAGAGTTCAGATGATAGCAATTCAATAAATTCAGAAAGTACTGTATTGTATAGTAGGGCATCATCAGATACTTATACAGATAGCTTGCAAGTGAGAAATGAAGGAATAAAAGTTTGGTATACAAATGCAGATAGTTACCTGAATAAGAGAGATGAAATGTTGGCGGAAATTGAACTGAACCAACCAGATGTAATTGTGATAACTGAGTTATTTCCCAAGACAGTAAAAGCTACTGACTTGAGTATAGTCGAATTTCAGATTGATGGCTTCAATTTATGTACAAGTAGAATTGAAGACAAAAGTAGAGGTGTGGGAATATACATAAAAGAAAGCCTGACATATGTAGATTGTTCAGTATTGAATAATAAACCCTTTAAGGAATCTTGCTGGTGTGAACTGAAAATGAAGAACAATTAAAGTATGTTGATTGGTGGTGTTTATAGGAGTCCAGGTAGTGGCATTGCAAATAACATGAGGTTAAATCAACTTATATTTTCAGCAGTGAGCCTAAAGTACAATTATACAGTGATTTTTGGAGATTTTAACTACCCTGGTATAAACTGGAATGAATGGAGTACTGATCACAATGAAGCACATGCAGAATTTCAGTTTATTGAATGTCTCAGAGACAATTTTTTGTCTCAAGAGGTGGTTAGGCCTACTAGATATAGAACCGGACAGACTTCTAAGATATTGGACCTAGTATTGGTGGATAGGAGTGAAATAATTGACAGTATACAATATAGTAGTGGCTTAGGTGCTAGTGACCATATAGCATTTAGTGTATGTTTAAATAGCAACCCAGAATTGAGAACCTCAAATACAGTCAAATATAACTTTCATAAGGGAGACTATATAGCTATCAATTCAGAGCTTCAAGTTATTGACTGGAGCCAAATGGAAAAATTAAACATTGGAGACAGTTGGAACTTTTTCCAGAATAAGTTGCAAGAAGCTATAAAAAAGCACATCCCGTTAAAGAGACGGTCTAAAAAGAAACATAAGTGGATGGACAGTAAATGCTTAGAAGCTGTGAAGAAAAAACATAGGGCCTGGAATAGGTATTTACATACACAGAACCAAAGGGACTACTTTGAATACTGTAAGGTGAGAAATGTGTGTACTAAGGTTACAAGGGCATCAAAGAGGAAATTTGAGAAAAGCATTATAATGAACAGATCGATGCCATATATTTGGACATAAGTAAAGTAGAAGTAAAACAAAGATCAGGAATTGATACAATTAACTTACTCCACCCATAAAAGACACCAAAGGGAAAGAAATGCAAACATTAAGCGACCAGACCATAATGGAAACCTAAACAAAGGAAGGCCATAAGGACAGTTACTTTCCCACAAAATGGCCTTATGGCCATCCAAAATTAAAAGACACAAGTGATACACACAATAAGTAACAAACAACAACATAAATAAATCGCCACAGAAGAGCCGCCTTGGAACGGTCAGTGGAAGATTTCCACTGGGGGGGGGGGGGGGGGGGGGGCTTAAATCGATTTTACATGACCACAATCCTCGCCCTTACTTCCGTCGCGATTTAGACAAATAATTTGTTCAGTCCGCATGAAGGCCTCCTAACTCATCAGTGCAACATCTCCGTGAACACAAAAATCAAAGAACCACAGAGGTGAGACAACGGTGAGGACTCGACAGCAAGAAACCACTGAAATGCTGGAGCAAAAGAAAACCAACAGTTAGACTCCGATGAGCCCGACCAGAGACAGAGCATCAGGCACCAACCAACATTATCTCTCTAATTCTCAATAAGCCTTTACGTTGGAGCCGTCATAGAATCTGAGGTCTGACCCACCGGCGTGCAATTAAAGAGGGAAGCAAAGTTGCCAACCGTGATTGGGTTAACTACCATGCATGCAGTCTGTCGTATAATATCCATGTTGTACCCAATCTTTTTGTATCGAAGAATGATTTTACGAAATTGGGTGCTGAAGTCATTGCGGTTATATATTTTTCTGAATTTATATACTAAGTCACCATAAAATTCGGGTTCCGATAGACCTTGTTGCAGAAGAGATTTAAGTCCAATATTGAATTTTGAAATTAAATCAGAATGGCGTCTATAAAATTTCGAAAAGGCTTTGCGTAGTTTATGGTACCGATAACCCTGATTAAGGAGTTTAGCCGTTAATAATTTATTACGAGTGTTGAAGTCAGTTACATGACTACACACTCTAGCAAATCGAATTAATTGCGAAATATAAACGCCATAGGATGGCGCACGAGGAACATCACCATCCAAAAAAGGAAAATTTACAATCTCAAAATCAAAGTCATCGCGTTTATCATAAATTTTGCACGAAACAAATCCATCTACAATAGATAGATGTAAATCCAAAAACGGGGCCTCGGTATCAGAAGAATTTGCTTTATTTAACTGAAGTTCTAGGGGGTAAATCTGACTGATCAAACCATCAAAATAGGTATTATCAATATTTAATAAATCATCTAAATATCTAGAAGTGGAGCTAAAACCTTCAATAATTTCAGACTGGTTATCAATGGAAAGCGACAAAATGAAGTCTCTTTCATAACAATACAAGAACAGATCAGCCACAAGAGGTGCGCCATTAGTACCCATCGGAATACCCACAATTTGTCTAAATAACTTAGTACCGAATCTAATATAAATATTGTCAAGTAGAAAGGTGAGGGCATCACACACTTTCTGACATGACCAAAGTGTATAATTCTTATGCTCTTTAGAAGTGAAAAATGCATTTCTGACATTACATGCAAGATAGAGAGAATCTTCTCTGTGAAAAGCCCATTCAATTAAATCATTAAGCTTTTCTTTTATAAGATTATGAGGAAGTGTAGTGTAAAGAGTGGAAAAGCCTTTGATTCAATTCC